>JASVEL010013681.1:0-31837 GCA_032618575.1 Nicotiana noctiflora | reverse complement strand
CTTTTTAGCCGGTGATCTGTTGTGAGAAATCATCTTCCGGACGTGCCACATGTGTCCATCATACTCCATAATTCCTGTGAACCTTCCAATCAACCTGTCGTTCCAATCTTACTATCGGAACGACTTCTGCCTTATTGCCTCGTTCCATGCCTGTTCATTTTCATTATACTGCTTTGGGAGACTTGGTAGTAAGCTTTGAAAAATCAATTTTCGAAAAGAAAAGAAAAAGAATGCTGACCACAAATGACAAAAGAAAAGGAAAACTTTTCTGAACTCCAAAATAGGAAAAACTTATCTGAATGTGTGACTGATTCGACGGTTATGCCGCGCCTTTGAGATTAACCTACCCAGTCTATTCATGTCAATCACTTTCTGATGGCCGTATTTTGCTAGGAATAAACGAATGTCCAAACCTTGTCTCATGCAGACACCTTGTAACCATCTTGCCTCGTCATCTCATAGTGCCCTTTGAAGGGTTTTCACTAATGAGATTCTCTCATTTCTCTATCTCCCGTCGCCTTAGGGTGCCCGTAAAGGTTTTCACCGTAAGACTCTCTCATTTTATTTCTCTCAACTTTCTTCGCCTTAAGGTGCCCGTGAGGGTTTTCACCGTTAAGACTCTCTCATTTACGCTTTCTTTCCCGGCTGGGGTATTATCCACGAAATTCCCTATAAAGGGCTATCCATTTTTAGCTTGTGAATCCTGGACTAAGTCGAGGATCGGAGTGTCCTTCTCGGCTTTCATTTGCATGACTTGGCATTTGTCAAATACTGATCGAGAGGTCTTTTTGGTCATTAATGCGGTTTTCGTGTATGAGGCTAGAGAAACGGGATTTAACCTCAACGAGTAGCTCGTTACAACTTTCGGAATCCATACTATCTTTTCAAACGAAACATGACTTCTGCCCCAGTTTTGTTGCTTGGGGAATCTTTGATTTTTATTTTGTTATGACCGAGCCGTGTGGCGCCTACGTATCCTTCTTGAGGAATCAGGTCAAACGTAGTTCACTTTTTCTTGTGTTTTTTCCTTGTTTTTTTTCTTTGTTTCTTTTTCTATTTTGTTACACATCTTCCTTGATGATTCCGAAAGAGGGTATATGAAAGAATAATTAAGGCTCAAAGGGGAAAACAAAGGTTAAAGTGTTTGGGTAGTAGAAAAATTGCCTCCGTCATTTCATTCTCCGAAAAATGCCAAATACACACAAACGAAACCAAACGTTGACAAATGCATTAAAGAATTACACATAATATCTCTTGATTGCATCAGAATTGATAGCCATATCGGTGCATCTTCCTTCAACATCAGTTAGACATAGAGCACCGTTGGATAATACTCTAGTCACCACAAATGGTCCTTGCCAGTTTGGAGCGAACTTGCCTTTCGCTTCGGCCTGATGTGGTAGAACTCTCTTCAGCACATGCTGTCCCACTTCAAATTTCCTGGGACGTACCTTCTTGTTATATGCTCTCGCCATTCTCTTTTGAAACAATTGGCCGTGACATACTGCTGGTCAATCTCTTTTCATCGATCAAGCTCAATTGCTCTAATCGGGTTTTGACCCACTCGTCGTCATCAATCTCGGCTTCGGCGACAATTCGGAGGGATGGGATTTCAACTTCTGCTGGTATTACTGCTTCAGTCCCATACACCAACAAGTAAGGAGTTGCACCTACCGAAGTCCGGACGGTAGTGCGATAACCTAACAGTGCGAATGGTAACTTTTCATGCCATTGCCTGGACCCTTCTACCATCTTCCTCAATATCTTCTTTATATTCTTGTTTGCTGCCTCAACCGCACCATTTGCTTTGGGACGATACGGTGTGGAATTTCGGTGTGTAATCTTGAACTGTTGACATACCTCTTTCATCAATCCGCTGTTAAGATTGGCACCGTTATCTGTGATGATTATCTTTGGAATTCCAAACCTGCAGATGATGTGGGAATGTACGAAATCCACCACCGCCTTCTTGGTCACTGATTTAAATGTTTTGGCCTCCATCCACTTGGTAAAATAATCGATCGTTACCAGAATGAACCTGTGACCATTGGAAGCCGCAGGCTCTATAGGTCCAATAACATCCATGCCCCATGCAACAAACGGCCATGGTGCTGACATTGTGTGCAATTCGGTTGGTGGAGAATGAATCAAGTCTCCGTGTATCTGACACTGATGGCATCTTCGCACGAAACTTATACAATCACGCTCCATCGTGAGCCAGTAATATCCTGCTCGAAGAATCTTCTTTGCCAATACGTATCCGCTCATGTGTGGTCCGCAAACTCCCGAGTGTATATCTGTCATCACTGTTGTGGCTTGATTTGCATCTATACATCTCAACAATCCTAAGTCCGGGGTTCTTTTGTATAGCACCCCTCCACTAAGGAAAAATCCGTTCGCCAACCGCCGAATAGCTCGCTTTTGATCTCCAGTTGCTTGCTCTGGGTATACTCCTAACCTGAGGTATTCCTTGACATCATGAAACCACGGCTCACCATCCACCTCTTCCTCTATCACATTACAATAAGCATGTTGATTCCGGACCTGGATATGTAACGGATCGACACGAACCTTGTCCGGGTGATGTAGCATTGATGCTAAAGTAGCCAACGCGTCGGCAACCTCATTATGCATCCTTGGGATGTGCCGGAATTCTACCGATCGGAAGCGTTTGGTCAAATCATGCAAACACTGACGATATGGGATAAGCTTTAGATCTCTGGTTTCCCATTCTCCCTGAATCTGATGTACCAGAAGGTCCGAGTCCCCCAAGACCAAGACGTCCCGTACATCCATGTCCACCGCTAATCGCAACCCCAAGATACATGCCTCGTACTCAGCCATGTTATTGGTACAGTGAAAACGCAGTTGAGCAGTAACAGGATAATGATGTCCTGTTTCAGATATGAGCACAGCCCCTACTCCGACTCCTTTTGCGTTCGCCGCTCCGTCGAAGAAGAGCTTCCACCCCGGATCCTTGGTTAGTTCTAACCCCTCAATTTGCAACACTTCTTCGTCTGGAAAATACGTCCTCAAGGGTTCGTATTCGTCATCAACAGGATTTTCAGCTAAGTGATCGGCCAGGGCTTGAGCTTTCATAGCCGTCCTTGTCACGTATATGATGTCGAACTCCGTAAGTAATATTTGCCATTTTGCTAACCTCCCTGTAGGCATAGGTTTCTGGAAAATATACTTCAACGGATCCAAACGCGAAATGAGGTAAGTGGTGTAAGAAGACAAATAGTGTTTCAGCTTTTGGGCTACCCAAGTCAAAGCGCAACATGTCTTTTCCAGATGAGTGTACTTGACCTCGTGGACTGTGAATTTCTTACTGAGGTAGTAAATGGCCCGTTCCTTCCTGCCAGTAAGATCATGCTGCCCCAGTACGCAGCCGAACGAATTCTCCAAAACCGTCAGATAAAGAATCAAGGGTCTGCCCGGTTCAGGCGGAACTAGTACGGGTGGGTTTGACAGATACCCTTTGATTTGGTCGAACGCTTCCTGACATTCTGTCGTCCATTCTATCGCAGCGTCTTTCTTCAACAGACGGAATATGGGTTCACATGTTGCTGTAAGCTGAGCAATAAACCTACTGATGTAATTTAACCTTCCCAACAGACTCATTACCTCTGTTTTATTCTTTGGCGGGGTAACTCCTGAATGGACTTGATTTTGGATGGGTCCAACTCAATGCCCCGTCGGCTGACGATGAATCCTAGCAACTTTCCTGACGGAACTCCGAATGCACATTTGGCTGGATTAAGCTTGATATCATATCTTCGAAGTCTTTGGAAAAACTTCCTGAGACCGGCAATGTGGTCTTCTTGACGTCTAGATTTTATGATCACATCATCCACGTACACTTCAATTTCTTTGTGTATCATGTCATGGAATACCGTAGTCATCGCTCTCATGTATGTTGCCCCTGCATTCTTCAAACCAAACGGCATCACCCGGTAGCAATAAGTCCCCCATGGTGTGATAAAAGCCGTCTTTTCTGCGTCCTCTTCATCCATCAAGATCTGATGGTATCCCGCGTAGCAATCCACAAAGGATCCGATTTCACGTCCGGCGCAATTATCAATCAGGATATGGATATTGGGAAGCGGGAAATTATCCTTGGGACTCGCCTTGTTGAGATTGCGGTAGTCTACGCATACTCTGATCTTTCCATCTTTCTTTGGCACTGGTACTACGTTAGCCAACCATTCAGGGTATCGAGTGACGCGAATGACTTTTGCCTGCAACTGCTTGGTTACTTCCTCCTTGATCTTTACACTCATCTCCGTCTTAAATTTTCGCAGTTTTTGTTTGACGGGCGGGCATGCCGGATCAGTGGGTAATTTATGAACCACTAGATCAGTGCTGAGTCCTGGCATGTCGTCGTACGACCATGCGAAAATGTCTTTAAACTCCATGAGTGTTTTGATCAACTCTTCTCTCAGATTGGGTTCAATATGGACACTTATTCGGGTTTCTTTGACGTCATCCGCATTCCCTAGATTAACGGCCTCAGTATCATTTAAGTTCGGTTTGGGTTTTTCCTCGAAGTGACTCAATTCTTCACCGATTTCTTCTACGGCTTCATCATCGCCGTACTCTGACTCACTCTCGTCACTTCTTATTTCATGAGTTATTATTTCCAAACCCGATTGACTTTCTAGACTGGGTTGATTAATCTTTAAGCACGCCATACCATTAAGATCAGTTGCAAGAAGGCTGTTCAGAAAAGTAAAAGAGAAGGAAAAAATAAACAAAATTAGACACGAAGGGAATCAAATTTCATTAAATGGGAACTGTACAAGGGAAAACAAACTGCAAACTTAAATCAAAAAATGAACTAAAAACAACTGGATTTTACTCCGGGGACAAACCCCCCAACACAAAATTTCGAAAGAAAAACAATCCAAGACAAACTACCAAGACTCCTTCCGGACAGGGGAGAGGAGTAGCCTTCCAGTTATTCAGTTTTGCCTTTGGTCCCACAAATTGTATCTCGGCATGACTGGATCCTTCACCATCCTCGAGCATACATACATCCGTGAATAGGTCCTCGAACTTCCTGAAGAACTCTTCGTCTGGCCTGATCGTAGGACCGGGAATGTTTGTCGTTGGATGTCGTCTTGCTCCGGACCTGACAAAAGATTGGGAAAGGCGTGGAACAGGCTTCGGGAGCACCCATGTCTTCTGCTTACTCCTCTTTGCTCGCCGGATGTCCTCCGATGTTGGCTGGAATCCCAAGCCGAAGGTTCCCAAGTTTTCGACCACTGATACTGGTTGTATGATTCCTTGCAGAGATGCACCTAGACCTTTACCGGGTATGAAACCATGTCGCAACATTTCATGAGCCACCATGACATCCGCAGTAATTGTCCTGTCATCGGGAATGCATTCCCCTTCTGGAACTCGGTTGGCGGACACCACATCGCAGACCTGGTATACCCACGGCCCAACATCTTCTTCTGTTTCAACAAAGGGGATGATGGTGCCTGATTGTAGACCGTTTTCTCCATGGACGACGATCTCCTGTTGGTCCCACTCAAACTTGACGAGTTGGTGTAGGCTCTGGATGGAACTGCTCTTGCGGCATGGATCCATGGTCGCCCTATCAGGAGGTTATATGACACCACCATGTCCAGCACCTGGAATTCCATGGTGAACTCCACCGGCCCAATCGTCAAGATCAACACTATGTCCCCAACCGATGCCTTGCCTCCCCCATCGAACCCTCGAACACATATGCTGTTCTTGCGTATCCTGCCGATGTCTACTTTCAATTTGTCCAGTGTAGAGAGAGGACAAATGTTAGCGCTGGACCCATTATCGACAAGGACTTTGGTAACCACCGACTCCTCACACTTTACCGTAAGGTATAAAGCCATGTTGTGCTCGGTGCCTTCTTCGGGCAATTCATCATCGGTGAAGGTGATCCGATTTGCTTCGAAGATCCTATTGGTGATCTTCTCCAGATGACTTACGGAGATTTTATCCGGTACATGTGCCTCATTCAGGACTTTCATCAAAGCTTGCCGGTGTTCCTCCGAATGTATCAGCAAGGATAGCAATGATATTTGCGCAGGAGTCTTCTTCAACTGCTCTAAGACAGAGTAGTCATGCAGCTTCATCTTTTTGAGGAATTCTTCCGCCTCTTCATCAGTTACCGGCTTTTTCAATGCTGCCGGAGTGGTCTTCCTCAATTCTACAGGGGCAAAACATCTCCCCGAGCGGGTCAACCCTTGCGCTTCACAAACTTCCTCTTTCACTTCCTTTCCTTTGTAGGTCGTTGTAATCCGAGCATAATTCCATGGAACAGCCCGGCTATCAGTTATTGGCAACTGTATTGCTGGCTGGATGATGAAAGGATCCATTCGAACGCCTGCTACTGTCAAGATGGGCTTGATTGCTGCCCCTGGTACAATTATGCTTCCCCCGGCCTCACCGGTACTTCGTTCACACTTCTTTTTTCCGCTTCTGACCCTCCTGGTACGTCCTTCTTGCAAATGGACGGCTCATCAAAGCTCGGCCCTTTCTCATTCCTACCCCGCCGGATTTGATCATCATTACCATCTGAGAGGATTTCTCCTTTCCTTCTTCCACCCGAACCAACTCGATCATGTTGGTCTCATGATGAGTTGGAAGTGGGTTTTGGTTGATGTTGGGCTCTGTTGGAGTCTGGACCTCAATCCTGCGAGTGTCGATGAGCTCCTGGATGGCCGTCTTCAACTTCCAACACTTTTCCGTATCGTGTCCCGGACATCCTGAGCAGTAGGCACAATTTATTGAATGGTCCAGGTTCTTTGGAAGAGGATTTGGTAGCTTAGCTTCAACCGGATTCAGCAACCCTACTTGCTTCAACCGGTGGAACAGACTGGTGTAAGATTCCCCCAAGGGAGTGAAAGCCTTTGGCCTAGGCGCCCTGTCGCCCTTGAATGCCTGGTTCGGACGAAAACTCGCGCCCGAGGGGTTTCTGTAAGCTCTTGGGGGTGGATAATTGCTTTGCGGGCTTGGTGCACGCCATGGTGCATGGACGGGAGGTGCAGAATAGGACTGTGCGTGATGGACAGAAAAATGGGGAACAGGTGCTGGATAGTAATGTTGCGGGTGGTTATATGGGTTGTGGAAGTGATTTTGGTGGTGAGGCTGGGGCGGGCTATATTGGGGTGCGGGGCCTCTGTTTCTGAACCATGTCCCGGACTCGACCGCCGCGACTTCCTCTTTCCTCTTTTTCCCGAGTACTCCTCCAGTACCACTTTGGATAGCCTGAGTGGTGGCTTTCAATGCTGAGTAGCTCATGATCTTGTTGGCTTTCAAGCCTTCCTCGATCATAGCCCCCATTTTTATCACCTCGGTGAATGATTTGCCTACGGACGTCACCAGATGTCCGAAATAGGTTGGCTCTAGTGTCTGCAAGAAGTAATCCACCATCTCGCTCTCTCTCATGGGCGGATCTACCCTTGCTGCCTGTTCCCTCCAGCGGAAACCAAATTCTCTGAAACTTTCAGCGGGTTTCTTCTCTAGTTTTAGCAATGATAGGCGGTCGGGGATTATTTCAAGATTGTACTGGAACTGCCCGATAAAAGCTTGAGCCAAGTCATCCCACGTAAACCATCTGCCGGGGTCCTGTCTAGTGTACCACTCCAACGCAGATCCTCCCAGACTCTGACCGAAGTAAGCTATCAGAATCTCATCCCGTCCTCCGGCTCCTCGCATTTTACTACAAAACCCTCGGAGGTGGGCTATAGGATCACCGTGCCCCTCGTATAGGTCAAACTTGGGCATTTTGAACCCGGCCGGTAATTGGACGTCGGGGAACGGGCACAGATCCTTGTAAGCGACACTGACCTGGTTGCCCAAACCATGCATATTCCTGAAGGACTGCTCCAGGCTTTTAACTTTTTGAATAACTTCCTCATGCTCCAAACTTTTGAAGTGCTTTTCTGGTTCTGCCGGGTTATCCCAGTGAGGGGTGTGTGAATGCGGTTCAAGAGCCTTAAAGGTAGGCTCGGGAGAATAACAATGATTGTCATGGATTTGAAAAAGCGGCTCATTGGACGAATTTTGTAAAGTAGCAGGTGGAGGTACCACAAAAACAGGGGTGACCGGAGGAGGAGTATTTTGTCTAGCTGGTGGAACCTGGGGGAGGTATATGGGTTTTCCCCTTGATAATAAGGATAGATCGGTGCACTTATCGAGGGATCAATGGGCGGACGCTCCGGTGCTGGTGTAAGAGTAGGAAGGTTTGGTGATGATTGTCCCCTAGCCCAGGCTAGGTGCATCTCTGTCATTTGCTGTCTTAACCGGTCCATCTCCTCTTTCATGATTTGTATCTCGGTTTTCTCCCCATCGATACTTTTGTCTGAACTAGACATGCTTGCTGGAATTGGACCTTTTGATCCGGTATGGTAAGGGTGATCGGCCAGTATACTCTGTCAAGTCACTGCTAAACTTTCTGGAAATTGCATCAAACTTGTTAGCTCACTGAATTTAACAGGCATGTTATCGCACGTTGGATGTAATGCACCTAATCAATTAACCATTTCTACATGTATTCCTCGCATGCGTCATTCCAGTTTTTCTTTTTCTTCTTCTCTTATCCTTGAAAACTTTATTGTTATTAATCTCCCCATTTTTTTTTTTTTTTTTTTTTTTTTAGCGG
Source organism: Nicotiana noctiflora (assembly GCA_032618575.1). NCBI lineage: Eukaryota > Viridiplantae > Streptophyta > Magnoliopsida > Solanales > Solanaceae > Nicotiana > Nicotiana noctiflora. The sequence continues at coordinate 23,181 of JASVEL010013681.1, read as the reverse complement.
TGGTCGAATCTTATGTGGATTGCCTACGTATCACGTCCCCGCGTGAATCAGACCGAGCGTAGTTCTAATACCATAGACATAAGATATGAATGAAATGTTTATGAATTTTATTTCAACCAAACTTCAAACTTGAAACACTTGCAAAAGACAACATTGAAAAAATAACTTTTAAAAGGACAACAGACTCTCAAATAACAGACTCTTCTAAGCATGTTCCAACGCCTCGAATCTTTGCGCCCGGGGGGCGTTGTTTGGCCTTGCTGCAGTTCTTGGTGTAAGATCTTTCTGTATACTCCCCAATTCCGCCATGACTTGGTGGACACATTCCATGATTGAAGAAAAGAGGGCAGGCCGAGGTACTCGTTCGTAGTTCAAACACCTCATAGTAATGTAGTGCCCGATCTCATTGATCCTGGTTCTGATCATGTCTTTTTCTCTGAGCAGCTGCCCTATATGTCTGTTCTTTGCCCTTAATACTTGAGAGTTGCCGGAGATATGGTCCAAAAGCCTATCTATTTGTCTTTCCATCCGTGCCATCAAGTTGTGACAATGATCTCTATCTGCTTTAGCATCCTGGACTTGCCTAAGAGTTCGCTCTCTAAGTGTGGCATTTGCTTTTCTCAAATCAACGATGATTGTATCATAGTCTTTCTCTACTTGTTGCAGACGGAGTGCTTCTTGGTGGGCTGCTCTCTTCCATTTTGTCCGGACTGCAACCAAGGCTACTTTTGCCTTCTCCAAGTCTTCTTGGTGTTCAAAGGCTTTCCTTTCCAAATCGTTTATTAGCATCTGATCACTCCGACTCCTCCTTGACCTCTCTGCGGCCAATTGCATCTCTTGAATTTGGGTTTGGAGTGCTTCTCTTTCCTTCTCCCAACCGGCCCTTTCCCGATCGAAATCAGCCTGTTGTATGTCCATGGCCGCTTCCAGGATTCCTTTGTCTTCTTTTAAAGTGTTGATGCAAGATTGGAAATTTTGTGCTGTTTCATGCTCAACCTCCCTAACTCTGGCTTCTATTTCTCTCTCCCAATCGACGGCATACTTCACTGACCTTTCTGACCTTTGCTCTGGTATGGGTTGGTTGTGGAACCATTCAAGATAAGCGAGACTCACTTCTCCCCGTTCCCGATCGGCAACCATCTCATTGATGTCGGAGAGTCGACTACCGAACCATACCTTCTGTGCATAAGTCTCCCTCGGGGTCTCCTCCGTCACAAATTCCCATGTAAACGATCGCATATCCTCAATTGGGGGCCTTTTCTGTTCTCTACCCAACTGCCGCATGACACGTAGTGGGGCATATGGTTGGAAACCCCTGAAACCCATTAGTATGTAAAATGGGCGATATGTCGACATATGCATGATTTTGGCGGAAGGGAACCAATAATAATTCCAGGTAAGTTGATCTGCTCTCAAAGAGTGGAGAAGTCCTTGCCAAGCCCTCAAGTCTTTTGGAAGGTTACAACGGGCGGCTCTGTTTGTATGACAGCGAATATAATTCAGCCAATCCGCTTTGAAGTTTATCACAATCGGGTGATGATAGAGATGTTCTATAAACCACATTTGTAATAAGATATTGCAACCTTCAAAATAATCTTGTCCTTCTTGGCACCGAGTTAAGGCCCGGAAGATGTCTCCTAGTATCATCGGAAGAACAGTGTGTTCCTCGTTACTCCGTAGATATGAGACCACCGCAGCTAAACGGATTCTGATGCGTCCACCACGTTCGGGAAAAACCATGGTTCCCAAAAAAGCGATCATAAAGGCATAAATCCTTAAATCTCCCCAGGCGTCATAATTCAACTGGTTGACAAATTCAGTATTTGAGAATTTCGCGAACCCATTCTTATCACCAAATCTATCGTAGAGATAATTCAATGGCACCCAACCGTTCTCCAAACAACCCATGGGAACCCGCCGGAGACATAACTTTTTCAAGAAATTGTTTATACCCATCTGCCTAGGAGCTGCAGGTCTCATCTTGTGCAAATCTCTTCCGAGTCCTGTGAGTCCGCCCAATTCTTCCAAAGTGGGTGTCATTTCGCAGTCCGGAATCTGAACACATTGCTTGTTGAGTCCCAAAAACTCACTAATGCTCTGATCACATTTTTGTCCGGTTTTATCATCATGATGTCCGGCAGAAACTTGAGGTGCTTGTGAACTTGATTTCTTTCCCAAGCTGAGAAACTAGTCCACCATTTATAGAGCCGATCTGGGGTCTTGTCCTGGACCATGAACATAGGCGGTATTTCGTCTCTCGCCCTTTTCTGGCCGATTCGTGGCGAGGGAGTCATGCTGATCCTAGAAAAGAAAAAAAATGGACTTAAATTTTTTTTTTTTTTTTTTATTATGTATAAAAAAACGAATCTTGTTAATACGGCCTTTCAGCACTTGAAGAAGATTTGAAGGCTGTATAACAGGATACCAGTGTGATGTCTATATTCCGTTTTGCGAAATTAGTCCTCCAGCGCCCCTTTCGAGGCGTTTGGCTATTTTTGCAAAATTTCCTAACTCTCGACTAAAACCAAAAAATCACAATTCTAATATTTTTATTATTGTTTTCTTTTTTTAAAAAAAAAATCAGTATTAGTTGAGCCCGATATGGGTTGCCTACGTATCTCGTGTTTGGTGAGAATCAAACTTGCGTAGTTCGAAAATAAAAGAACTAAATCATTTTAAGAAAAGGAAACAAACTATTTTTAAACAGCATTTATAAAACAAATTATTTTTTTAAAAGAACTAAGAAAATTTATTTGGAAATTTTTTTTTCTTGCATTTTTTTTTCAAAATTATTTTCAAAGAAACTAAACTATTAAAATTAAGAAAATTTATTTGGAAATTTTTCTTGCATTTTTTTTTCAAAATTATTCTCAAAGAAACTAAACTATTAAAATTAAAAGTAAAAATTTGGAATTTTTTTTTTGCGTTTTTTTTTATATATTTTTTTTTTTCAGGATTTATTTTCAAAGAACTAACTATTTTCCATAAAACTATTTTGACTATATACCCTGACGTTTTCTACTTCTTCCTCTTTTTTAACAAACCGGTCGGCATGTAAGATCGAAATAAATGCACACAGAAAAGATGCAACAAGTTGGTCTTTTTGTTTCAGGTACATCTGTCCTAGACAGGCCCAACCCCTGTGTTGAGCCTCCTAAGTCAAATATGCACATGATGCAAATAAATGTTCCTATCGGGGATCCGGCATAAGGTTTTGTTATTCTAAGTCATCATCCTGTTGGAAAAGTGTCTAGAGTGGCTTTAACTCGAGCGGACAACTCGAGCCGAAGAGTGTCAGTGCACCGGTAGCATGGCTTTCCGGCTTAATTGACAAAACTCTCCGCCTAAACATGCGTGACTACAAAATCCTTCACCGGATGCCAAGCACCACAGCTATCTTGAGAAAAACGGGCTATGTCCAGCAAATGCCCGGTATTGTATTTCAGAAGACTCAAAAAAGAGAAAAAATGGGTATCGGCACAATTTATATACAGTTCACGAAATATCAAAGCGGTAAAGCAACATTTAGCATATAAAATATAAACATGTAATAAAATCAGATAATAAATAAGCCAAATACAACAATTATTCAAAGCTCGAATTCTTAAAACCCTGAACCAGTGGTTCTGGGTTTGGGTCCCCAGCAGAGTCGCCAGAGCTGTCACACCTCCTTTTTCCGCAGGCCCGCGAGAGCGCGTAGGAGTTTTTTCCAATTAAAGGACAATCGAAACGGGATTTATTTATTTAATTCAGAGTCGCCACTTAGGAGATTTATGGTGTCCCAAGTCACCGGTTGAATCCCGAATCGAGGAAAAGAATGATTCTGTTTAATAGTCCGCGAACCAGAAAACCGGATAAGGAATTCTGTTAACCCGGGAGAAGGTGTTAGGCATTCCCGAGTTCCGTGGTTCTAGCACAGTCGCTTAACTGTAGTATTCGGCTTATTTATCTGATTTCTATATATGTTCTAATTTATGTGCATTTATTAATATTTCATTTTTTTTTAAGAATTGCAACGTCGTAAAAATGCATTTCGGGCCACATCGTACCAGTACGCCTGTGGCTTTTAATACATTTCGACTCCGTTGAAATTTGATTTGGATCACAGAAATGTGCGCCTATATTTGAGAATGTATACTATTACAAATCGTGCCTAAAGTATCTACGTCTTTATTAACTTGGGAATAAAAAAAAACATAAAATTTACTACACGGTCCTTCCGAATCTAGAATTTCTAATATAAACCCCGTGACTTTGTTGGCCCGGTGTCTTGAGTTTGGTCTAACTAAACAAATAAATAGTCTATATTCTTAACAGAATACCAAAGATTCTAATTACCTTACAGAACTCTATTTAAGAACACACAAAATGAATTGAAGCCATAATAAAGATAAATAGTTCTAATGATCAAAACAACACAGCAAGTCTTACGTGGACATTTCCTTCCCCTTTTTAACATTGAAATCAATTGAAGAATTTTCAGCAACTTTTGCTATCATTATAGAGGCATGTATAAATTATATATATTCCATTCCTACATCATGAATATTTTTATTTCTAAATCACCGATCTAAACACTAACCAATTCAACAAAGGAACTCAATTCAAAAAAAATTAAAAATAAAAATTTATGTATTATAATACAAAACCAACGCATAACAAAAGGAAATAACGGATGTGTTTCAAGCATGAATCAATAACCTCATAGATTAAATGATCTTCAACAGTAAATCACCAAACTATCCATTAACCTTTGACAAAAAAAAATAGTATCACTTTGCTCGGTGCACATTGATTTAATATAGAATTATATAGATAGGAGATTTGCTAAAAACCTTTTCCTTTGCATTAACACCAAGCACACTATAATATGATGGCCACATTTCTTTACCAAACTCCATTTCCCTCACTGAATAACATCAATATAGGTACACAATGTGTTCACATTAAACGCAGCACTAGAAACACATTCCTGTATAGAAAGCACAAGCCAATTTCCTTGATGTTCTAAAATACTTGACGAACGGTGAAAGAAACAAACCACATATGAAGTCTTTATAATATATCACATGATTCCCTATCAAACCAATATGTACTGCAACAGTCCATGTTCAACGCATATACAATGATATATGAAGGTATTAACTATGGTATTAATACAATTCTCTATTCATATGAACTGCTCTTCATATCAGCCCATTTTTCTCAAAGTTTTACTTCATAATCAACATGGTTACAAAAGAGTGTACCTGAAGTTTCAGAAAAGGAGGAGATACCGATCAGTACAGCAGGAATGATAGCCAACAACAGTAGCACACAGAAGCAGCGAGCAAGGATTGAAATAAAGCCCAAGGACCAGATTTAATAAACAGAAAACCAACAGTAACTTTGAAAAACCAGCAAAAGTCCAGCAGTGACTTTAAAACCAAACAGAAAAATGCCAGCAGTAGCTAGAACAACCAAAACAGGATTTCAGCCTTCTTTCACTCTAGTTTTCTGTTTTTTCCAGATTCTATTCTCTTAAGTTTCCCTATGTTTTTTCTCTCGGTCTCTTTTCAGTTCTCTTTTTAGTTCCCCTTTTTTATTCCAGACCTCTTACTCTATTTATATCCAAACCTTTACATTTTCCAGCTCCTAAAAGGATTTAACAGGATGTTCATCCATTAGTAATCCCCTTTTTTATTTAAACCTTTCACTTTTCAGTTGTATATTCCCTTCCCACATGTATCCCTTTTAGCTTTTTCATTATTTCCCCACATGTTATCTACTTTCCAGCTTGTATATTCCATCCCCATGTGGTAGAAACATCTCAAGTAGGTGAAATAAACCAAATCCTTAATAAAACTTCTGAAAGTTATGACATTAAACCAACATTTTCTCCAAAAGAATCAACAAAAGCAAATGGTATCACTTCCTGAACCTAGAAGTTTCATTATTGAAACCAAAAATCAATAATAATACTTCAACAAGGAACAACCAGAGGAACAAACAGATGAACCATTCGAATATGCATCGCAAATTCAAATTTTATTCAAACGATCCTAAAGTTCGAACAAATCATCCTTTGCATCTCAAGAAAAACTTAAACCAAGAGATGTTTCAACACCATAAACAACTAAAGGCATTCGAGGCATAGAAAACGAATGTTCAGATTATCTTTTGTTAACTGAACATGCTCGAGGCAAATCGGAACAATGAAATACAGGATTCCAAACAACAACTTCGCGAATTTATACGACGGCGTTAGTTAAATCGACCACAACATGTACAATCTATAACTAATCGATCAATCATGTTCAAACATATCTCGGCCAATGTCGGACAAATGTGAAGCTATCTATTCGATGACGCTAATCGAATCGAATACGTATTCCATGGCAAACACATTTAACCAACAATCAGAAACAATAAATAACCAACAAGATAACTATAATAATATCACAACAACAAAGAAAAGAAATCAGTTACAATTAGCATTCAAACCAATCGTGAATAATGAACTATTAAAACAAAGAAGTTAGGCCAGTGAGGTCACGCAGGCTTTTAAAAGAATTTGAAACCAACAAAAATGCCTAATTAACTCAATTCAAACACGACGAACAATTCTAGTTGATTATGAACAGAAACAAAAAGAAGAAGAATAGAATAAAGAAGTTTGAAATATATAAAAAAAACTCACCTATTCTTGTTCGAGCTCGAGACTGTTTTCCCTTGATTTAATCTCCAAATAATGTCACTTGCTTGTTCTTTGTCAAGACCAAGTGAGCGACGTTATTTTGAGACTAAATCTACTTCATTCTCTGCCTATTTCCGAGAGAATCATCCGACGAATGATTCTATCTTGGCTTCTAGGATTCTTTCAAATTGAATTGAAATTCACCAAGCTCTGCTACTATTCGAGCAAAACTAAAATGGGATTTGGGGCGAGAGTAACCAATTGGTTCAGTGGTGTTGATTTCGACGGTGGAAGGAGACGGAGACGAGGCTGCTGTTGGATGGCGTCGCCGGTCAACAACGAGTGTCAAGGGTTGTTGGTGAGGTTCTGGTGGCTGTGAGGGGCTGGTGGGAGAGGTCATGGTCGGCGACCATGGCTGGAGGCCGGCCGATGGAGGAAAAGAGCAATGGGGTATGCGGCGGGTGAGAAGGGGAGAGTCTTTAGGGTTTGTGAGATTAGAAAAATGAAGGGGGGTTGTTTGGGTTAAGATTAACCGGGTCGGGGCGGGTCAGTGTATTAAAATGGTTCCTTTAATCTGAGCCGTTAGATCGAATGATCTCAACGGCTTGGATTGATGATGGGCAAAACGGGTTGGGCATGGGTAAGGGTCTTATTGGGGTATTTGTTTGGGTTTCAAGAATTGGGCTTGGAGTGTTGGGCCTGGTCCGATTTTCTCTTTTATTTTTGTTTCTTTTCTTCTTCTCTTTTTGTTTAATTTTAATTTCTAAACAAAAAATCCTAAATTACATTACAAAAACTCAAATTAACTTATAAGAATACTAATTAAGTTATACTAGTAATTAGCACACACAAATAAATATCAATCAAAAATAAATCACACAAGTTTAATATTAGACCCTAAAAAAAATACATATTTTTTTTGTAATTTTCTATATTTTTTTGTAAAATAAATTTGATCACTTTTAATGATTCCCAAATGCAAATGTGACATATTTTTTTTTTTATTGTATTTTATTTTATTTGTTTTATTAATTTTAAACAGATAAACACGCACAGATAAATACAAACAATAAAAATAAAATAACACAAAATCCATAAAAATTACACACAACACAAAACTGTTTTATTTTGAATTTTTGGGAGTAATTCTCATGTAGGGCAAAAATCACGTGCTCACATTCACTGATGCTTAATTATATCACTGGTTTCATTATGGCTAAACCTTATATCATTACGGATCTGTCTTACTTAAATTGTTTCAGTATCTACTTGTTTCCCTTTGTTAAACTTAAACACATCTGAGCCTCTGTCTACGAATAGACTAATCACCAATTTTAAACTACTCATTCTACTACGAGCCAAGCTTATCTAATGCCACCAAAGCCAGTTTCACCTTAGTTATTGCTCCAATTAAGTTGTTTCCCTTTTAAACTTACTCGAATCCGGATATCAACTTTTAAATCTTATTACCTACGTGAGTTGGCTGGATTTGCTATTGTCGATTTATATTAGAGTTATTCAGCCTTGTTTTATAGTTTTTACCTATTTAGCTAGGTGATTTATAACTATTGCTATACTATGCTGCTACTACCATTACTACTATTACCTTATTTTTGTTGTGTTTTTCTTCTTACTACAAACTACTACAACAAACAAATTACAAAATTAAACTAAAATCTACACAACAGCATATAATCAAATCTGGTCTTCATTTCTATTTCCACAATTCATCTTTACAGCTTCGTATGAAAGAGAGGAACCGGATTTTGAAAGGAATGGAAGATGGAAAATCAACAGGGCGGTGAAAATACAGCAACAACAACAGTAACAACCAGCAGTAGCTTCAACACCTCAATCCCGAAAATCCAAGCAATACGGAGAAAAACAAAAACCAATAAAAAATAGAAAAGAAAAATATATTCCAGATTTTCTCTTTGTTTTGTATTTCTAGCTTTGAACTCTTTTCAATTCTCAAAAGAAACTCTCAAAAATTGAATTTTTTGCCGTGTATACTTCTGTGTCCAGAGTGTATATCGAGTGTATACTACAGCAAGGAATTTTTTTATTTTTTCTTCTCTTCCTATTTTTCCTCTCTCTTTTTTTTCATTTGATTTATCCGCCCAATCCTCAATTTTTGTTGTCGATTCCAAAAGAGGGATATGAAAGAAAATATAATAAGGCTCAAAGGGATAACAATGGATAAAGTGTTTGGATAGCCGAATAAAATGCCTTCGTCATTCCAATCTTCGAGACCTACCAAGTACAAACTACACATTTAAACACCTTTCGACCGATTCATATATTCGCCTTCGGTATTTGACGATTCTCAGTGCCATTGGGCAACGATCTCGATACCACGAATGGTTCCTTAGCTTTGGGGTATTTTTGCCTTTGGTTTTAAGTTGATAATGCATTTCCAAGGCATTTCTTTATGTTACGCTTTCCCCAATGTTCACTTGATTCCGGCTTCACACTATTCCAATATGTTTTTATTTCTTCCGAGTATCATTACATCTTCAACATTGTTTCATTGACTTTTAAAAACCAGGCTTAGAATTATGTGCATGTCATGTTGCTAAAGTCAGTATGAGAAGAAATGCAAAGTGATCAGAAATGGAATGACTAGGAATGATGGGAAACAAAGAGTTGTACTAAACTGATGGGTTGAAACAACAACAAAACGAACAGACTAGACTAGAATTACAAACCTAGACGGCACTAAACAATTTTTATTACTAAACAAAGCAAAGATAGAAGGGTTTTGACTCTCAAGACAACGTCCGGATTACAACCCTGAAATAACCCGGGTAACAGAAACGACACCAAAATAAAACTACCAAAACTCCAAGAGTTGGAGCACCTTCCCAATTGACAAGCTTGGCATCTTAGCCACTGTATTTTGCATTAAGATCGATTTCTATTTCAATATCCTCGGCTTCCAAAGAAAAATCTCTTCACCCTCGTCATCGGGCATCGTCCCCACAAAATGTGCAACGTCACATGCAGGTAGAGGATTCTGTGTAATGTTCAGGGTGCCAGTGTCTTGGACCGCAATCATTCCTGCCTGAATCATTCTTTCTATTTCCTCTTTCAAATTCCAACATCTTTCAACATCATGCCCCTGAGCATTAGAGTGGTATACACATCGTGCAGCAGGATCGAAGCTTATTGCAAGAGGATTTGGAATACATCTGGCGAGCGGCTTAATCGAGCCAACATGATTCAACCTTTCGAACAAACTCGCATAAGATTCTCCGATAGGGGTGAAATCCTTTTCTCGCTTCAGCAACCTTTCCTCCCTAAACGCCTTGTTTGGCTTGAAACCTGACCCAGGGGGTTTCCGGTATGTTTGTGGGGGTTGGTAGGCTTTTTGTGGAATTGGGTACCTGGAAGGTGAAGTACGATTTTGGGTGCCCCAGGGAGAGTAGTGGGGTTGGGGATAGAAGTAGTGTTGGGAAAACATAGCTGGGGGACGAGTAATTGAGCTACTCGAGTGGCTAGAAAGGCTGCGATATGCAGGTATATTTGGCATCGGGTTCAGTGTAAGGACCGGGTCCATGAAACTAGGTGGTGGCGGGGGTGGTGTTTTTCCATCCATCCATGCCCGATACATTTCAGCCACGTGTCGTCTTAATATTTTGACTTCTTCTACTAACATGTGGTTCCGTTCAACCAGCTATTGTCGGGTACCAGTACCAACCCACTCAGTCTTGAGATTCTCTGCCATTGTCCTGTGACGTTGTATTATAGGGAAGAGTTATTTTGGAACCACAACCAACCACCTTTCTGAAAATGGACACAACAAAACGAAGCCAGCATGTCAGCATTAAGGTATTTCGCTTATTGATTTCCCTTTTTTTTCTGCTATTTTCTTTTCTTTTTTCCTTTATGTGATTTTTTTTCTTTTTTTTTCATTTTTTTTTCATTTTTTTTATGGAAATGGAAATGGATATGGTCGAATCTTATGTGGATTGCCTACGTATCATGACCCCGCATGAATCAGACCGAGCGTAGTTCTTGCAAATTAATGCAAGAAATAAAGAGATGTTTATTTGATTTTTTTTTTCTTTTGAAGGAAAATTACAGAAACTGACTTCCACTACAAACTTGAAAAACTTTCACATTTTGTACCGGAGATTTCTACAAGAATAAGAATATTTTTGGCGTCAATTATGACAATTTCTACAAAATTGGCCACATAATGGCTTATTTAACAAAATGACTATTTTTTCCAGTCCGAGAGGACTATTCAGATTCTTGAGGACATGCTTCGAGCTTGTGTTATTGATTTCGGAGGCTCGTGGGACCGATTTCTGCCGTTAGCAGAGTTCGCCTACAATAACAGTTACCAATCTAGCATCTAGATGGCTCCATATGAGGCGTTGTATGGTAGGCGATGTCGATCACCAGTCGGATGGTTTGAACCGGGAGAGGCTCGGTTGTTGGGTACAGACTTAGTTCAGGAGGCCTTGAATAAGGTCAAGACTATTCAGGAGAGATTGCGTTCAGCTCGGTCTAGGCAAAAGACTTATGCGGATCGTAAGGTTCGAGATGTAGATTTCATGGTTGGTGAACGAGTATTGCTCGGGTGTCGCCTATGAAGGGCGTGATGAGGTTTGGGAAGAAGGGCAAGCTCGGCCCTAGGTATATTGGTCCATTTGAGATTCTAGACGAGTGGGAGGGGTGGCTTACAGACTAGCTCTGTCGCCTAGCTTATCAGCCGTGCATCCGGTTTTTCACGTATCTATGCTTCGGAGATACCACGGCGATCCTACACATGTGTTAGACTTCAGTACCTGTCCAATTGGACAATGATCTATCCTACGAGGAGGAGCCGATGGCTATTCTAGACCGCGGGTTCGACAGTCGAGGTCGAAGAGTTATCCTTCCGTGCGTGTTCGGTGGAGAGGTCGGCCTCCTGAGGCACGACCTCGGAGTCCGAGTCCGATATGCGGAGCCGTTACCCACACTTGTTTCCTAACTCGGGTACTTCTTTCTTTTGTCCGTTCGAGGACGAACGGTTGTTTTAGAGGTGGAGATTGTGACGACCCAAAGGGTCATCACTTATTTTATTAATAATTTCGAGCTTCGGAGGCCTTGAAAACCTCATTCTATGTTGCCTCGATTTGCGTGCACGATCCGAGCATGTAGCGGAAAGATTTTGTGATAGAAAATATGAATTCTATGAGAAATTTGGATAAAAATGATATTAATATTGATATGGTTGACTTCGGTCAACATTTTTGGTAAACGGATCCGGACCCGAGATTGAATGGTCCCGAGAGGTCCGTAGGAAAATATGGGACTTGGACATGTGTCCGGAGTCGAATTCTGAGGCCTAGAGCCCAAGTTATGAATTTTTATGTGAAATTGTTTTTGATGCAATTATTAAAGGAAATAAATTAATAGACCTTGGTATCGGGCTCGTATTTTGGTTCCGATGCCCGGTACAAGTCTTAAATATTATATATGTGATTTCTGTAAAGTTTGGTGACATTTGGACGTCGTTTGAGATGTTTTGGACCTTGAGTTCCAAGTTAAGAAGTTTTGAAAAATCAAAAGTATGAAAATCATGAGTTTGAGGCTCGATTTGATTAAAATGAAGTGATATTGGCGATGTGATCGCACGAACAAGTTCATAATGTGTTTTTGAGGTTATGTGCATATTTGGTTTGGAGCCCGGAGGGCTCGGGTAAAGATTTGATAGGTCGTTGGATGAAATTCTGAATTTTGAACGGCTCGGGTGAACTTTGGATAGGCCACGAGATCAATTTTTCATGTTAGAAGTTGCTGTCTGCAACTGGTCTGCAGAGTTCGCAAATGCGAACAATAGTTCGCAAATGCGAACTCCCCCCTATTGTGTCTGTGTTCGCAAATGCGAACAATAGTTCGCAAATGCGAACTTGACCTTTCTGTGCCTGTGCTCGCAAATGCGAGCTATAGTTCGCAAATGCGAACTGGCCACTATTCCGCATGGGTTCGCAAATGCGAACAATAGTTCGCAAATGCGAACCTCCCCATATTTAGCCTGTGTTCGCAATTGCGAACAATAGTTCGCAAATGCGAACTCCCCAGTTTTGCCTTGGCTTCGCAAATGCGAAGAAATGTTCGCAAATGCGAACTTCCCACCCTTAGCTTATTTTTCAAACTCCGGAAATTGGTCGGGGTTCGCAATTGCGAACCCATGTTCGCAAATGCGAACACAGAGACCTGAAAAACACGGATTTCAGTCATTTCTTCACATTTTTACAAAACCAAAACACCCATTTGCGATTCTTCAAGGATTTCTTCTTCATCAAATCGATTGTAAGTCACTTTTTACTTAATTCTTTCAATTCCTAACATCATTAAACATGTTTTTCATTAGAAATCAAATATTTTCATGGTAAAATTCTTGTTTTTGTTAGAAAATATGGTTTTTCATAAATTGGGGAATTGGACCTCGAATTGAGGTCCGATTTTGAAACAAATCATATATATGAACTCGTGGGGGAATGGGTAACCGGATTTTAGTCATAACCCCGAATTCCGACCATGTGGGCCGGGGGTTGAAATTCACTATTCCGGGCAGAATGTTGTAAAAGTTGTATTTGGTCTTAAGAATTAGTTTGTTGAGTAAAATTGATGATATTAAATCAATTGTGTATAGATACGGTTGAATTGGAGCCAAATTGAAAGAAAAGACATATCCACGGATTGAATTGTTCATAAGCACTCGAGGTAAGTGTTTGTTCTATCCTAGCTTGAGGGAATAGGATTATGTGTTATGTGTTATGTGATCGAGTGCGGTGTATGGGTTGTGGTGACGAGCATCCATACACTGGCGTCTAGTATGACCGTGAGTCGTTGGAAAATGATTATTTTGAGATATATTACAGATGAATTGTTATTGTTCTCGCTTGTTGGGACTTGTTGTGAAGATAATTATTGATTGCCCTTGATGGGACGATTTATGAATTGCTGTTTCTTTCTTTGCCCTTATCTGTGATTGTTATTTGGGTGAGGAAGAGAGATAATGCACGAAGGGTGATGCCGTGCCATGTTTATTATTGATTATGCACGAAGGATCATGCCGTGCCATGTTTATTATTGATTATGCACGAAGGATCATGCCGTGCCATGTTTATTATTGATTATGCACGAAGGATCATGCCGTGCCTTATTATTGATTATGCACGAAGGATCATGCCGTGCCCTATTATTGAACCATGTACGAAGGATCATGCCGTACTATGGATGTGAGGATGAGAGTAAAAGCACGAAGGGTGATGCCGTGCAACTGTTTGCTATTCCTTGAATTGATATTATTTGTGTTTACATTACACTTTGTTTTTTCTTGTGAAATTATTAATTGTGGTTAATTGTTGAATTCTTTAAGATACTCCTTATTGTGTTAATACTTGATTAAATTCTTGTTATTTTGGTGGTACATATATATATATTGAATTGCACAGGTTTATGTGGGTGTCTGGTCCTAGGCTTGTCACTACTTCGCCGGGATAGGCCAGGCACTTACCAACACATGGGGTCGGTTGTGCTGATACTACACTTCTGTGCGTTTTTGCACAGGTCCAGGTTACGATCAGGAGCAGCAGCAGCAGCAGTAAATAGATTGCGTGGGAGTTGATCACATTTGAGACCGAGATAGCTTGCAGACGTCCGCAGGCCCGGCGTCTCTTTCTTTATTTATGTTAATAGCTGTAGTCTCATTGTTCCGAGACAAACGGAATTATGTTATATTTCCTTCAGACTTTTATGTGTAGTATTCCATAGTAGTTTGTGAGTTGGTGACTCCAAGTCTTGGGTTGAGGATTTCAGTATGATTTTTACCTCGTGATTTATTATTTCCATTTCGATAAAGTATTCCGCATTTATTTAATTAAAATTGTGTTAAAAATAGGATAGTATGAACACAGTGGCTTGCCTAGCTACCACGAGTAGGCGCCATCACGATCCCGATGTTGGGGAAAAAAATCCGGGTCGTGACACTTCTCCTTCTCCGGTAGGCCGTACTCCCATTTCGGTGGCAGAGAAGGGAACGAGTGTGGTGGTCGACGAATATAAGTCCGAATCTGATCTAGATCCTGATGACATCAGGATGTTCGAGGAGGGCCTTACTCATTCGGTGGTTCATACGAGCGGGTCGACCCGTGTTCTTGACATTCCTTCTGACGTGAATCTTCTGACACAAGGGGATAACTTGGTATCACAACTTAGCTTGTTGTGTTTGGAGGCTGAAAATAAGTCCTTGCAGAATTTTCCGGACGCCAAACTGAGGAGTGAAGTGGCCATCATGGGCCTGAGGGTACGTCATATTTGGTCTTTATTTTGATTTTACTTTTTTTTAATTTTACGCGAACAGACTTTGGTTTGACTGCCTCCTAATTTTTCAGACATACCTGGTGGAAGTGGAGAGCATTCGCAGGGCCAACATCCGATCAAGGATTTTGTTGCGGTTGTTGGAAAATACCGCCGCTATCGCAACCGATGTCACGATCTTCACAAATGGTTGAGGTCGAACCCCCGTAATCGGGCTTTGGGTGATAAATTGGAGAAGAAGGATCAAGAGCTGCTGCAGAAAATCCGCAGCAAGAGTGAACTAGAATTTCGCCTCATAAAGAGGAACTCGAAGTGGGTAGGGGAGTTGCATCTGAGTGCGAATATCTGCAGGACAAGTTGAGGTCAATGCAGTTGGAGATGGAACAAAACCGGATCAGAATCGAAGAGATGGGTGCTGAGTGGAGAGGGAAATTGGCTGCGATGGAGAGCAAGGTTGCCGACCTAAAGCGTATCGAGAGAGCCTGTCCAGAAGCTTCGGCAAGAGCGGCGGCTCTAGAGGACACGATTCGCGTACTTCAGTCCCAACAGGAGTCGGAAAGGGCGACAACGACTCTCAATGAGGCGATGCTTGAGAAGAGAATTGGTATGGTCGATTAGGAGGCCTCTATTTTGGTAGATCGAGTTGCAACTTTAGAGGCGGAGAGCTAACAGTTGAGGGCTCAAGTTGGGCCATCTCGTGCTGTCGTTACACACCAAGCTCATGAGCTCTAGGTCTATGCTGAAGCTCAGTGGGATATTTGTAAGAACATGTGGGAGGCAGCCACTGTTACCGAGGCTGCTTGTGATGAGGCTCGAGAAAAGGCTCGTGAGGCTTGTGCCAACTATGGGTATGATGTTGTGACACCTGAGGCTGATGGGGGTATAGATGGTGATAGGAGTGACGATGAAGACGGTTGTGGCGACACCGAGTGAAGAGAGTTGTATTTCCTTTGTTTTGTTTCGTCTGTCGATTGGCCTCAACTTGCATATGTTAGCAAGATCTGACCTTTTGGGTTTTGATTCAGATCGGAAAAAAAATTGCTCATAAATTAATTGGGTATTATCTTCAATTATTGGAAACTATTTTGCAAACTTGAATGCAAAGTTTGAGGAGTTTTGGCAATTGAATTGAGGTGTACCAAGACTGAAATTTCAGTTGAAACTCAAACTTATATGAAGAATTCAAATTTCTTGGTAGTATTCGTTCTATTAACTTTTGTTTTTCTTTTTACTAAGCTAATTGATAGAATTATTTAAGCTTTCACTTTTTTCATTAAAATGAAAATTGTTGAATCATGATTACCGAGGAGAGTGATAGAGACGGGGAAAGAGGAACGACGAGAATGGGTGTTGGATTTAATATTTTTATGAAAAGACCAAATGTCTCTCCGACTTTATATACACTCTAACTTTTGTAATTTTCTGCGAATGACGTTTGACTGAACCCCTTCCATCTAGCTCTGCACTTGCTAGTGAGTTTGGAATACCAAATGATTATACTCTATAAAAAACAATGCCAATTAAAAAAATAGAAATTTTCAATGCGTATACAAGAAAAACATGTTAAAGTCAATGGGTTATGCCATATTGTGTTATCTTTGATACGTTGTAATTAGTCCATCCCTTCGTTTTCTCTAATTTTGCTTTTATCATCTTTTCTCAACGGTAAAAAAAATTAATTTTTTTTTCTCCTTTATTAAATTCTTTTTGTAAGAGAAAAGTGAACTTTTAAGTACCAACAAGGGGATTACGAGAGGGAAATCGAAGCTTTACCAATAGAGTGAAAGTTCAAGTAACCAATTATTTGAGCTACTAGGGTGTTCGGACATAAAACTGTAAAATTAAAAAAAAAAAAGTGAATTTGTTATTAAGTGAAAATGATATATGAATATTAGAGTTGTGTTTGTGTAAATGCCTAATTTTGCACTTTCTTTTTGTTTGTTTCTTATGTTTGTAGCCATTAGTGTTATATTATTTATTGACGGGGTTTAAGGGGATCTATTACTAGTTATTAGAGTCAAATTTGATTGGATAACTTAAATCTATTACTAGTTTTGGACTATTATTACTTGTAAAAATTCATAAATTTCCAAATATCTTCACATGTAATATTTATCTCACCTTTAACAAACGAATCTGCAGAGATTTTCCAAAGCCTCACTAATTGTTAGTGCTTCAAAGTTATAACAAATTGAATTGGGGGCAAAAAGGACTTTATTTCTGGTTAGTAGTTACTGTTTATTACCTTGTTAAACAATTGAATTATTTTATATGTTGATGTACATCCAAAGTATTGAATTTGTTTAAAAAGTGTTAATTGGAATATGAAACTCATAATATTTCAATATACATAAATTTACATATTCCTTGACTTCAAATAGTGCCAATTTAGCATTTTTGCTTCATAACTTCAAAATTTTCTAATTAACTAATTAATTTAATTTTAAGGAAACATTATGGTAACGGTAATTTGTTGTCAAGTTTTGCGTTAATATCTTCTTTTAATAGATAAAGGACAGAAACCTTTTATAATTAACGATTACTTAACTTTGACCTCCAATGACAATGTTGTACGAGGAAAAAATGAAGGAATTTTTGCCATTGTTTTTTTTTCGATATTTCATTTCGTGTGCTTCTGTTCCAGTGTGACAATACCTCTGACCTCTTATTTAGAATTGATCCAGATACTCTTCCTGCTACTAATCTATGCAGCTTGCCTTGTTAGGACGGAAACAATCACAAGCTAACAAAGTATAAACCAAAATCTCATGTATCATGCGGATGCTAATAAGATAATATCTTCAACGTCGATAAAGAGAATTATATCAAAATGAGACACAAATGTTTACATGGTTCGATCAATTGATTTACATCGGGCAGAAATAAGCAATTCACTATATAAAAAAGTACAAAATATCAAAAAAACAATCTAAAAAAAGAATGACACTTATCTCAAAATTCTCTCTCTAAACAAGACCTCTAACCCTTTATGACTACCTTGTGGATGCTCCTAAATAAAAAAATAAAAAGGATCGCAACTTATAAAAATGCAAAAAAATTTCATCTAAGAAAAAGAAATAGTAGCACTTTTCATCTCTTTTGTTCAAAAGATCAACGTATTACATGTTAAGTAGCAGTATTCCATGCCATAGTGGTTCTATAGTATAAATTTACACCTTCAATTACAATCACCATATGACTGCCAATGATTTGAAGTAGACTTTTTAGTAAGTACATCTGGGTAAAACTAAGTTCCCATTGTACGCGGTGCCGAAGCACATTGAGTCTACTATATGCAATTTTATTTGGTATTTCTGTAAGAGGTTATTTTTATGGTAGAGGCGGATTTATGATTTCAAGATAATAAGTAAGTATTGTAAATAGGTGGACCTATATATTTGACGAGTTTAACTTTAGCCACTTACTATAAATACATTATACTTTTGAAAGTATAGCTCCAAAATTATACTATTCTTTTTGAAATTTTATTGATTTTCACATATATATATATATATATTTATAACCGTGCCAAAAACAAGATCGTCCAAAGTGAGGTTTAAATAACCAATTTCACTTATAGAGGTGCACCCAATAATTGTTACATCATAGGAGTCTTTAAGCACGGATACACACATATACATTTAAGTAATTTTAAAGAAATATAATATTATTATATATGATTTAAAGAAAAGACTAAAGAGTATGGGTTCACGTGAACAGTTGCATTTAAGCTAGACACGCCCCTATTCCATGGCTTGTGAGAAAAATATTTCTGTTGAAAGATGCATCCATCAATTTTTGAAAGCCTAATTTGGTAACCATACTCTTGAATGATTTTTTTTTTCTCTTTTAACACAACTCTTGAACGGCTTTAGGCTTCAACAGTAAAGACGCCACTACCTTGTAATGTTCAATTAAGATGCGATCTTTGTCAAGACATATTTATCGAGGTATCCCAAATTCCAAGTCCAATCCTAGTCATTGTAGTATGAATAGAAATATATAACGAATATTACTACAAAAACAACAACAATCCAGTATAATCCTACTTAGTTGGAGATCCGGAGAAGGTAATGTGTACACAGACCTTATTCCTACACTGGGTAGAGAAGCTGTTTTCCAATAGAAACTCGGCATTCTTACCTCCAAGAACTTCCCCACCTAGCTCTTAGGAAGACTCGAACTGTCACGACCCGGATTTTCCCCCAATATCGGGGGAAAATCCAGAGGTGGAGCCCCATATTGAGATTGACGAGGAGGTTCCGATTCCAGCAGCTCCAGTGGGCCCAGCTCAGGTCCCGGGAGAGGCTCGGTTGTTAGGAACAGACTTAGTTCAGGAGGCCTTGGATAAGGTCAAGACTATTCAGGAGAGATTGCGTTCAGCTCAGTCCAAGCAAAAGACTTATGCGGATCGTAAGGTTCGAGATGTAGATTTCATGGTTGGTGAACGAGTATTGCTCAGGGTGTCGCCTATGAAGGGCGTGATGAGGTTTGGGAAGAAGGGCAAGCTCGGCCCTAGGTATATTGGTCCATTTGAGATTCTAGATAGAGTGGGAGGGGTGGCTTACAGATTAGCTTTGCCGCCTAGCTTATCGGCCGTGCATCCGATTTTTCATGTATCTATGCTTCGGAGATACCACGGCGATCCCACACATGTGTTAGACTTCGATATTGTCCAATTGGACAATGATTTATCTTACGAGGAGGAGCGGTACCCATCCTGACCGGGAGGTTCGACGGTTGAGGTCGAAGAGTTATCCTTCGTACGTGTTCGGTGGAGAGGTCGACCTGTGGAGGATCGACCTAGGAGTCCGAGTCCGATATGCGGAGCCGCTACCCACATTTGTTTCTCGACTCGGTACTTCTTTCTTTTGTCCGTTCGAGGACGAACGGTTGTTTTAGAGGTGGAGATTGTGACGACCCGAAGGGTCATCACTTATTTAATTAATCATTTCGAGCTTCTGAGGCCTTGAAAACCTCATTCTATGTTGCCTCGATTTGCGTGCACAGTCCGGGCACAAAGCTGAAAAATATTTATGTTGAAATATGTGAAATATATGAAAAAGTAGAAGAATTTTGATATTAATATTGATATGGTTGACTTTGGTCAACATTTTTGGTAAACGGACACGGATCCATGATTTGACTGTCTCAGAGAAAATCCGTAGAAAAATATGGAACTTGGGCATATGTCCGGAATTGAAATCCGAGGTCTAGAACCCGGTAAAAGAATTTTTCTGTTAAATTGTTTTCTGAAAATGTTTAAGGAAAATGAAACTGAATTTTGATTAAAAAGTACTGGTATCGGGCTCGTATTTTGGTTCCGACGCCCGGTACATGTCATATATATTGGTTAAGCGCTTCCTGTAAAGTTTGGTTGAAAACGGACGTCGTTTGACGTGTTTCGGCCTTAGATTGGAAATTTTGGAAATTATGAAATTTTAAAGAATTCTTGAGTTTTAAGGCTCAATTCATTGATTTTGATGTTATTTTAGCGATTTGATCGCGCGAACAAGTTCGTATGATGTTTTTGAGTTAGTGTGCATATTTGGTTTGAATCCCCGAGGGCTCGGGTGAGTTTCGGATAGGTAACGGGATGGTTTTGAACTTGAAATTGCAGCAGAAACTCTGCAATTTTTGCATAGAGATTTTCTTCTATGCGATCGCATAGGTGAGGCTGCGATCGCATAGAGCAAAGATTAGAGGTCCCAAAAATCCTTATGTGCGATCGCAATAGAGCCCATGCGATCGCATAACTTCCACTTTTCCTCCTATGCGATCGCATACTATCCTTCGCGATCGCATAGAGTAAGACTGAGGCCCAGAATTTCCTTCTATGCGATCGTGTACCGTTCCCTGCGATCGCATAGAGTAATTTCAGTTCATCCATTTACTTCTATGTGATCGCATAAGAACTCCGCGATCGCATAGAGTAATTTTGCTGTCCCCATTTTTCTTCTATGCGATCGCATCACAGGCCCTGCGATCGCATAGAGTAAATTTTCGCCCAGTGAATTTAAGACAGAAAACAGAACAGAAACGGGATAAAAATCCCATTTCTGTTCAACTCTCTTCTCCACAACATTTTAGGCGATTTTTGAGGCATTTCTTCATCAAAGTTCATTGGGTAAGTATTGTTAACTCGTTTTCTTCATTTTTCATCAACATCAATCAAATCCTTAGGCTTAAACATGTATAAATTGGTTGAAAATTTGAGAAATGGGTATAGTTAGGGCTTTCAAAGAATTTGCGATTTAGACCTCGTTTTGGAGTCGAACTTAAGAACAAATTGTATATGAACTCATGGAAGATTGGGTGAACTTGTTTTGGTTCGAAACTTGAGTTTCGATTATGTGGGCCCGGGGTCGGTTTTTACTATTCCGGGCAGAATGTTGTAAAAACCATATTTAGCAATATGAACTAGTTTGTTAAGTAGAATTGATGATATTAAATCAATTGTGTATAGATACGATTGGATTGGAGTCAAATTCAAAAGGAAAAGGCATTGCTACGGATTGAATCGTTCGTAAACTTTCGAGGTAAGTGTTTGTTCTATCCTAGCTTGAGGGAATAGGATTATGTGTTATGTGTTATGTGATCGAGTGCGGTGTATGGGCTGTGGTGACGAGCATCCGTACACTGGCGTCTAGTATGACCGTGAGTCGTTGGAAAATGATTATTTTGAGATATATTACAGATGAATTGTTATTGTTCTCCCTTGTTGGGACTTGTTGTGAAGATAATTATTGATTGCCCTTGATGGGACGATTTATGAATTGTTGTTTCTTTCTTTGCCCTTAACCGTGATTGTTATTTGGGTGAGGAAGAGAGATAATGCACGAAGGGTGATGCCGTGCCATGTTTATTATTGATTATGCACGAAGGATCATGCCGTGCCATGTTTATTATTGATTATGCACGAAGGATCATGCCGTGCCATGTTTATTATTGATTATGCACGAAGGATCATGCCGTGCCATGTTTATTATTGATTATGCACGAAGGATCATGCCGTGCCACGTTTATTATTGATTATGCACGAAGGATCATGCCGTGCCCTATTATTGATTATGCACGAAGGATCATGCCGTGCCCTGTTATTGAACCATGTACGAAGGATCATGCCATACTATGGATGTGAGGATGAGAGTAAAAGCACGAAAGGTGATGCCGTGTACTTTATTTGCTTATTTGGTGAGGATGAGAGTAAAAGCACGAAGGGTGATGCCGTGCAACTATTTGCCATTCCTTGACTTGATATTACTTGTTTTTCCATTATATTTTATTTGGGTGGTACGCCTACCACAAGATATGATTATTGATATATTTGGGAGCGGGTGGTACGCCTACCACGAGATATGATTATTGATATATTTGGGAGCGGGTGGTACGCCTACCACAAGATATGATTATTGATATATTTGGGAGCGGGTGGTACGCCTACCACAAGATATAATTACTGTGATAGTTGGGAGCGGGTGGTACGCCTACCACGAGATATGAAATGAGAGAGGAATTGAGACATGAAAGTAAGATTTATTATGTTGATTAGATTATTTTGGATATCGTGAGTTATTGAATATTATTTCAGAGCAAAGTATTTCCTTATAAATGTGTTATATATATATATATTGCAACTGCACAGGTTTATGTGGGTGTCTGGTCCTAGGCTTATCACTACTTCGCCGGGATAGGCCAGGCACTTACCAGCACATGGGGTCGGTTGTGCTGATGCTACACTTCTGTGCGTTTTTGCACAGGTCCAGGTTACGATCAGGAGCAGCAGCAGCAGTAGCAAATAGATTGCGTGGGAGTTGATCACATTTGAGACCGAGGTAGCTTGCAGACGTCCGCAGGCCCGGCGTCTCTTTCTTTATTTATGTTAATAGCTGTAGTCTCATTGTTCCGAGACAAACAGAATTATGTTATATTTCCTTCGGACTTTTATGTGTAGTATTCCATAGTAGTTTGTGAGTTGGTGACTCCAAGTTCTTGGGTAGAGGATTTCAGTATGATTTTCACTTTGTAATTAGTTATTTCCATTTCGATAAAGTATTCCGCATTTATTTAATTAAAATTGTGTTAAAAACAGGATAGTATGAATACGGTGGCTTGCCTAGCTACCACGAGTAGGCGCCATCACGATCCCGATATTGGGGGAAAAATCCGGGTCGTGACAGTATTTT
>JASVEL010013680.1:0-302688 GCA_032618575.1 Nicotiana noctiflora | reverse complement strand
AGGTAATAACAGCAAATTAGGGGGAAGTGTATTTTTGAGTTGTTTCTTCCCTTTAAATTTATGTTGCCTTCAATAATGGTGATGTTTGGATTAATTTACGCGCTGACCTCAGATGATTTTTACCATTCATTGATCTCTAGAATGGTGATATTCGGAGGCCATTTTTAATAAGGCTCGCGTTAGGCGGCCACCTTTGTTTAACACGACTTTATATTATTTTTATCATTTATTCATATTTTAGTTGTGCCTCAAACAAACCAAAAAGAATGAAAGAGAAATGGACTTACTACAATGTTATTAATCACAACTTTTCTTTACAGAGTTTTTTTTTTTTTTTTTTTTGTCATCACTAATCATCAATCTAGGAAAAGGGGGAATTGAGTTGTACCCTGCATCAATGAGACGTAATATTCCCAAATGCAATTCCTTCAAGTATTTTAGCTACCCATATTATGTTGTAGAATAACATCATTTCCATTATCCACCTTATGTGTTGGTATCACTCTACTACTATGTTTAGAAGATTTTGCACCAGTTAAACCTGTATATATAGAAATATCTCCCAAGTTCCAACTAATATCTAAAAGAAAACATCCCACTATGTTTCCTATTATCCCTTGAATTTTTGCCTCAAACTAAATGGGGATATGTATTCTCTGGTTAGCAAATGGGACAACTTCCAAATCTATAACACTAGAGAAAACCCCGAGAGACGCAAACGGACAAGAGCACAAACTATTTTCTTGCGCCACAAAATTATTAAAGCATTCCCTATGGCTGTTAAAACACACAACCTCGCCCGTTTCTCGTTCAATCAAAAAAAAAATTGGAAGAGAAGTTGCTCATCAAATGATTAAAAAATTCGATTGCCTACTTCTATGTTACAGGATGGTATGAACAAATTAGTACAAATTCCTGTAGAAACTAAAACAGAAACCAAAAACCCAAGTAACCCTCTTGTATCCAACAGCGACTGTATCACCAACCAAAAGCTCGCTATCATTCTATCAAAAGACTAAACAATGAAGAAAATCCCCAATTTCTGCACATGAAATGGCTGTAAACTAAGTAAACCCATCACCTAAAAGAATGCCTTTGTACTTCCAGCCTGCACTTGGGTTACCAGTGTGTCTTTCTTAATCAAAACGCCGACCGGTAAGCTTCAGGTTTCTCTATACCCATTTTGTGGTGCAATCTTTTGTACATCATAAAGGGAGCACAGGTTTCACATATCGGATGCACATACAATAATTAATTACGATTATTCAAATCGAAAACAATCTGAAACTTGTAGAAGCTTTGCAAGACGTCTGATAGCTGATTGCACAGTTTCAGAGTTAGGTGAGAATGTATCGGGAAGCTTTGGCAGACAAGCAGGCAAAAACTGATCTTCACGTTCCCGCAAGCAAAATAGAGCGAGCACAGCACGGCAGAATATGAATCTGCACAAGAGGAACAAAGCATGTGGTTAATATCCAAGAAGGCTCCTAGGGTGTGACTTGTAACTGAGAATTTACTTGATTGGTACAAACAGAAACCTGAGAATAAGCCGTCTCAGAAATGGATCAGAAAGAACTTGAGCCCAAACCAAATCTAGGCTAGTCGATGTACAGAGGTTTACTTCCCACTGTGCAAATGCGGCTGAGATGATGCCATCGGCCTCATCACAACAATCCTGAAGAGCAAATTACCAAGAACGTTAGACCGAGTTACAACTGCTCAGTAAAGAAATTTGCATCACGGTCTACTTACCATATCCTTATCAGAAGAGACGAGGCCAACCAACTGGCAGAAGGCATGTAAGGGAGCAGCCAAGAACAAGGTGAACTGACTTCCAGATTGTGTTACATCAGTACCTAAGTTCTTGAATGATGGCCTCAGGGGAGAGAGAAATAAAGCACTTTTTTCTCCTCGTTCTGCACCATGTAGAACCTGGAGAGCAATTGGTGATGCATCAGCAACGAAACAGTCCTCTTCTAATGATAATTTTCAAAATTGAACTTGCGAATAAATAAGTCACACGTGAAGTGCAATATTTACAACAGTAGTTTTCCCATAACCCCAATAGACGAGAACAAACAGCCAATCCACACTTATTGATATTTGGTAAGATATCTCTGAGTAGCTAAAAAAACTGTACTTCATAAAGTGGGGAATACAAGCAATTATAGTCTACAGATTTGGCAAAATAAGACTCCCTTCTTTAACAGCATACTACTTCTAGATGAGTCGGATTCACATAATTCAACAAAAGCAATCAACAACAAAAAAGCGCAGAATAATTGGCCATTCAGAAGTTCAACATGTTATCAGGCACAAAAAGGAGTCGATTAGAAGAAGACAGTACAATCATTCAAAGGTCTCAGGATATGTAGGGATTTGGAAATCTTAGACTTGTGTAGCTCAGGTAAAGACTCTCCATATAAGCTTAACAGGGTAGTGAATGAAACTGAATCCTTACAGAAAAAGTGCAGGATTCTCTTTGGCTTTTCATCCCTCTCTTCCTGCACTTCCCACTACAATTTTATCAATTGATATTTATGAAAGCCAAATACTCTTGGGGAACAGCTAACGCACAATTTGAAGAAGGATAGATTATATACAACAGATGTTACCACCGAACCAGCCTAGACATGTATTCCACTTATTCTCTTGGGAGCAAATGAGAGTAAGCTAGCTTTTTACTGGATAACCACTCCATAGTTTCATAATGTATGTTGACACAATCTCATTATATGCTTAGTGAGTTTTGCTTGGACAATACGCCAGATTAATCCATAAGAAGCTGCACTAGTGCAAAGTTTTTCTCGCTGCAATTGCGTCACATAAGAAGTCAACACACCAAGATATTTCATCTTTCTTTCTCAAAAGCATTACACGTTTTCTAGACAACTAGTAGAATCCAAAACACTTTGGAATCTGCGTCTTATTCAAGGACAGGTCATCATGGTTTAATGGGTTAGACACAGTTCTGACAAACCTGCCTTGAATGCATGGCTGTTATCACTATCAATTATCAGGAACAGAGGTCTTCGTGTGAAAGGAATTAGATCTCCTGGATAGAGGTTATTTGAACCTGCAAAAATCCAAAAAGTAAATGTAACG
The DNA here is from genome assembly GCA_032618575.1 of Nicotiana noctiflora. Lineage (NCBI taxonomy): Eukaryota > Viridiplantae > Streptophyta > Magnoliopsida > Solanales > Solanaceae > Nicotiana > Nicotiana noctiflora. The sequence continues at coordinate 299,583 of JASVEL010013680.1, read as the reverse complement.
TAGTTGGATTTCGAACAATTTTAGATAATCATGAACCAATTTATGGACTGCACATAAATTAAGTTCTAATGGTGTACCTCCACTTCTGCTAGGACCTAAGCACAAACAATTCTCAAAATATTGACCCGTATTTCCATTGGTGTTGATATAACTTTCATGTAAAGCACACTTCTGTTCATAAGAAGTACGAGAAAGAGCAATGTTCTTTGAAGATTTTCTAGAACTTGAAGAGCTTTCAGTGTGAGAGGCGGTACTGGGATTTGTATTTCCTGGAAATCAATACAGAATTGAGATTTCTTCCACAATGAGGATATCGAAGCAGCTAACCTGCTGCTTCCGTTAAGGGAGAAAAGGTCGCTAACCTGATGCAGAAATATATATTAATACCACACTCTCTGGAGGGAGCTCCTCACACATTGTAGCGACGACCTGCACGTGTCAGAACAAGACCGACTAAGGATACACACTAAGAGCGTCCAAATGTTAAGGAGGAGTGGCAGAAGCAATTACTCGGATCCTATGTTATTCCATAATCGACGTAGATATGGGAAGGGTTCAACCATTAATTAGAATGTCCTAAATATTGTGGTTCAGGTGCAAAGAAATCATCATTAACATCGAGTGTTCAGGCAACATATGGTGGGTGACATAAGCAACAAGAGTACTACTAAGAGATCTCAAATTTTACTCTCTATGTGTAGTATTGTATTACCATGTGCTGCCATGCTCAGTTGTCCAATCAGTTCCCAACACAGGGAACCACCAAATAACTTAAATGAACGAATCAATCATCAAAGATGAGTTTCTACATTCCCCTTTAATTAATCAGAAGCAGTATTCCATTATATGACTCCTTAGATATAGATTAATCAGAACAACAACACAGAGTAAACATAACACTCACAGATATCAATAGCGGAACAGAAGGACGGTAAAGAACAGCCTTCTTGGGATTTGGAGGCAAAGCTGGATCCATCATCTCAGCAGCCAAGTTTATATCTATCAGTCCAGAAGTTACAGATTGGTCGGTAACAGCACCATTATCTCGTGGTTCAACTGGACTTCTTTGATAGAAAGATCCACTGGGTTCCCATTCCAAACATTGCAGCATTCTGTAAGTGTCCATTGTTAATTCTGCAAATTTGACCTGAAATAAAATGTGAGGAAAGGTTAATTGTGCATTATAATTGAGCACAAGGGAACACTGAAGTATGAGGATGCCGTCGATACCTCACTTTTGTGATAACTTGTCAGAAGTGCATCTCGAAACTTTAGCACCTTTTTAGCATGGAAGCGAGCTACATATGGACGAGATGACGGATGTGAATCAAAGAGAGCACAATATCGTAGAGGCCTGGCATCTGGAGATGGAGAATCAACTCTTGTAAACCTAACAATTTCTTGCACCACCAGTCTCCACTCTTTGAAGTTAGTACCCTGTGGTGAATCATAACTAAGGTTCATCTTATGGAAAGAGATACGGAATTTCTGTTCAAATATAGATAGTAAATGCAGGGTTACAGTAGTAGAAGCATCTCTTTATTCTTTAATGCAATTGGAAGATGCAAAGGAGCTCCAAGCACAATCAAGTAACTTCAACTTCAAGCAACTTCTCTACCCGAGATGCATAGGATATATGAAAAGAAAAGGAAATCAATGGGTGGTTAGTTCAGTGTTCAACACTACACTTAGTTCCAGAACCTATCTCCTCTGTATTCTGCAAAGTGCAAATCATATGATTGCTCAAATGTTCATAAAGTAGACGGGCATAACAAATCTTTGGTCCACACTCAGAGCTTTTGAAGATAATATGCAAAAAATCTTGCTTAACATATGACCCTTGTTTCTTTAGGAGCTTGTAAACCATTTCCCTAGACACACGTTCATTTTAATTGTGAAGTAACGAGCACTACCATCAATAGAGTAGCATACAACTCAACCAAGATTCTTAATGTCTCTCTCTTTATATGTATTTCTTTTAATGACAGTGGTATCTAGGCCAGCTTGCGCGCTTGTCGATTATTCTACAGGATACCAAGTGCTTGCTACCTCCCACCATTCAGGTATTGGATACTATCCTACAGGGCTTAGGCGGATGGAAATAAATCACCTAGTGTTTTTCGCCTCCGTTGGGATTTGAACATATACATATATATGTGGATATATACAAATAATGTGTGCTTATATATACAAACACTAAATACACATGTATTCACATGCATACACCCAGAAATTAGTGTCGCACAGTCCAGAACTCGGTGGAAATAGGACCACCTATCTACCCTTCTTTGTTTAAATACAAGCTTTTTTATTGCAATGGCAGGGTTTGAATCTGTGACATGTGCCTAACCGACGCATCACGCATTGCACTCTTACTACACTAAAGCCTTTGAGCCTTGGTCTCTAAATTTGTTCACACTTCACACTGTATAACATGTAAGCAAACAAAGAGAATATACCTTGACCCCAAATAGAAGGCAAAAGAATGCGACAAAACAAGTCACCAGCTACTTGCACAGGGTTCACCATCCCTAGCACACCTCCCTCCAAAATTCATAAATACCAACCTTATCCACCTTACATTGGTGCAGGAAGATCTAAGTTAAGTATTAAAGAAAGATTGAAGAGTGTATGCATTTTGTTATACACCCTTATGTGTTCCTTCTACAGAAGGTACAGGGGCAACTAGCACTTTTTGGCAATTAAGCTAAAATAATACCACTTTTTTAGAAGACACCAAGGTAAATAGTTTAGAATCATCAATGATTCAGGTCTGAACACTACGAAAGTCTTATCCCAGCTTAGCTCTGGAAGAAGTCATGGTATACTAATCGGTAACAAAAAGACCATTCCACCTGAAACTTATCTCATTTTTTTCACAGATTTACCATTCTTTACTATGACGGTATGACCAATAACAAGATCTCCATCACTAAAAACCTAAAAGATGGTCCAGACTCCAGAGAAGCCATACTACATGTGTCAATTGTTACATGTTATACATGGCAGAGTGATCTACTGAAAAATGCTTTAAAAGCTATGTCAATTCTTCAATCTGACGGGTAAATTTGTGGATTTCACCATACATCTGATAAATTCCATTTCTGGACTTCTCACCAACAGTCTGACCTAAGCTGACTTAATAAATCTATTGAAATATGTTATAAATTCTTGATAATTCCTCAATCTAGTAGCAAAACTACTGGATTTTTATCATACAAATGATAAATTCTTCTTAAAATTAAGCTTCAGTTCCACTAAATTAGAAACAAATTTCAGAAATAGCAATGAGTGAAACCTAACGGTTCAGATATAAATCTATTGGAATATCTTAAATTCCGTGTTAATTTCTTAATCTGAGAGCTATATTACTGGATTTTTTGTCACACATATGACAAAGTCTTGTAAATATGTATTCACTTTTCCAAAAAACTGCCAAATTATCGTCAAATGAGCTTCAGAGCCAGAGAAATGAAAGCAAAATTTACTAATAAGAGGAAGTAGTATAGGGAAAGCAGCTATACTATCATCAACAAAATTCAGAAGATAAATTCTTCTTAATTTAAACTTTAGTTGCAATTAATTAGAAAGAAAATTCAGAAATAGCAATGACCGAAACCTAAGAATAAAAATATAAAGTCAAATTGCTTTCATTTTACCACAAGAAAAACGGCTAAATTGTTAAAAATGAGCTTAAAAGAACAAAAATGGAAGCAAAATCAACAAGGATAATGAACATGTACCGGAAAAGCAGCTCTGCTTTCATCAACAATAGCTTTAAATTGTTCCACAAGCAGTTTCACCATTTCCGATCGATTTAAAATCAACGAAACCATTAAAAACCTAGCATAGAACCTGAGCTCTTTAAACCTCACCATTCGTTCTTTTCCAGAACCTTCGAAATACTTCCTGTGTAGAATCGCTTCGTAAAAAATATAGGATTCGAGTAAAAACCTAACTTCGCTAGTCCTCATGTACTGACTGAAATAAAGCTGACCGATTCTCGAAGCGATCTCGCCGATCTCCCATCGCTGTAACCCGCACTCGGTTAGCTTCGCTCGATTCTCCTGTTGATACTTCCATAACCTCATGTACGCTTTAAATACCTTGTGAAAGTAGTGGTTGCTCGTTCCCCACCGTCCGTACGCCGGTAAATCCCGTACTCTGGCGTACTTCTTCTCAGCACTTTCTACTAACGCTCTAAATGTCTTCGGAACTACGTCGTCTGCCATTACCGGAAAATTACCCGCCGGAAAATCTGTACCTCAGCTAAGAAGAAGGAGAAGCATTACTCGCCGGAAAATTTGTATAAACGAACCTATAGATACATATATAATGGCTAGGTAGGGGTAAGGGGTAGGGGTAGGGTTGGACTTTTTATGGGTAGTGGGGGGGGGACAGGTAAGAGAAGCTGGTGAAATTGAGGGAATTTTGTGAACTGTGATGATCAAAATATTCTGTTATTTTGTTTCTCTTTGTAATATTAATTTGGTTTTTTCTTTGGCTTTTATTTTATTGGTTTCCACGGTTTTACATAGGCGGCGTCAGTAGCTGAAATTGAAAAGGAAGAAATACCGGTGGTGTGGCTTAAAGGGAGAGGGAGATTTGTTTGGAAGTTTTAGAAGTGTGAGCTGTGTAAAGTGGACGCCGATTACAGATAACGATTCCGGGAAGTTAGAGGATTTGTTTATAAGTCGTTGAGGATTGAGGAGTACTTGTGACTGACTTAGGGGTCGTTTGGTTCGTCAATAAAATTATTATAAGTAAGAATTACTCCGAAGTTATAATTTTTGAGTCTTTTTGGAAAGGATAATTACTCGGTTGTGTAATTACGACTACTTGTTTGTTTGTCATAATGTAATTACAGTGTAATTATAAGCTTACTGTTTGGTTGTACAAGTGTAATTACACAGCTAGATTAAATTTTAAATTAACTAATTATCAAAAATTAAAATTTAATATACTAAATATATGCCTACAAATTTTTATAGTATAAATAATATTATATTTGGTATTTAAGATGTATATTTTTTCATGAATATACATTAATAAGTAATCATATACAAACTAATATTGTAAAAATTTATCTATATATTTTAAATTAATAATATTTAGTTTAGATACGTATAAAAATTAAAAATATACGTTATTTTGTAAGCATTGTGGAATTCATATTTGATAAAGTAAATTAATATTTATAAATATAATGTCATAACATTATTCAAATATTTGACAAAACTGATCTATCAATCTTAACTAAAAAATTGAACAACATGCGAGTGAGCCAATACTACTAAAACAAGTAAACTAGAACCATGAATGTAACACAATTTTAAAATTAAAAAAAATTATTTAGCATATGTCAAATTCCAACATAATAATAGTTAGTTCCACTATAATTTTAGATTATGAAACATAATAAGTTTATAACCACATTCAACAATGAAATTCCACTTCAATTACATCACTCATTATATGATAAGTTTGTAAATGATTCATTATTTATAATATTAGGAGGTGAAGTCTCAAAAAATAAAATAATAAAATAAATAAAAATAAAATATAAGCAATTACATGAAATAACAAGAAATAAAGGAAGAGAAATAATGTACAAAGAAAAATATATTTTACAATTTTAAAAGAAATTAAAAAGTCTAAATAAAAATTAAAGAATTAAAATAATATAAATAAAAAGTTATAAAGAAAATAAATTAAAATAAAATGAAAAGGTACGAAAATAAAAAAAATAACCTTGTAATTACACAGTGTAATTACCACCAATTCTCACCTTCCCCTTGAGAATTGGAGAGTGTAATTATATCCCTTCAATTACACTCAATTTCATGCTGACCAAGTAATTACTTGGCCAAACAAACATGCAAAACTGTGTAATACACCCAATTACTCTCAAATCCAATTCCTATGTGGCTTTCCAAACATACTCTTAATGTTGCCATTGCGATTAAGAAGTTCATACACGTCTGATGAATATTTGCGTATTTAAAGGGTATATAGTGTATGCTAAAAAAATACTGGTTTGATTTTTATTTGACCAAAAAAAATAGTTCTTCGTTTAAATAATTAAATTTATATTAGTAGTAGAACAGTGATGGTAGCATGCAATAAATATTCTAGAGAATCAAAAGTAATAATGTAGCATTGAATATCAATAAATAACAATAAATAACATTTAAGTAAATAGAATAAACGGGTCACCTAAGAAAGGATGGAATAAATAGATATTATTTCTCACAATAATGAATATCACATATTCCTCAAATATTTGAGTTATTCTCATATTTAGTGAAAAAGTATAGACAAGAATCTCAATAAAAAAAGTATTTTTTGTATCTTAGCTGATCTGATTCTCTCTCTCTCTCTGTCAAAGTGTGTTTTTACAAATCAATATCGCATATCCCATTTCATTGTGTCTTTTTCTATTTATAGGGAATATGCTTCTAAAAAGTTCTAATAGTACAAGTGCAAAGAATATCCGTTATAACATTCTCTTTAATGCATAAAATACATCACATCCTATGAACCATTTAACAACTACACATATTTTCTTTTTGGGGGTCCTATTACCCCTGAACTTATTTTTATCATAATTGATTTCACATTATATGCTCAATTAAACCCGACACATCAAATCAATTATGGTAAAACAATTTTAAATCAATTGATATATAATGTTAATTAGAGTAAAACTAAGTTCAGGGGTAATAGCACCCTCGAAAAGAAAAGGTATGTAGTTGGTAAATGGGTCATAGGAGTGAATTTTATGCATTATCCCTATTTGGCCTCATCCTCGACCCTTGTTGACTCCTCGATTTCGACCCTAGTTGACTATTTGACGAGAGACTTCCCCACTTCTTGGGCAATTTTGACAAAACAACGACTTGAGAACTCTTCCCCTAGTATTGTCTTGGCTAGATACTCTAAAGATAGATTCCATGCAGTATTAAGTTAAATAATATTTTATTTTGAAAGTATAATTTCATAATTGGGATTGGGGAAGGTGGAGGATACCAGACCTTACCCCCACTTAGCCCTAGTTTTAGTGGCAGATTCAGATTCTTAAAGCCATGAGTATTCACCGTGAGTGCTCACTCAATATTTATGTAAATATTTTTTTAATTACCAATGCAAATTTACTAAATTTAATCAAAGATAATGGGTTATTCGAGCACCACAGTTGTCCGTGTAAATCCATCATTGCCTACTTTGTGTGAGGTTGAAAAATTGTTTAGCTATTTTTTGTTTGGCAACTTTTAATCTAAGGATTAGAATTTCGGAAAAGGCCCAAAATTATCCATGTCGTTTGCTAAATAGTTTATAAATACTCCCTGTCCACCTATCCTTTCAAAAAAATACACGAAGTTAATTTTATTAACAAAAATACTCTCACGACTAACAGCATAACTAATGGAGTGTGTAGTTTTGAACGGATAGATGGACGGAGGGTATTTATAAACCATTTAGCAAACAATAGAGATGGGTCTTTCATTTAGTGACGTGTTGATTTTTTTTTTTACCTTTTATAGATTCAATGTTTATCCTAGAATACTTTTTAGCAATTTGGTTTCAATTTTCTTGTGTGCTTGTATTAGATATATGTAGTTATTTTTTTCTGTTATTTCGTGACTCTTTTATCTTCTTATGAACAATCCAAAGATTTTCATTACTTGTCAATTTCAAAGTTTCAATATTTCTCCTAGATTAGATATATATTTGGACAATTTTAGCATTTGGGCTCAAATTTTTTTTCCACATTTTTATGTTGTTTTAAACCTTGTCTTCTTTCTTAACCTAAATGTATCTGTTGATTTTTCATTTAAGAGTTTCAATACTTATGTTGAGTTTGATTGGAGAAATTTCAGAATCTGGTTTGAATTTCTATTTGATTTTAGGTTTTATCTATTCATTAATTAATTTGTTATTGTGTATATGCAATGTCCCAATTGGAGAAGAAGAAAGGGAGAGATTAGATGAGTGGGAATGGGTGTGATAGATACTACCATTTTTGTAAATGAGTCGGATAAGGTAAATAAGTTGAAATAATATCCATTTTTTGTTACAGTCAAAAATTACAACATGGCCCAATTAAAAATCGCAACGTCAATAAAAACCTATTCCTATCATTTGATATATGGTTTATAAAAACCCTCTATCAGTTCTGCCGTTAGTCGCGGGGGTATTTTTGTCAATAGAATTAACTTCATATGTTTTTTTAAACTGATATGTGGACGAAGTGTATTTTTTGAACGGATAGGTGGACGAAGGGTATTTATAAAGCATTTAACAAACGATAGAGATAGTTTTCACCCTTTTCCGATTAGAATTTCTTATTGAATCCAAAATAAGTTAGCAACAAAAGTTATGTCGAGTAATTGTGGTATAAAAGAACTCTAGTATTAAGTATTAACTTATATAGAAAAAAAATCAAATTAAGTAGGAGATAAGATCATCTTTAATTATACCAAAATTATTTTTCTAATCTCAATAACCAAATAATTCTTACTTTGTACATGTGATAAATCATACTTTTCTTTTATATTTTATATGATGTTGTTTGATTAAAAAGCTAAATTTTAGGAGAAACATTGTTTAATCTAAGATATATAACGATATTTGTGCGGCATATGAATATCTTACTTAAAAAGTTTGAGAATATAAAAACTGATATGTTATTGCTTGCGGTATTAACTTTTACTATAACTTCTTTTCTTTAATTCACAAGCATACAATATTAAATATCGATTGTTGTAAAAGTTATCGCGTTATTTTACATTAAACGTCTCTGTCCAGATTAAAATGGACAAATAAGAATGTTGAAATTAGGTGGAGAAAGTCCACTTAGAAAGGCAAACGGTCAAGATTAATATAAACAAACTTTAGAATTAGTAAATGAAAAAGGAGTAGGCGTTGATCTTGGCACGAAATCACAATGATTTATTAAAATTGTCGTTGAATTTATAACGTGCATAAAGCCAAAATTGACTAGCTGTTTAAAAGGAATCTAACACATGAAATTGTATTTTAATAACTGGTAGCTACTACATTTTCTTCTTTGTTTTTTTCTCTTTTTCTTTTGTTTAATTCTTTTCATAAGAATGTCTTTAAAATCCACTTGCTTTGGCAGGTCGTATGTTAATCCATTGGGAAGACAGTATCAGTACTGGAATATTCATGTAAATAAATTAATAAATTTCATTTAATTACATAAGGTACTAGCTACTCTTTAATTAATTAGTGGCTTTTGAATTTAATAGTTGGTTTTAATTTGGGAAAAACTGGTTTTTGAGTTTTGCTTTGGAAAACTAATATGAGCATTTGGAAATATTTGAAAGAATTTTGAGGAAAATATTTTTGTTTAAACATTATAAATGCTTTCATATTGTTGAAAATTAATTAAATACTTTTGAGAAAATTATAAATGCTAACTAAATATACTTATTGTAAATAATACTTCCATAAAATATGTGCATGTCTATACTACTACTTCAGATAGGAATTTGAATATACCTAGGGGAGGTGAGTGTGGGGTGTAACTTATTATAAAAATGGCAAAATACCTTAAATCGCCCCTAAATTTGACTCAGATTATTAGTATCATTCACAAAGTATGTATTGTCTTAATTACTCCCTCAGCTTGGCTTTTTGAGAGACATTATTTTTCTAGACGCTGATGTGACAAAAAGTACGGGTGCACTTACATGCCATGTGGATTTTTTTGTCTATGTGGTATTTTTTAAAATTTTACCTTTTAAGAATATTACTTTTTAGATAAAAATTTCGCATACAATTTATAATAGAACTACATTATTTAGGCTAAATATTTGTATTTGGCCAAAAATAATAAAATTTTAGTTAATCTATTGAATTTGCCTGAAAATAAAGATTTATATAATTAAAATAAATAATCAAGACATCTAAAAAGTTATAAAAAAATATATAGTTTGAAATTAATTATTTTGGCTATATTTTTATATAGCTCTAAATTACGGTATTCTAATTTTTTTATATAGATTTTACCTAAAAAAAATAAAAATATACAGTTGAAATAAATAGCAATTGCATCAAAGAAGAAATAAAAAGAGTGTTGTTGCAAGAAATTACAAAATGCAATTGCACACTCTTTTTATTTCTTCTTTTGATGCAATGACTATTTATTTCAGCTATGTGTTTTTTATAACTTTTTAAATGTCTTGACTATTTATTTTAATTGTATAAATTTTTATTTTCAGATCAAGTTAAAAAAAGATTAATTAAAATTTTATTATTTTTGATAAAATATTTAGCTTAAATAATGTCGTTATATTCAAGTTTTATTATAAATTTTACTCGAAATAATTATCTAAAAAAGTAGTATTCTTAAAAAGGTAAAAAAATAATTTTAAAAAATGTCACATGGACAGAAAAATTCACGTGGTAGGCGAGTGTGCCCACACTTTTTGCTACACCAGCATATAGGGGTAATGACCCTCAAAAAAGCCAAGTTGAGGGGGTAATTATGACCGAACATAATTCAGGAAAAATACTAATAATCTGAGCCAAATTCATGAGTGATTTAAGATATTTTACCTTATAATAATTTATGAGAAGTACAACTAATCATATGAATTTTATTTTCAAATTTCCACTTCATAATTCAATTAGTGGTCCCCTTCGAAAGAATCCTTTACGTTGATTTAATCATTCACAAGAAATTATTTTCACATTATTATGTAATTTTTTTAATCTTTTAACTCCATCTTCACCAGTACAATGACAATCTATTAGAATTAGTCGTGTTTTTTCTATATTGGAGCATTGTGAGTAAAAATGTTAGCACGCTTCTATTAAAAAAACTACGTATTATAATATTTACTTAACTTCCCCTCCTAGTTCTAACAACGACAATATACTCAATATATTTCACGATATAAGATTTGGAAAGGATAATGTATACACATACGAATACTCCTATATATCTTGTACTAAAAATATTCTTTCTGATAAACCCTTAGCTACAGAAATATGTCTCAGCAAGTTGAATAAGAAAATAGTAATGAAGGAGCCATGTTAAAAATATTGAAGACGAAAATTCTAATAACACCCAAATAACAATAGTAATGAATATCGTAGAATAAGAAAATACGATGATGATAATAATAATAATAATAATAATAATAATAATAATAATAATAATAATAATAATAATAATAATACGGATATAGAAAGTACGGGATACGATTTCCTAAATTCTACAACCTACTAACCTTCTATCCTTTGGTAATCCAAATCCGTCTAATCTTTATCTAATTTCAAATATAATGATTACCAAATTTTTTAAGGAAAAAAACAAAAGAGGAAGCTTCTTAGATCTTGACAATTATGTACCCCACTTTTTGTTACCCAGAAAAGGGTCAAAATGGCTGTTTCCCAAAAAAGAATGGGGAAGTTACAGCAGGACAGTAAAATTAGCTAGCAATATCTAGTAAAAGAAAAAAAATTGGGGTCCTATTTGGCAGCTTTGGATTCCTACATCATACATAGTTGTGATGATTACTGCAATTCTGATTACTATTATTGGCTGTCGCAGGCTCACAGTTATGTTGGTGAGCAAAAGACAGAATTAGGCAACCGAACACCTAATTGTGCTATGTTTGTTTTAGGTGAGAGGAGGGATAAACGGAGCCTGAGTGTTACGAGCGGATTCAGTCAAATCTAGTAAACTTTAATCTGAACTTTGAATTTATCTTAAAAAGCCTTTTAAATATATATAAATTATTAATTTAAAACGTAATAATTTAAAATAATTAGAATTTCGAACTCATAAGTGTGACGATCCGGCCCGTCGTCACGGGAATTACCACTCCGTTACCCTTTCATTTATATGTTTTATGTTTTTATATCGGTGTTATAGTCTATTGGGTGAGTTAGGAGTAATTCTGGTTGAAAATTAGGCAAATAACTTTTTGAAATGAAGCTTGTTTATAAAAAGTCAACATAGAGTTGACTATGTAGCTAGAGGGCTCGGAATCGAATTCTGATAATTCGGTTAGTTCCGGGAGGTGATTTGTGACTTAGGGGGCGATCGGAATTGAATTTGGAGGTCCGGTGAAGAAATAGGCTTGAATTGGCTAATGTTGAATTCTGGCGAAATCCGAACAGTAGGCGAGATTTTGATCCGGAAGTCGGAATGGATTCCGACAATTGCTGTAGCTTCGTTAGGTGATTTTGAATATGTCTGCAAATTTTCAGGTCATTCGGACGTCGTTTGGTCAGATTTTTAATTGAATGTTGGTTTCGGATAACTAATTTTCTTTTAGTGTAATTCGATATATTATATTAGGCTAGTTATAGTTTATTTCAGAAATACACCAATAAGTATCGCTTAATAGAATGAATTGCAATCAATGCTTATAACTCAAGCTATTACTTTATGTAATTTTTTTATTGTGATAATAGTCAGATTCATTTTCACTTTAAGTTGTGGACATTGACATTTGATAGTCTATCACTTTATTTTTTGTGCTCTTCTTCCTTCTGTTCGTTGGTCTTAATGATAATTTGCTTTTTTTGTTGTTATCTTAAATGATCAATTTGTTGTTTGAAAAACGGCAACAACAACAACAACAACAACCTAGTATATTTTCATAAATTGGATCTGGAAATGATAATATATACGCAAATCTTATCCTTACCTGAGGGGTAAAGAGACATTATTTGAAAAGCAAATTTTGTTATTACTATAAATATTTTATAAAATAAATTTAAGGTTTTACAATACAGATTCGCCTTCCGCCACGGGATCTACAGTGGTAGGTTGGTGGGAATTTGGGAAATTGATGGAGTAGATGCCTTTACAAGAAGTGTTGACTTTAAATGGGTGAGCCATGAGGTAAATGAACCTCAGAAATCAGAATATTACCGACATAATATGCCCAATAGAATCCCAACAACCCTCTGTCCTTCTGTTATCATAATTTACTCCCTTTATCTTTCCATAATTATTGCTCGCATTATTAGGCAATTTCATTCAGATTTTTTTATTCTACATTGTAGAATTAAAAGTGCCAATCGACGACGGACTCAACCCAAAATTATGACGATAGAATAATTTCATTTATTGACTATTATTATTATTATTATTATTATTATTATTATTATTATTATTATTATTATTATTATTATTATTATCATCATCGTTGTTGTTGTTGTAATAGCTGTAGATGTGATTTTTTGTTGATTCACATGTTATAAATATTAGGATATACTATAATTCATACGTATTGTTATAATATTTTTTATGGAACAATTATTTATTTAGTTATTTAATTTATAAATTTTTATTTTACATAGATTATGTATTTGTCTATATGTCCTTTGCTTATATATACAGTAGATGATTCAGTGTATAGAATTTTAGATTAAATCATCGATTCTTATAAGCATAAATTTTATATTCACAATCTAATGATGAAATTGGAGAAATCATCAAAAAATTATAGCACAAGATTAAAATACAATTTATCTTGATTATGAGAACAGTTTAATTCTGACTTCTTGTGCTAGTACATTTTGTATGCATTGAACGGATCAATAGAAATAAGTATTTTATACTGACTTAACCAAATAATTTCGCTTGTCCATTCAATGAACTTATACGCTTAATTTTGATATTATTATTATTAGTTTTGTGTCATTTATTATTTTGATTTATTGAAAGGTGAGACTCTTTTGTGGGTCAATAAGCCTGGTAAATTATTCGATAGTGGTATACATTGGCGAAGTAATAATTAGTTGATAGAATTCATGTCTTGGTTTTTTATATTGATGATACTCCTATTTGAAAACTTTTAAATTTTCATGTGTAAACTCGATCGATGAATTTTGTCCGACAGAGGAAATAAGTTTAAAAAAAAAGTCTAAAGGAAGTAATCAATAAATAAAATTATCAGTAATTTAATTTGGTTGATTAGAATCAGAATCTTAACATGAGGAGTTATATAAAATTCTATGGAAGAATTTGAAAATTGAACTAACGAGTGCAATTATGAATTTTTAGTGAAATAATTCGTAATTTATTATGATAGACACTAATTTCGAAATTCAAAATTAGTTCTATAACAGAGAGCTTTGTTAATTAAATTATGTGGTCCATGTTATGCCTAAATAATAGAAAATAAAGAAAACCTTCCCTTTGTAAAAGCAGAAAAGCTAATAGGTTTTGGAAAAGGTGTTATATATATATATGGTTGGCCGTTTTTGCACTCGTTTTTGCCTTGAAATTTCGCCCACTCGAAATTTTCTCTTTCCAGATATTATTTGGGTACCACATTAGAAGACTACAGAACGCCTTGCTGAGGTCGCGGTCTTGCTACTCTGAAACTAGAGATCGAGATTAATCTACTTTGTTCACGCTTGAAAAGGTAACTTGTATAATCTCCGTATATGCTAATTATTTAATTTACACGTGAATATAATACTGAAATTGTTGCCGCTGCGATATATAATGCAACAATAAATTTATGAAACAACATTTTAAGGAGAATTTTTTCTTCACATATGGCTTCCTCTCTTGTAAATACAACCCTAGTACGATAGAGTTATTTTGCATAACAAGGAGACTTTATTGATATTATTAGACTGTTTCTTAAAATACTACAGTCTAATCAGTTTTCAGATTGGTTATTATAGTCACTGTTTGACAAGTCATTAAAAAATAGTCACTATTTTGCTGCAACAGAGACCGGTCCAACATAATATACTGGAGTTCGGTGCACCTGTGTATGAACTTCCAACATATTATGCTGGACCGGTATACTTTGCTGGTTCCAGCATAATATACTGGAGACTGGGTTACGGTGCTCCAAACTCGAGTATATTATGCTGGAGTATTTTTCCGGATTTTGAACAACGTTTTCGTTCATATTTATCTTTACATAAAAAGTAATTAAATTTCGATTACTTTGAAACTATGACTATTTTTGAATGACCACTTGAAAATCTAGCTATTTTTGAATTGCTCCCAAGTTTAGATGGTTCTTCATTTCTATTATTCTGATTATTAATATATAGACATATTTTCTCTCGTAATTAAACTCAATTTTTTTTCCTTATCTTTTTGTGACACTCTTGCGATTGACAAAAAGGTCGTGGAGTAGTTGAATGTTGAATGTCTTATATGGCAATGAGGGACATCGTTCTATTCAAATATTTTACTTGTATCATTTTACATATATATTTATATTATCTCTGTTTATGATATTGAAAAGGATAAAGTTTGTGTCTTTAGTCACAAACCTATCTTTTTGTTCATTTGTTATTATAGTACTTCCAACTTTCAATGGAAGTCCTTTCTTTTACTTTATTAGGTGAAAATCTTGTCTATTCTTTCCCCACAACCTACATGTGTGTGTGATTTGATGCAAATTTTCTCAGTTACATTTAAAGTTTAATTTGATATATGGTAGATCCATCCAATGAATATCTAAGAATGTTCGAGGTCTACCTATTCTGCCTATTCAATAAATTCAAGTAATCAATCCATTTTTATTATTGAAGAAGTGTATCTAGATTAAGAAACTTATGGTATTTCAACTATCAACATCGACTAAATAAAATAATAATAAATTAGACACATTTTTTGGACGGTTGTTTTCTCGCAAGGTGTTGAGTACCAACTATAGTAGTAATAATCATGCAAATGACTACTCCCAAAGATGAAGTTTTTGAAAAAATTCCTCCTCTTTTTTATTTTTATTTTATAAATTTGGTTAATTTTTCTGTCAAAGTGCTTAACAACTAGGTTTGCTCGCATTTTCTCCTTTTCCCACTCCCTTAATATATATATATATATATATATATATATATATATATATATATATATATATATATATATATATATATATATATATATATATATATATATATATATATATATATATATATATATATATATATATATATACCTTCCTATACCATATATGAAACCTTATTACCCTTGATGTTTAAGGTTTGATTTAATTACAAACCCGTATACCAAATTACCAATCATATACCATACTTAATTAAGAATCTATTTAATGGCATTTTTTACTCCTTAATTAAAGAAAACTATTATGGCCACATTCTGCTAAAGAGAATCCCATCTTGGTTGAGACTAGACCTTCATCCAACACAGTGCAACAATATAGCAGCCTCGATGAACGGATGACTATTTGTGATTCCAAAACCTCTTCTCTTTCCTGAAGCCAAGCTGGACATTGTTGCTTGCCAAAAGATGTGCAACCCGCTCAATTCTCTTTCAGACTGACACTCTAGCACAATAGAGGCGGTCTCATTTTTGGTGTTGTGGTGATATCTGGAGAAGAATCTCCAGCCAACATGAACATCAATAGGTGGGATGTTTACTCATTCCAAAAATCTGCCAACAAAAATTTGAATTCTACAATTTGAATTCAGCTCGTCGAAACTCTTATTAGTTGAATCTGATCTTATTTTTAGGAGTTGTTCGTTCTTTTTTTTTGAGATTTAAATTGTAGTCTTAGAGAGAAATACGCAGATTTGAATCTGTTAAATTTGATCACATACAGCATCTACAATATATCTACATTTTATCTACAATATATTTATAAATTAACTACAAACTATAAGTAAACTACAATTTGTCTACAATTTATCTACAATCTGGAGACACTGTATATTAAAATATTTTTTCCTGCACCAAATAAAGAAATTGTAGTCAAATTGTAGATATATGTAGTAAATTTGTAGATAATATCAAAAATTTAAATTCTACAATTTGAATTCAGCTCGTCGAAACTATTATTAGTTGAATCTGTTCTTATGAGCTATTCGTTCTTTTTTTTTCTCGAGATTTAAATTGTAGTCTTAGAGAGAAATACGCAGATTTGAAATTTTCTTTCCCTTTTAAAATTTGATTTTAATGTAGAATCAATTAATCCCACGATTATCTCCTTATTTTTAGCGAGTTAATTTAGAATCACTTAATCCCAATATTCTCTCCTTATTTTTAGCGCGTTAATTATGGAAGATTCTGATAAATTAATCGTGTATTAAACAAATAGTACAGAAAATGTAGGGAAAATATGGACCGGCCGGGTAATTTAGATACTATGCACATTTTTGGTAATAAAATTTCATATATGGTATAGATAGCAAAAAATCTCTTAAATTTATAGCCTGTTTGGGCGTGGACCAAAAATATTTCAAGTTAAAATTTGAGGTGTTTGCCTAAGCTTTTAGAGGGGAAAAAATATTTTTGAGGAGAAAAAAAGCAGTTTTTGAGAAATAAAAAAGTGTAGCTTCTCTCCAAAATACTTTTCTGAGAATCACTTTTGAGAAAAATACACTTAAAAATAATTTTAAAAGCATGGCAAAATACTAGTTTCCGCTTAAAAGTGCTTTTCAAATTAATTAGTCAAATACAAACTGATTCACACAAAAATACTTTTTAAAAAAGCACTTCTGAAAAAATACTTTTTAAAATAAACTGATTGTAGAAGCTTATCAACGGACTTAATTAATTTCTGGCTATAAGTCATTAGGAGTCCGGAACCGAAATAATGTTAAAAAAAACAAAAAATACCAAAATAAACCAAAAAAAAAAAAAATACACAATTACACATTTCGCAGTATAAAACTGCGAATTGCACTAACGGCCGTTAGTGCAATTCGCAGTTTTATACTGCGAAATGTCATTTTTTATTTTTTTTTTAAAAATGGCCGTGTTTTCAAAAGTGGCCTATTTCGCAGTATTGTACTGCAAAATAGGCTATTTCGCAGTACAATACTGCGAAATAGGCTGCAAATGGGCCCACTTTTTAATTAAAAATCATAATTCGTAGTTTTGTAGTGCGAATTTGATTCTCAAAATTTTCTTATTTATAGACGACTGAACTTCATCAAAACTCTATCAACGCAAATTATTTCGGTTTTTCTCTCTTCTCCTTATCAATCCATTTTTTATAATGTCTCAAGTTGCCAAAATGAGGGTTTCATTGTATTGGGGGGTGAGGTTATTGTGGATAATAACTCGGTGAGGTATAGCTCTCCTCCACAGTGTCATGTTAAATTGCCGCTTAATATGCAATACAATACTTTGGTATCGTTGTTACGTAAAAAAATGAGTGAGCGGAGGCGTTCGGTTAGCATTAAAGTAACCGGAAGATTTCCTTATTCAGTGACTCCGCATGGGTTTGCTTATTATTCGGAGTTTAACATTGACGATGATGAAAGTCTTAGAGATTTTTTGCGGGTTCCGGACGAATATAGAGAATACATTGTAATAAAATTATTAGAAATGTATGTCAAGGTTGAAGACCTTAGTAGTAATGAGGGAGTGCGTATAAGTGATAACCCACATTCATCGGATGGTTATTTTGGAGGAGCATTAGGCAGACAAGTTGGAGATGGAAGAGGTTCTCTTGATTTGAATTTGTCACCACAGGCGAATGAGGAGCCAGAAAATAATGTTACTACTTCGTATAATGAAGAAGACGACCGGTAAACTTAAATTTAGTGAAATCTTTTTCTTTATGTTTTATTTGGATTTGTATTTATAGTTCTAATTTTCATAGGGTGTATCGTCCGGAATTGAATTTGACAAATTATGACCACGTTCCTAGTTGGAATTTGCAAAAATCTGCAGTATTGGAGCACGGTGGTCCCTCTGGTAGTTATCAGCAACCTCAAGAAAGCCAGCATGAGACTTCAAGACAATACGAGTTGTAAGTATAGTGATGTAGTGATATGTACATTTAAATTTCAAGACAATACGATTAGGATACTTAAATTTTTGTTGGTTATATGCAGTGAAAACGAGCTTCTAGAAGCTCCTGGACTAACAAAGTTGCCCGTACACGATGTTTTTACTCGTGACTTAGCAGATGCGCAGAGTCAGGAGGATGATAGTGATTACGATAACAATGCGGATGAGTCTGGTGATGAGACACCCTTCCGTGAGGAGGGTGATGATATGGAGGATGACGATGAGGAGGAGGAAGCGAATGTGGAGCCTGATTTGACTAGGGAGCATGTTCCTCCTCCCCCCCCCCCCGGTCTGTCGAAGAGTGTATGAATCCCACGTGCCTTTTCATGAGAGAAATATTCCATACCTGGATAATTTGCCTGCCATGCCTAATGTTGATGCATTGACAAGGGTTATGATGAATTACGATCGAAGATGTGGGATGAATGTAGACCAGGTGTTGTTACAAAAGGCATGTATTTCCCTGACAAAGCGCGCCTAGTTAGGGTTGTAAAAATCTATACCATAAGGGAGTCTCGTGAGATGACGATAACTGAGTCAACTAGGGATAAATACAAGGTTGTATGTCGCAAGTGGTTCTTGGGCTGTCATTGGATGCTTCGTGCTACAAAGAAAAAATCTGGTTTGTGGAAAATTGGTAAATTTATTAGCGATCATAGATGTGAAATGGACACATTCAATGAGAACCACTTCAACCCGGATGTTGACTTGATTTCTCTTGTCTTGGTTCCATTTTTGGAAGTGTCTATTAGATTTAAGATTAAAGAGTGTATTACAGCTGTCCACAAGGAGTATGGTTGTACTATAAGTAAAAGAAAGGCATATCTCGGTCGCAAACGTGCCTTTGAACTAATTTATGGCGATTGGGATAAGTCCTTTTCAAATCTTCCCAGGTACATGGCTGCACTGCAACAATTTAACCCCGGTACTATTGTTGAATGGAGGCGCGAGCGAAGTCCTGGCGGTCCGGAATTTATATTCAACTATCTATTTTGGTCATTTAAACCAGCAATAGATGGTTTTGTGCATTGTCGTCTTGTAATTTCCATAGACGGTACTCATGTCTATGGAAAGTATGATATTAAGCTTTTGATTGCAGTTGCTATAGATGCCAATGGCCAAATATTTCCACTTGCTTTTGCCATTTGTGCGAACGAAAGTGAAGAGACGTGGACGCAATTCTTGAACCACTTGAAGCAACACGTTGTGAAACAGCGTTCGGGTATTTGTCTAATTTCTGATCGGCATGGTGGTATTTTAAGTTCTGTACGTCACTTGGCTGAATGGCAGGCACCGCATGCATACCACCGTTACTGTGTGAGGCACCTAAAGGCCAATTTTCAAAAGAGATTTCCTGACAAGGCGTTGCATGACTTAATGTGGATGGCTGCAACTGAGCACCACCTATGTAAATTCAATAGGTGCATGGAAGCAATCCGGCAGTTGGAACCACGAGCCTATAGTTGGTTGATGCAACATGACACTCAAATGTGGACATTGCATGCTGATGGTGGCATACGATGGGGAGCCCTCACCACGAATGTGTCGGAGTCATTTAATGGCTTGTTGAAATCTGCCCGTGGACTGCCTGTCACTGCCATGGTCCGCATGACTTTCAAACAGAGTGCAGAGAGATTTGTTGAAAGGCATGCATCTGCATCGTCATTGTTGGATAGAGGTGTTGAATTTATGCCAAAACCCATGGAAAAATTCGAAAAGTACAGGAAGCGAGCACAGTGGCATTCTTATCTTTAGTACGACAATGAACAAGGTGTTTTCGAAGTTAAGACAGGTAATCGTGCACACCGTGGGAATAATGTACACACGGTGAATGAAAGTAGAAGGTTATGTTCGTGTGGGAAATGGACCATCTACCACATGTCGTGCCCACATGCATTGAAGTGCTTTCAACAAGTTGGCTATGGGGCAACAAACTACATTGATAGGCACTACAGTGTTGCAGCATACGTAGACACGTATAGTGGGAAGTTGCATCCTTTAGGTGCTGAGCATTATTGGCCGACTGAACCTTTTAAGTTGGTATGTAAGAAGGAGTACTTGCGCAAGTTGAGAGTACAAAAGAGAACACGTATACCAAACCAAATGGATGTTGGTGAGTCTGTTTATGCACGTAAATGTAGCATATGCTCCCAAACTGGACATGACCGCCGTAAATGTCCTTCAAGTGCAAGTTCGTCCAATGTACCCAACTATCAACCATAACATTAGTTCCTTATTTTTGTATTATTAGTTGTAATATATGTATGTAGTACCTTTTGTGCATTTGAAATAAAATTATTCTTCAAATTACGTATGTTGTTGTAATTTTCTTAATGTGATGTTGTGCACTTTTAAATAGTGTATAATAATACGAAAAGTGAAGTTATGAAAAGCATGTGAATTGTCATATCTATGTCATTTCGTCCATGTAATTCGTAGATCAATACTACAAATATAAATTTGTCCTTTTATTTGAAAAAACCTTAAAATTATGTGATTTTTAGTGTCCTAGTAATTCGTAGTTCAATACTACGAAATGTAATTCGTAGTTCAATACTACGAAATGTAATTCGTAGTTCAATACTACGAAATGTAAAGTTGTCACTTCTTACGAAAAAGCTGCATTTTTTTGTAATTCGTAGTTTACAAAAAGTTGTCACTTCTTACGAAAAAGCTGCATTTTTTTGTAATTCGTAGTTTAATACTACGAAATGCAAATCGTAGTATTATATAACGATTTATGTTTATGTTGCCTATAAATACGGGGCTCATTACCGTCATTATATGTGCTTAAAATCTTACAAAGCGCAAATATTTCTTGCGAACGTTTCATATTTTCAAAGTGTGTTACTGTGCAATATTTTAAATGGCTCAATATGGAACACCAGTGTGTTACTGTGGAAAAAATGTGTGCAACAAACATGTTGGGAAGGTGATGATGTTGGACGCCACTACTGGATGTGCATGAACCAGGATGGATTGCTACAAAAATCCGAATGAGCCAATGTGTGAGTTCAATGAATGGGCCGAGGAACAGTGTCTCCAAGCAAACTACAGAGAACGAATGCTTAATCTGCATAATATGTGGTTAGCGCAAGCAGAAAGCAACTACAATAGCAATATAAGAAGGATACAACTCAGGGACGAGGTGAGGGAAGAAAAAAATAAAAAACTAAGAGCAGAATGGAAATTGGCATCAGCTATGGGAGAAAACCAAAAAAATAAACAGGAAATTGCGGAGCTTAAGGCGAGAGTAAAAGAGTTAGAAGACGAACAAGAACGATTGCTAGAACAATTTAAGTGGCTAGAACGCAGAATAAATGGAAGCTCATAGACGAAACAATTTAAGTGGCTAGAACGTCTACTTGATTTTACTCTCGTTTAAGTGTCATTTCATTTTAACTGTAATAGTATGTTTGTGTTTGTATTGAACAATTTTAAGTTTTATGGGAATATTATGTTGTAAGTTTTATTGGAATGTTATGTTTGTGTTCTATTTTATATATAGATATTTGGCTCATTGTTCTATTTATTGCTTTAGTTATATTTGAATTGGAAGTGTTGTTTATAGATATTTGGCTCATTGTTCTATTTATTGCTTTAGTTATATTTGAATTGGAAGTGTTGTTTCTACTATTAATGCTATGTTTGTATTTATACATTAATGAAATCAAAAAATATTTATTTATTCAGAATAAATATTATTTACACAAGTGTATATACATAATGAAATCAATGAGTGCCGCATGCTTTGTGCCTCAAATTTGCTGCTGGCCTAAGCCGCATCCCCTGTCGGTCTGGCACACTATCTGGATCATCATCGTCAAGCCGCCTTTTTATGGGAGGATGTGCAGCGGCATCTACAACACAACTTGCAGGGTCGGAGGAATAGGCCGTTGGGCCGGCACCAACCTATAAAAAATAAGTAATGTTAGATAAAATAAGAGAGGTATTTAAATTATTATGGTTAACAAATTATTTCTCTCACAATGGTCTCGTCGAGGTCCTGCGTATATTCATCGATGGTCAGCTCATCATCGCATGTAGTATGGTCAAACATGGTCTGAGATGAAGACTGCATAAAAACAGATGTAATGAATTTATTGCATCGAAAGTAAAATAATGTAGAATTGAAAAACAAAAGTAATACAAACATACCGCATCAAATGCAGGGGATGATGTATAACTCAACCTACGACCGCCATCCACGTCACGGGTCGGCCGATGCTCAGCTGCAGTAGATGTGCCAGCGAAGTACTCGTGTACATCCCCGTCAAAGGTACCCATAATCTGCAATGGTCCGGATGGGGTCATCTGTGTCGCTGGCAATGACAACTGAAGGTCGTATGAGGGCATACTGCTGCCAGGGTCGTATGAGGGCATGCTGCTGGAAGGGTCACCTGGATGCGTCATAAAACCCCGCTGCATGCTGCTGGAAGGGTCAGCTGGATAGGTCATAAAATCCCGCTGCATGCTGCTGGAAGGGTCAGCTGGATGAGGCACATAACCCTCCTGCTCATCTCCAAACCCCCCAGCTCCAAACCCTGCAGGTGGGTCGACCGGCTCCTCAACACCCCCTCGCCGTGCACGTCGTCGTCGTCCCTTGCGAGCCCTAGCCCCTGCACGGGGGACTGGCCTACCCCTCCGGTACGCGTCTGCATCCATATAATCGGGCTCATCATCTAACCTATTGCCCTCCCTCGCCTCTTCCAGTCCCATACGACACATCTGGGCAACCATCTGTGCAAAGTCAACCAGTCCAGGGTTGTCTTCAGATTGCTGGGTATCTACACTAGCCTGGTAGACCCGGTGAAACCAACTAACCTGTGAAATAAGTCAATTAGTAAGTAAATTACTCTATGCTATAATTATATGATATTAATAAGTCAAAATAACATACCAGTGACTCGTGTCGTCCGGCATACGGTCTGTACCGGCCGTCAAGCATGTGGATGGGGTTCCCGACATACTTCCGGGTGTGACGTCTGTACCAGGCCTCATAAATCGCAATACTAGCCTCCTGGTACGGTGTCGGCGGTGGCGGGATGCGCTGAGCTCGCTCCTCCCAATGGACTACCTGGTCACGCAGCCACGCTGCATAATCCCGGCTCGTGTTGTGACGGTCGTCACGCTGATAATGAGTAGGGTCCCAGGAGGGATCACTCGGTACCAGCTGATGACGACCAAACCGACGAAGCACACGCTCCGTCGCATGATACTCAACAACTTCCCAAAATATCAATGGGACGGAGCTGCTCCATATGAGTCGGTCTGTCGAGCAAATAGCAGGTAGGTGCGCAAGTAGCTCATCAGTGTACGGCATCCAGATGAACTACAACGAATAACAATAAATTAGTATGCAAGGTACAACTACATTTAAAACAACCAACTTTATGTAGATGTTTACCTGTCTAGTATGCAACATATCCAACTGGTCCCTAATAAGGGGGAGATTGTGGTGCACATCCACTCCTCGGTAATTCCCCCGCCGGAGAATCCATCTCACAGCTAGCGGGAGGGGCGGATAGTCCTGTGCCGGCAGAGGTGGCTGTAGTGGCATGATACGCTGCCACGCCCAAACCTAACAAAAAATATTGATGTAAATTATGAGTCATTTTAAAATATATAATTTGTGCTTAATTAATTTTGAAAGTATTTTTCACCTGCAGGAGTGGCAAAAAACCACCAATATCAATAGCTGCACCGATGCTAGCCCGGCACATGCTCCTGTAGAGATACGCCAGAACAGCAGATGCCCAACTGTACTGATGCACCTGCTCCATATCCTCCAGAGGCTGGAGAAACCGCATCGATATCTTGTTCCCCGACGTGTTGGGAAACAAGACACACCCAAATAGCACGAGTAATGCCATCCGAGTGAAACGGATAATCCACAACTCCTCTGTCTCCTGCGTGAACTGTGGATGCAACTCCGCCATGAAATCTCTAATGACGGATATCTGGAGACCACAACCACCAAGGTCGCCCTCCGGGTGCAAACCTGTCATCCGTTCCATCACATCCGCCAGCTGTGCGCGGGTCATCCGTCTCCACTCCCGGGGCAGTGTCAATGCGCGGCCCTCAATGCGCAATCCATAGAGCACCTGCACATCCGGGAGAGTGATCGTAGCCTCTCCAGTAGGCAGGTGAAATGTATGCGTCTCTGGTCGCCACCGCTCTATCAACGCTGTGATGAGCGACCAGTCAAGCTGCATCCGTCCCAGCTCAAATATGCTGTATAAGCCGGTCTGCTGTAGAAGGTCTACAACTCGTGGATGAAATGGACGCTGCGCCAAAAACTCCCACAGATCGTCCGGCCTCCTGGGGCGTATAGTCTGAAGAGCTAGATGGCCGTGCCAAATAGACTCAGATCTATGGTCACCCTGCAGTACTAATAATCCTGCCGCCAAAGGTCCAGGGTGTGCAGGTTGACGAGATGCCATGTCGTGTACTATAAATAAGAAAAATTAATTATTACATAGAAAAATTTTATATTTTCATAATTTTGTTAACTTAAGTAATTAAATTACATATAATTTAATATAGCGGTTGTTTAAAGGTTCAAGGCTTGATTATTGAGGCCCGGGACCACATAATAATGATTAATTATTCTAAATCTCAATTTTAATATTTTCATAATTTTGTTAACTTAATTAATTAAATTACGTATAATTTAATATAGCGGTTGTTTAAAGGTTCCAGGCTTGATTTTTGAGGCCCAGGACCACATAATAATGATTAATTATTCTAAATCTCAATTTTAATATTTTCATAATTTTGTTAACTTAATTAATTAAATTACGTATAATTTAATATAACTGTTGTTTAAAGGTTCCAGGCTTGATTTTTGAGGCCCGGGACCACATAATAATGATTAATTATTCTAAATCTCAATTTTAATATTTTCATAATTTTGTTAACTTAATTAATTAAATTACGTATAATTTAATATAGCGGTTGTTTAAAGGTTCCAAGCTTGATTTTTGAGGCCCGGGACCACATAATAATGATTAATTATTCTAAATCTCAATTTTAATATTTTCATAATTTTGTTAACTTAATTAATTAAATTACGTATAATTTAATATAGCGGTTTTTTAAAGGTTCCAGGCTTGATTTTTGAGGCCCGGGACCACATAATAATGATTAATTATTCTAAATCTCAATTTTAATATTTTCATAATTTTGTTAACTTAATTAATTAAATTACGTATAATTTAATATAACGGTTGTTTAAAGGTTCCTGGCTTGATTTTTGAGGCCCGGGACCACATAATAATGATTAATTATTCTAAATCTCAATTTTAATATTTTCATAATTTTGTTAACTTAATTAATTAAATTACGTATAATTTAATATAACGGTTTTTTAAAGGTTCCACGCTTGATTTTTGAGGCCCGGGACCACATAATAATGATTAATTATTCTAAATCTCAATTTTAATATTTTCATAATTTTGTTAACTTAATTAATTAAATTACGTATAATTTAATATAACGGTTGTTTAAAGGTTCCACGCTTGATTTTTGAGGCCCGGGACCACATAATAATGATTAATTATTCTAAATCTCAATTTTAATATTTTCATAATTTTGTTAACTTAATTAATTAAATTACGTATAATTTAATATAACGGTTGTTTAAAGGTTCCAGGCTTGATTTTTGAGGCCCGGGACCACATAATAATGATTAATTATTCTAAATCTCAATTTTAATATTTTCATAATTTTGTTAACTTAATTAATTAAATTACGTATAATTTAATATAACGGTTTTTTAAAGGTTCCAGGCTTGATTTTTGAGGCCCGGAACCACATAATAATGATTAATTATTCTAAATCTCAATTTTAATATTTTCATAATTTTATTAACTTAATTAATTAAATTACGTATAATTTAATATAACGGGTTTTTAAAGGTTCCAGGCTTGATTATTGAGGCCCGAGACCACATAATAATGATTAATTATTCTAAATCTCAATTTTAATATTTTCATACTAAAAGACTACGCTAAAATTAAATAAGGCTCTACGCTACAAGGCTCTACGCTAACAGGCTCTACGCTAACAGGCTCTACGCTAACAAGCTCTACGCTAACATGATATACAATAACATATTAATGTAATACTAAAACAATAAATATACCAACATTAACATATTTTCTAATAAATTATAAAATAAAATTAATTCAAATACCTCAAATTAAAGTTGTAAAACTGAAATTTTGTTACCGAATTCGTGTCCAACAGTATCTTCGGGTGGGCCCCACTTGTATTGCACTTGAAGGGGACGGGTGGGACTTCGAAATCAAAATTTTGGCAAAAATTTGAAGAGAATTTGAGGGGGGGGGGGGCGAGGGAGGATTTGAGGAATTGTTAAGTGAGAGTGAGAGTGGAGAGGAAGGAGCGGATATAACAATGGTGGGCATTTCGCAGTATTGTATTGCGAAATGCAATTCGCCGCAGTACAAAACTGCGAATTGCATTTCGCAATACAATACTGCGAAATGCCTTATTTTTTTAAAAAAATTTTTTTTTTATTCATTAACTGTAACGCCTATTTTTCTAAAAAAAAAATTTTTTTAATCCATTTCGCAGTATAAAACTGCGAAATGTACAAACGTCCGTTTGTACATTTTGCAGTTTTTATACTGCGAAATGTGTAATTGTGTTTTTTTTTTTTTTGGGTTAATTTTGGTGTTTTTTGTTTTTTTTTAACATTATTTCGGTTCCGGTCATCACATTACTTATCACCTTTTTTAGCAGCAAATTCGAGGTTTAAGACAAAGCTTATCTTTAAGGGGTAGTTGACTTAATGCCTTTTAATAGTAGCCAGGAAGAAATTTTGATGGATTTTCTCATTAGGGAAAACGACCAAATTTCAAATAGTATCGTGGCTGTATATTGTCTTTTGTGGATTAACTTGTTGAATTATGGTATTTATTCTTTGTTTCTCTCTCTTTGAAATGAAAATTTTGACATTTGGACTGCATTTATCAATTACATTATCGGGAAAAAAAAATCTTGTAACAAGTTATTGCGAAAACAATAGTTTCACATTTTTTCAAAACATTTGATATTTTAGGAAAATATGAAGACATTTATTACTTTATTTTCTAATCTACTCCTATTGTTCGAGCAAAAGTGTACATACACGTGAAATGTTTACCCACAATAAGAAATTTACCTTTTAATATTAATAAAGAAATTAACCGTATTAACTATACTTTGTTTGTTGAAAATATAATAGATACATTTATTTCAAGGGCAACTTAGTAAAAAAAAATTAATTCTTTCTAAATATCGGGAAAACATTATATTATGAACTACAAAAAAGAACAAAAAAATCATTTATCGGAGACCGTAGTAATTTAGGTGTACTCTTATGAATAAATTATTTTTTAGCATTAATTAATAATATAATTGACTATTTTAACTTTATTATCTCACATAAACACTTCTAACACATATTCCAACACTATTTACTCCAAGGACAATATAGGAAAAACATCATTAAGTCATTCTTGAAATTTGAAAAAATTACTTAATTTGGACCGCAAAAAAGGCCTAAAAATTACTTATTTTGGACCGGAGGAAGTTGGTTTAGAATACTCAAGTTGATTAATCAGCACATAGAAAAAGTGAATTAAGGCACTTTAAGTTTACTTTGGGAAAGAGCTAAAGTAGAGGGGCAACACAATCTTTAACCTAAAAAAGGGAATAGCCTAATGGTAATGGGAACTAAAGTAAGCCATAAAAAGCTTCTCATTAGAGTTTCAAACTGTAATGAAAAAGAGAGTAAAGGTGCATCTAATGATGATGCTAAACGAAAAGAAAATGTGACACTGACTTCTATTCATTTAATGCACCACACAAAGTGACTTGTCCTCTTTAGGCTAAGAGGGAATGAATAACACTGAAGAGATTAGGCTATTACTTTCTCGATTCAAAATAAGTGATTTTTTTTTTGTTATTTCATACCGACTAAGAAATTCATCTTTTAGTATTAATTAGCAATAAAATTGACCATATTAATCTTTACTTTCTCACATAAACACTCTTACCACATTTTCTAACACTATTTACTCCATGGACAATGTTGAAAAAAACTAATTCATTCATTCTTGAAATCTGAAAAAATCACTTATTTTGAACCACAAGAAAAAATTCAAAAAATTACTTATTTTGGACCGGAGCAAGTATTTTAAAAGCGGTTATATATATTGTTATTTATTCTACTTTGTACTTCTACTATTTAATCGAATACTTATGGTAGAATACATAAAATAGCACATGAACTTGTACTCAAATCCCTATTACACACTTGTTGATCATGGGAAACCTTTTACACACCCAACCTTTAAAAAATGTGTCAAATACACACTACTTTTTTCTTGACCAATTTTCCAAAATATGCGTGATTTCACGCTCCAATCAGATAGTGACACGTGTTATTATTTTTAAATTTTAAAAATAAAACACTTAAAATTACACCTATACCCCTTAACCATCTTCTCCATTTCATATCTTTCTCTTCTCCATGGGAGATTGACGCCAAACACCACCAAAAATTCATATTTAATCACCTTCATATTATAAAGTAAATTAGGAACTCAAGTACATTAAACACAAGTCTGTGAGTTTAGATTCTAATATAACACAAGAAATATAATGCATAACTCAAAACTCCATTAAAGTTGGTTATGGCCAAATATATGGTTGCTCGATTCGTGGTATAGATTCAAACATAGATTTATAAAATTCTCTTAATATAGATTTCTTTTAACTTTCTTTACCAATTTCTTCCAAAACTATTTTATATTTATTGTTATTCTTAAAATGGTGGACATGGAAGATGGAGAAAATGGGTGGGGAAGAAGACGAAAATGGGAAAAGGGGGAAGGGCAGCAATAAACTGGTTGTTTGTTTTCTATGGGAGTGGGAGGGAAGTTTTCTATAGTGAGATTTTGGAGAAAAAGAAAAGGGAATAATTTCTCCATTGTTGCAAGAGCTGGTTGTTTGTTTAAGCTATTGACAAAGAAGATGATGTTTTTCATAAAAAAATAAAAAAAATGGACATGTGTCAGTTACACACGAGAGTTTCACATATTTTTTTTCCTATTCAGTCGCCTAATTTGTCTGTAAAACACGCTCTTGACATGTAATAAAAAATTCAAAATGGTATATAATTGACACATTTTTAAAGAAATGAGTGTGTAAAAAGTTTCCCGCAATCAATAAATATATAACATGAATTTAAGTACAAATTCATGTGCTATTTTATGCCTTATGTCAATACTTATTATATTATATCGGACTACTGAATATCTGGCTATATAGGTATAAATAAATATGAAAAAATCACCTACACATTTTAATTTCTGCTTGGATTTGAACTCTAGTTTATCGTGATTTCATCAACTTCAATTACTACGGGGCCACATCCTTTGGTGCTATTCATATAATATGTTTTCTATTTTTTCTATTAAAAAAACTTGTCTTGAACATGTGCCAACAGACTCTCAAGAGAAGAAAAAAAAGGTTTTGCAAATTTTCCAATTTCTTTATAAGTTTATGTAAACTCATATTATTCCAATAGGATCCAATCAAAATCACTATGATCCTGGACTTTGTAATATCCCATACAATAATGGGCTATGGCCTAGATCAATCAAAGCATGAACTAGGGATTGTCACTCAAATAGCCCGTTAGATTCAATTTTACTCAGTTTGAATAATTGATATTATATAGTCGCTATAAAAATAATATTAATTGTTTTTGTATCTATACACATTCTGAATGTCATATACAAATATTATACAAGTTTTATATATTTTTTCAGATACTAAATGTAAATAATTTTTTGTGCGGGTTAAAAGTGATAATACCCATTATTTTTTCTAGCCGGTATATATAGATTATAAGCAAAATAACTTTCTAGCCACTTAAACTTGTAAGGATTTTGAAAGCCGATACATGAACTTTGAATTTTCTCATTTGAACACATTTACTTGAAAAAATGTCTACTAATAAATATATTTGACCGTTGACTATGTTTATATGATAATATTATAGATGATATGGCCAATTCCGTGTTAATCACATGTATTACGCGTGTGAATATAATAAATAATTAGAAAAAGATAAATAATTAATTAAAAAATAGAAAGTCCAAAATTATATGCGATCACTAAACTTGTCCGAATTTTCCTCCGAGACACTTTATCTTAGGACTTTTTAAGACTTTTTTTTAAAACTCAAAGTACTCTCTCTAATAGAGATTAGAGAGGGCTTGAAGTAGAGAGAAAAAGGAAGATACGCTAAGACCACTACTGGCAGAGAGAGAATCGTTACATATTTGAACGGAATAGTGGGGGACGACGGCAAGTAGAGAGAAGGTGACGGCGGCAGCAAATTTAGGATTATGTTTGAATATATTTGTTTTACTCAATAATTTATCTTTTTAAAATTTATTTTGGTACCAATGCCACATGTCTTGTTTAATTAGTCAAAAAGCCATGTCATCCGCGAATGCACTGTACACAGTCTTTATTTTTGTTGGGTGTCAAAAAAGTGTCTAATAGGCAATTTTTTGAGTTGGTGATGTTCAAGTGGAACATGCCTAAGATAAGGTGTTTTGGAGGAAAAGCGGGACAAGTTTAAGGGGCTGCATATGATTTTGGCCAAATAAAAAAGTTCGTCGGGAAGGATGGTAAGCAACCCCCACTTCCAACCGAGAGGTTGTGAGTTCGAGTCTCCCCAAGAGCAAGGTGGGAAGTTCTTGGAGGGAAGGATGCCGGGGTCTATTTGGAAACAGCCTCTCTACCCCAGGTAGGGGTAAGGTCTGCGTACACACTACCCTCCCCAGACCCCACTAAGTGGGATTATACTGGGTTGTTGTTGTTGTTGTTGTTGTAAAAAAGTTCGTCGGGATTTAGAGAAAAGCCACCCCCTCCATTTACCTTAATCCCTATTTCCCCTACCATCCATTATCTTATGTCGTTCCTGTCTTTTGCCTTTTATTCTTAATTAAATTCATAATTAAAATTTTGATAATTCAAACTCATAAGCTCCATATTTAACCCACACATCTGACTATTTTTTACTTTATAACAATCAATTACACTTAAAAATATACGTGAATTATAATTTTATATATATATCCACCGGTAATTTATAGTTTGAGAGATTAAGTTGTCTTTCTTAGCTTCACTTTACCCTAACCAAATTGGTAAAATGAAATCCATCCAACAAGCCCAATACAAGCTTTTATGTAGTAGTTGAAAGGACAGTCTTTTGGAAAATATGAATTTAAGGTGAGTTTGCACCAATTACAACAAAGTGTAATGGTATTATGCACCTACAAATATATTGTTTCAAATTAGCCTTAATCTTTGTTTTTTAGTTATGTGATTATAAATAGATTTTGAATATTGTGTAGCGCTAGGATTAAAACTTCAGAATTTAAAATTTTATGACATTTCCTAAATAGTGTTGCAATTGACCATTTCATACGTATAAAAAATATATTTCTTTGTTAGAGTAGGACGGAAATTTAGAGCCCGTTAGGATTAGCTTATTTTAAGTGTTTTTAAGTCAAAATAGCTTTAATCCATTTGTAGTGTTTGAATAAAGTAAAAATATGCTTTTAAGCACTTGTTTTAAGATAAAATAACCACACAAAAAAAGAGCCAAAAGTCAAAACTAGAATTCCTATTTTATGACTTATACTTAAAAGCCACTTAAAATAAGCTCATCCAAACGGGCTCTTAGAAATATTGGCTTTTTTCTCTTCCGGCAATGCAATTCCTTGGCAAGCTATCTTGATTGATTCGTTACGCTCATAAGTAGTGGCGGAGCAAAAAAATTCATCAAAGGATGTCAGAATATTAATAATTAGATATATCAAAAAATAAAGGGAAGTCAACGTATAGTAAATATACACAAAATTTAAAAAATTATCTAGCAATATAAGGTAATTTTTAGGCAAAAGATATAGTTTGACACATCTTGATTCAATGTGGCTCCGCCACTGCTCAGAAGCTCCAACAAACCCGAAAGTCTCTTGCAAATACCTGTCAACTATTTAATATAGCAGGTCTATGATTATATTTTATATTTTTGGATTAACAATAAGAAAGAAGATTAGTTAACAATCTATAGTATCCCATGCCTAATATTTATATTTAGCAACGAGAAAAAATGACTAATCTATACTATATTAAAAGCATGAAGGCACTTAGCGAAATGTCGTTTGCCTTATTTACCCTTTAAAAACATATTTTATATTGGTCAAAATTGTAAAATCAAAAAAATTTCCTTATATTTAGGAGTTCTACATAAAAAATACCTAATATAATTTAGTTTTTGATATCTTCTCCTAATACGAATATAATATATTAAGACGTAAAATATCTATACTATATTAAAAGCATGAAGACACTTAGCGAAATATCGTTTGCCTTATTTACCCTTTAAAAACATATTTTATATTGGTCAAAATTGTAAAATCAAAAAAATTTCCTTATATTTAGGAGTTCTACATAAAAAATACCTAATATAATTTAGTTTTTGATATCTTCTCCTAATACGAATATAATATATTAAGACGTAAAATAACACCAAAAAAAGTAGGATGAATTTTTTTTTTTGTTTCCAACAAGGAAACTTCACGTTTTTGTGATTTTTTTTCTTTGTCCTTGTTTTATAAACAAGGACTAAATTTGCCTTAATTTTTTTTTCATATGATTTATTTGTTGTTTTAAAAATTAGTATTTTCTTAGAATCTTGATTGTTAAATTCGTTAAATATACTATGACATTAGGTTTTGAAATAGTAATTATTGCTAAAAAAATAGTAATCATTAGCTTGTGATAAAAAATTAATTATCATAATTTATTTTACAGAAATACCTAAATTACCTCACTACATATGTTAAAATAAATAAATGGAAAATGACTTTTATTTTTTGGTATAAGAGAACCTAATATTATTACTAAGAAAGTTTATTACATAATTTAACTTTACAAAACATGAATTAGTTACTAAATTCATCTTATAGCTAATAGAATTTTTTATAATATATAATTGATTCTGTCAATAAGCAGGATTGGCGATGAACTTTATCATTTAACTATATAATTTATCTATCACTAATTTTTCTTCTCTTTTATAAACTTGTCTTAGAATACATGATACTTAGGCGACTATTTCGATATGAAATTAATATAAAAGAACAAGATACATAATAACACTAAACATTCAAGATTATCTTGGTTGTTATCATGCTTAGATAGGCCATTCGTTACTTTTTTTGACTAAGTTAAAGACTCAATATTTATCATATCCAAGAGCTTATATTTTTAAAAATCTTATTTTTAAGGGCTTACATATTTCTTTTAATATTATATGCATCAATAGAAGGTACGCGCATCGCGCGTATCCTAGCACGAACTCCTTAGCGAAATACAGTTCGCCTTTTTACCCTAAAAAAATATTATATTGATTATAGTTGTAATTTAATTATTTTACTAATATTTAATACTTTAAATTAAAATAAATATTGGTCTTTATATCTTTCCTTATTCGAACTGCATATATAGAAACTCCTAAATTTTAGAAATTTAAAATCCAATAAAAATTTACTTATAAATCCTTTTCTTAAATAAATTGTGTGAAGTAATTATGATTTTTCCTTATGTGTATTTGACAAAATCTATATAACGTGTTAGAAATCTACTAATAAAAATTTAGATCTAATTTTAAGTCTTCAAAAATTAAAGATTACTATAATATGCAAACCAAACTTACAACACACTAGGTCGAGTATGAAAATATATATAATTAAGTTTAATATGATATGCTAATGTGTTGAAAATAATAATAGTATTTTAATCTAAATTTATAAGTACTATAATGTACTTTGAGTTAATCTTTATTTGAATAAGTTGAATACATAATGAAAATTTATACACATATTAAGTTACAAATTCAATTACAATACTCAAAAAGTAAAACATAGATAAGATATTCATATACTGAAATTAATGAAAATAAATTAGATATTTAGTCATAAGTAATTTAAGGTAGTAAAAAAGAGCAAAAATAAAACATAGACAGTGAAAGGTAAAAATTGATATTCCTTATTGAATTAGCTATACGTAATCAATAATTTTTGTTAAAATAAATGTACACATTTATATTAATTCAAAAATAATATTTATATAATTATTTATTCTCATTTAAATAGGTTACACGCGCGACGCGCGTATCATAAGACTAGTCTTCGTAAAAAAGCGCAAGAGATAGTCGATTGCCACCTAATCCGGTGGAGAGACCAGTTGCGCATTGTGTCATTTACTACATATTTTGAAGAGTTTTACAAACGAGAAAGAATATAATAACTGAATAAGTCCATATCCTATTATATTATATTCTCCTTTGTATTCAAACCCCTTCTAAAAACATAATGAAGAAAGAGGGAGAAGGAGAAATTAAACGGTCTTAGCGAATTGGGCTCAGCGTTTGGGCAATGCGGGACAAATTCAAAAGAGATTTTTACCTATATATATATATATATATATATATATATATATATATATATATATATATATATATATATATATATATATATATATATATATATATATATATATATATATATATATATTATAGGATCGATCTTCTGACTTTTTCTTTCCTTTCATCTCAACTGTTCACAACACACACAAAACTCACGATACTTCTATGCTTCCTCTCGTTGATCATCCCCAAGTGCCCACTACCGTCGAAGAATATCATATTTTCAGATTCACAAGAAAATATTAAATTCTTTGATCGAACTGCTTGAATTTCCACTGAAAATAATAATGGCAGAGAGTTCGAAATTTTTTGACCTCTTTTTTTTGGACATTGGATGAAGGTTACTGGTTAACACAGTCGATTGAAACTCGAAGAAGAAGAAGATATATTTCCACAGTTTGTAGATATTTTATAGTCAAATTGTAGTCAAATTGGAAAAATTGTAGATAAATTGTAGACTGTTTTTTGCATAAAATTTTGTAGAAGCTTTTGTCGTTTTGGATTTGTGAAAACAGAAAATAATGCATCTACAATCAGAATACAAATAATCTATAATTTATCTACAAGATATCTAAAAAATAGATACATTGATTTTTAATATCCAAATTCTCATTCCAATTGTAGCATATTGGCATTTTTGACATAATTGTAGAAGATTTGTAGAAGTTTTAGTATTCTCAATCAATAATTCTTCTATAATTTATCTATAATATATCTACAATTCTATAATTTAACTACAATTTATCTACAATTTTTGGAAATATGTCTTCTTCTTCTTCTTCTTCTTCTTCTTCTTCTTCTTCTTCTTCTTCTTCTTCTTCTTCTTCTTCTTCTTCTTCTTCGAGTTTGAATATGAAATTCAATCAGAATCAAGTCTAATCTTCACCAAAAACCCCCAAAATTAAGATATAAACTCCTAAACATATTTATAATTAATTTACAACAACACCAAATCCGAACAAATAATGATTTTTCAAAACCCAAATTTGAATTCAAAGCTTTCAAGCTTTTTAATGGCTATCAATGGTGGAAAATA
Source organism: Nicotiana noctiflora (assembly GCA_032618575.1). Classification (NCBI taxonomy): domain Eukaryota; kingdom Viridiplantae; phylum Streptophyta; class Magnoliopsida; order Solanales; family Solanaceae; genus Nicotiana; species Nicotiana noctiflora. Next base: position 263,184 of record JASVEL010013680.1, on the reverse strand, counting down.
TACGGAAGAACAGATTTTTCAACTTTTAGTTGTTGAAATTCGAAAATTTGAATTGTTCGTTCTTTTTTTTCTCGAGAATTTGAATTGTAGTTCTAGAGAAAAATACGCAGATGAGAAATCTCCTTTCCCTTTTTAAAAATTGAATTTAATGTAGAATCAATTAACATCAAGATTCTCTCCTTAATTTTAATCAGTTTTTAGGAAATATTCTGCCCTTTTAAAGCCTAATAGTCGAATGGTACAAAATTTGTAGGTAAACGTGGACTGAGCGGGTCATTAATAAACTATACACATCTAAGGTAGTAAGGTTTCGTATATGGTATATGTAGGCAAAAATCTCAATTCAAAAATAGCCAAATTTATAAGTGGTCGTTTAAAAATAGTCAGTTTAAAAAAAAAAATAGAAATTTAACTACTTTTCATATAAAGATAAATCTAAGCGAAAACACTATTCAAAACCCGAAAAATACGCCATTATATTATGCTAGATTTCCAACATAAATATACTTGAACTCCATATAACTCTGAACATAAACACTGTTAAATGAAAAATACTCTAGCATAATATACTGGACTTCCAACATAATATATTGGAGTTCTAGTATAATATCAATGTACCATAATATGCTAGAAGTTCATACACAGATACTCCAATCTCCAGTATATTATGTTGGAACTTTCCGCGTGTTGAAGTTACAGCATAATATGCTGGAAGTTCATACACAGGTACACCGATGTATATTATGCTGGAACTTTTCATGTTGCAGCAAAATAGTTTTTATATTTCAATGACTTTGCAAATGCTGGCTATTTTTGAATGACCGCTCATTGCGGTCCGTGGTGGCCAGATTCAGAACATGATTTGAAGCTAAAAGCCTCACCGCAACCGTAGTCTATTTTTCACAGTCCCCGGTACCTCTTTCAGGGGCATTTTTGTCCAGAAAATTCAGCCCTGTATAAATACTTCTTTTTTAAAATTTTAGGTTATCTTATCTGTAGCTGAGCATGTGAACGCCGTCTTTTAGGTATTTTGAGTAATTTTGTAGCAAGTTTACATTGAATCTTCGAATCTTAGCTTGTAATTATATTTTATGGGTTATTCTTCATATCAATATCTGATTTTCTTCATTATCATGAGTAGTTAGACCCATTAACTAAGGTTGTGGCTCGATCTAGTGTGGGTATTTGATGGTCTCTTATTTTAGGGCTTAGATGTTTATGGATGGTTGATATTTGTCATGATTTGTATTTTTCATGTTGAATTAGTGGTTGTAAACACTAATTTATGCCTTTTTGACTTGGGCTATTCTTGAGAAAGAGAGCTTGAGTCTAGGAAAATCAGGCCAACCGGGAATTGGGGGCATATTTAAGATATTGATAACCCAATGAAAGGGTTAAACCTAGAGATAATAATACCCGACTTAAGCCTATGTTGTTTGCATAATTTTGACACCCAATTGGTCTTAATAAAGCCAATTAGAGTAAATTCACTCAAGCTACCGAGAGGTATAGAGTGAGTAGTTTCGTGCATTGGCTATATTGCAATCCCAATCCTAACAACTTTTCCTTAGGCTTTAGAACCCATCAAGTATTTACCTAGGGCAAATTTTTTCCTAGTGTCTTTCCATATTTAAGAAAAACTCACAAAAAGATATCATATTTATCTTAATTTTAGCATCATTAGTGATAATCTAGATTAGTGAACCATCAATACATGTTTATAAGTGTATACAATTACTTTGCACGTTACTAGCGTAGATAGAAACCCAATTCTCAAACATTCTAGCTCCTTGTGGATTCTATCCCGACCTTCTCGGGTAACAGATGCATCGACCGTTCTTACCACTCTGCAGTGGTGTAGGGTTGGACCCGATAAATGCATCAAATCTAACTAAAATTATTATATTATCATCAGTATATGCTAAAGTAATGAAACCGATATAAAAATTATCAATTTACACCAAAAATCCCAAAATTGATCAAACCCGACCCTCGGGCTCATATCTCAGAATTCAATAAAAATTACATCACAAGAATCCTCATCCTACCAAGAGTCTATATATACCAAGATCATCAAAATCGGACCTCGGATGGCCTCTCAAATTCCCAATTTACACTCTCTAATTTCAAGCCCTAATTCTCAATTTTAGGCTTTAAATCCCACTAGTTTCATGTCTAATTAGTTAGAAACCACCATAGAATCGAGTTTTGAGTTAAAAAATCTTACCTACAAGTTTTTTCCTTCGAATCCCTCTTCAATCCCTCTCAAAAAACTTCAAAACAGCTCAACAATGGTGGGAATGGGCTAAAAACCGCGAAGACCTTTATTTAATCATTCTGCCCAAGTATTATTTCCTTCTTTGTGACCGCGGTAGCTCCCTCGTGTTCGTGAAGAACAATTTTCCTAAGGCTAATATTCCCTTCTTCGCGAACGCAAAGGCCCGGCTCCAAATGCAAAGACCAAACAACAAACCCTACGCGAACGCAGAACGCTCCTCGGGAACGCGTAGCTTTAAGTCAGGAACCTTTGCGAACGCTGGACTTACATTGCGAACGCAAATAAAAAACCAGATGCCTCTCTCAAAAACCCTTTGCGAACGCGAGGACCTCTTGCAATTGCGAAGAACAATACTCTGCAACAGAACAACAGAAAAATCTGCAACTCTCAAAACCAGGAATATGGTCTGATAACCTACCAAAACTCACCCAAGGCCCTCGAGACTCAACCTAACATGCCAACACATACCATAACATCATTCAAACTTAGTCGAGCCTTTGAATCACTCAAAACAACACTAAAATACCAAATCAACCTCGTATTTAAGCCTAAGAACTTATAAACTTTCAAATTCCACAAACGGCGCCGAATCTTATCAAATCAACTCCGAGTGACCTGAAATTTTGCACACACGTCACAAATAACACTACAGACCTACTCCAATTTCCGAGATTCCACTCCAACCTCTATACCAAGATTTCCATTGCCATCGAAAAATGCCAAATGTCAAATTTCGCTAATTCAAGCCTAAATCTACCACGGACCTCCAAAATGCATTCGAATCATGCTCCTATGTCCCAAATCACCTCATGAGGTAATCTGAACCATAAAAACCAAGTTCTGAGCTCATTCACTCACAAGTTAACTCCCGGTTTACTCTTCTAACTAAAGCTTCTCAAAAAGAGACTAAGTGTCTCATTTCTATACAAAATCACTCCGAAATCAAACCAACCAATCTGATACAATGAAATGTAGCCGAACAAAACACAAATAAGCATAAATGAGGGAAACATGGCTAAAACTCTTGGAACGATCGATCATGTCGTTATAAGATCGAAGATAGCACAATAATGAAAAGACGAGATATTTGTGACTAGTCGAAGATCATGGTAGAAACCTTGAAATAGATCAAATCAAGTACGGTTGTTTAGCTAATCATGGGATTTACTTATATAATTAGAATTATACCATAGATATGATTTCTTTACTCTATAAAGAGAGTTCTAATCATTTTGTAATCATCTTACATTCACGCATATTAGAATAATATAATACTCTTTTCTCTTATAATTGATTGTTCACCAGTCTATTTTGTAACTCTAATCTCGCTCACTCGGTTCGAGGGCAACCTAACTCGAGGGCAGAACTGCAAATCAATATTGGTTTGCTTTACTTTGTTGTTTATTTCTTCTATTAAACCATTGTATTTATCAATTGGTTGTAGGTGAAATTACATATCCTTACAACTACTTATAAGTTTAATTATTATTCGATTTTAAGGGTAAACAGTTTGGCGCCCACCGTGAGGATAAGGTAATAGTGATTGCATGGTATTAATTCTCATAAAACACAGTGCTTTACACCTGTTCTCGTAAGTGTCTTTGATTTTAGGAATAAACATGTCAAACTCTCAAGTGGAACCACCTCACATAGAGAATGTCCTAGGCCTTTATTCAGAGAATAAAACATAGACACCTCGGGAAAAAGAGTACCTCCAGTAAACCCCTATGGACCACTGGCCATAGACCAGTCGATGTTAGCTCCCATATTGCCATTAATGGGTATTTGGACGTCGATCCTGAAAATAGCGTCCGTAGAGACGCTTGAGCAGCCGATCAAAATGCACAGAGCGGTGAAGAAGGCAAAATTATTCTTTGAATGATATTCAAGATGTTACATACTCAACAATCTGCAATAGCACAACTCCAAAATCAGAATCGTGCACCAAGCAGAACCGAGCTCGAGCCATCACTAGAAGTCATTCACATAGCCAAATTAGTGCCAAAGAGATCGAATGAAGAAGAGTTAGAGACTAATCCTGCTATCGTAAAAATGCTCAAGCAATTGACGAATCGGATTTAAACAGGAGAAAAAAAGATCGAGAAAAATGATAAGATATGGTTACTTATAACTCCAGGGCCGACTAAATCTCGCGGCACCACCGGTATTGAAATGACTTGATTCCAAAAATTTTGTCTAGAAACCTTTCCCCCCAAGTGCTGCTCTGATGCCAATCCCAAAGAAGTTCCGTATGCTCGAGATTCTAAAGTATAACAAAATAACAGATCCAAACGAATATGCCACCTCTTATACATGTGCCATTAAGCGAAATGACTTGGAAGATGATGAGATCTAACCCATGTTGCTAAAGAAACTCGGAGAAACCTGAGATTCCGAAGTATAATGGAATGACAGATCCAAACGAACACGCCACCCCTTACACATGCACCATTAAGGAAAATGACTTGGAAGATGATGCGATCAAATCCATGTTGCTAAAGAAATTTGGAGAAACTCTATCAAAGTGTGTTATGATATGGTATTATAATTTACCACCTAACTCTATAGATTCATTTGCTATGCTTGTAAATTCCTTTGTAAAGGTGCACGTTGGAGCCATTAAGGTTGCAACTAGAAAGTTGGACCTATTCAAGGTAAGGCAAAAAGACAACGAGATGCTCGAGGAATTCGTATCTTGATTACAAATGGAATGGATGGATTTACCACCGATTACTGACAATTGGGCAGTTCAAGCTGTTACCCAAGTTCTCAATTAATGGAGTTTCATAGCTTCTCAACAATTAAAGTAGAATTTGATAGAATATCTAGCCGTCACTTAGTTCGATGTACATAATCGATATTCGTAGAATATTAGGGTCGAAGATGATCAACTGGGGGTTGCAATTGGTTTGATTTATCCCAACAGGATCATGGACAAAGTTAAAATGGACGTCGATCAGGAATCACGATCGAACAGAGACCGATGTCAGACATACCGGTGAGATCGGAGAAATAATGGTTCTAGATATAACCCTATTTGAAGTGATAGAAGGAATGACCATGGACAGATCTCTCAAAAGTTCATGAGAAAGAATGGTTTCACTAGGGATACCGGTCCAAAGCACTTCGGTTGTCAGAATATAACCTCAGATAGATGACTCTGCCATAGTATCAGCCATTGGGCATATCAAAGATACCAGGTGTCCTTGATCTTTGCAGACCGATCTAGTATAGAGATACCCGAACCAAATATGCAAGTATCATGACACCCATGGCCATAAACTAGAAGATTGCAGACAACTAAGAAAGTATGTTGCTCGATTGTTCAACGAGGGACACCTTCGAGAATACTTAAGTGATTGGGCCAAGAACCACTTCAAAACTAGAGATTCAAAAAGATATAACGAGCAAGAAGAGCCACAACATGTGATTCACATGATCGTTGGAGGGGTCGATATTCCTCATAGGATGGTAATGCACAAAGGGGAAACATCATTCTCTTTGGTCTATGATATCGAAGATCTTATTCTGGTCGTGGTCGAGGAACCTAGCTTTAGGTTTCAATATGCAACAGAAGAATCAAATAATGAGGCTATGAACACGAGCCTAGAATTGTTGGACAAAATATGTGAGGCCTCCCTTGTTTGATTGGCCTCACAAAAATAGCGGATTAAAAGGTACTGCAACCGAAGAACGAAGATTCGACACTTTAAAATAGGGGACTTGGTGCTAAGAAAAGTCACCCTCAATACTCAAAACCAGAATGAAGGAAAACTGGATCCAAACTAGGAAGGACCATATCGGGTCCTTGATATTATCGGAAAGGGATCTTACAAGTTTGGCATGATGAACGGCGAGCAACTACCAAACAATTGGAATGTATCACTCCTAATGTGGTACGTCGATTAGGTGTTCGATCATGAACGATGATCGATCTTTCAACAAGAAATTTATAGGTCTAAAAGCATGTGTTGCACTCTTTTTTCCTTAGACCAGTTTTGTCTCAATTGGGTTTTTAGCAAGGTTTTTAACGAGGAAACCATTGATCATGCTAACTTAGAACAATTCAACAATATCCAATGCTTCTTTACGATTAACCTTGAATACCGGGGGCATTACCTTGGAATGTCAAATTTGTTGCAAGAAATTACTTCGTAACAATGATTTCGATAGGTAAATTTTGTAATGTCTAAACGGTCGAATGAACTGTGCTCATATAGGTTACTTGATCCCTAACATCAAACATGTATACATTTATAATCATGTATTGAAAGAAGTATTTTTCCTAGCCAATATCTCATGCCTTAGAAAAACTTTCTATTTCACAATTTCACACTCAATCTATCGTGTAAACAGGCTTAAGGGCAGATCGCAACCGAAGTTTGAACTGTTGAAATCCCAACTCGGGGACGGCCGTATGAAAAATAGATGAGATTGAGTTATTAAAATCCGAGATTATAAGACCTTCAAAAGGCAACCCTCGATTTTTATAGGCCACGGCCACCCCACTGAGGGGGCTGACACTTTGAACAAGCTTGAAGTATAACAGGAAAATGAGCCCAAAAGGTAAATCCAAAACTAAAGGCTACGGCCAAATTGACACGGTTCGAAGACGTCCGAATTGTGTAATAAAATAGGCCTTTGTATAAACCATTTCAAAAGGCTACCCTTGGCAAAATTATAAAGGGCTTAGACAATATCAACCCTTGAGAACCCTAATGAATACAAAATTGTTCGAACAATCATGCTAAGGCATAACAAGTTCTGTATAATTAACAATGAGATTTTTAAGCCAAAAAGGGGAGAAGCCAAGCTTTCACTAAGGCCACATTAGCTTAATACAAGAGCCTAAGGGCCATATTTTGTTTTGAGTTCGAGGGATCATCCTCACACAATTAAAACGTAAGGATTATCCTACTTCGAGTTCGAGGGAGTACTTACTCGACAATAGTTAAATTTTGGTACAAAATTGGCTAGATCCCAAACCTATGAATGTAATCTCATAAGGCATAAATAAAACAAAAAGTAAAGAAAAGAGAAGGGAAAAGATGACATATTCAGAAAGGAAAGGAAATTTTTTACATATCAAAGTTTTTTTTACAAGGGCCACATGGCTCGAACGAAAACACTTTACAAAGGCCAAAAGAGCCTTAAAAAGAAACATTACCAATCCTAAACACCTAGTCTTCTTCGAGAGTAGCTTCTTCGCCCTTAGAATTTTCTCTGTCAGGTCCACTCTCATCCTCGGAATCCTCACTAGGAAATGCTAACTTCTGAGCCTTTGCTTCCTCAGCCTTGGCGATCTCGAGTTCAGCAGATATGTCAACACTTTGAGAAAGGACCCCCCTTAAGAACCCCCCTTCGAGCCTGCCACTTCGAATGATCAACCATGCCCCTAGCCTGATTGAGGGTGGCTTTAGCATCGACTTTATTGATCCGCAGTATCCCGGGCCTTAATATTGGCAGCGACCACTTTGGATCTGGCAACCTCGAGCTCTTTGGCCAGATTGGCTAAATTGGATTCGAGCTACTACCTTCTTCGCCTAGACCGAGGCATTATCCCTTGCATAACGAAATTATGACTTCGCAGAATCCAGATCTTCTTGAAGATCTCCTTTTGTGCATCCAAGATGTCCATACATCCCTTGGGTCGTTCAGCTTCAACTCGCACTAAGTTTATTTTCCCTTAAAAGCCCTTGATATGTTCGAGCCTCTGTCGAGCCTGCGAAATAGGATTGTTAGTCGTTATCTTCGGCTCGTCCTCAATAACAGAAGAATTTGGAATACCTGCTCGGCCATCTCTTCATATGTGTTTCGATCCTCTACCATGTCCACCTAAAGCTTCTTACTGAGAATCTTGTTAATGTTTCACTTCTCAGTATGACGTTGGACCTAGACCTTGCATTCCCCTTGGACTCGAAGAAAGACCTCGTAGTGCAACACCAAAGCCTACAAGAAAGGAGAAAATATTAGAGATATCGATAAGTGAAAAGTCATGAAAAGACGATGGTCCTTGAACTTACCCGATTCAGAGCATGCTGGGCCTTGTTGAACAAGCACGCAACATTCACTGCATTCATTTTGGCTTGTTCCTCCTCAGTTACTAAGAATCGAAGGTAACTTGCCAAACCTTATGTATCTTCCGAGATCGAGATGATTCGAAGCCGCTTTTGATCGGGTTAAACTATGGGAGCCGAGAATTGGTTAGTCAGTATATAGCTCGAGGAAGACTCATTTGAGATCTTCCTTGGTATCTCCAAATTACCAAAACTGGTGATATCTTCCACATCAGAGAAATAGTCACGGATAAAATCTTCCCCTCTATGGGTCCCCTCTATGTGACAAGTCTCTAAAGCCTGAGCATTACATATCATCGAATTCGGAACTGGAGGGAATGAGGACGAGTCCCTGATCACTATTGCTCCAAGTGGGTCTTTAGAGGCATCATATTTATTCTAGAGAGCCTCGAGCTTGGTCTCTATACCAGCCTCAACCACTTCCTCAGAAAGAGGCATCTTCAACTCTTTCGGGCTCTTCGAATCTGGAAAAAGCAGCTATGACTCCTGCATATTCAATGGTTATTTAAACCTCTATGCCATCTCGCACACAAGACACCAACCCGGAGTCTCGGTTTCATCCAATAGCTGGTGGGTGGACTCCAATGTTACATGGATAATATTACCCTTAGGTTTGCGGGGCCTCTTGGCCAGACTTCTATTTTTCGGGCTTGGGGAACACAGAGTCTTCTTTATTTTCTTCTCATTGTCCTATTTCGGGAAAGACCGGGAAATGAGTGCCGCTTATTTAGCATAGGGGGGCCTCATTGGCACGTCTTTCTCAAGGCCTACAAAATGGAAAAAATGAGTAAGTACAAATAACAAAGTTTGAAAGGAAACCTTGCTAAGGAAAAAAGATTACCATGGTTACGAACCTCCCATCGGCACCTTAACAACTCCATCCAAGCTTGCTCGGAATAAGTTTTTTGTGACACCAATTCCAGGTCTCGTTGCCTTACGTCAGGGTTCACTTCCGGCACAACAGCTATGGATGCGACACAAAAATTTTGATGAGGGGAAGACAAGAAGTAAAATGGAAAAAATGAATATTCGGAGGCAGAACAGTACTTAAGTTTCATGTTCCACTTTTCGGGAAACGGCATGTCTTTGGCAGGAATTAGATCTGAAGTCTTTATTGGACAAATCTGACCATCCAACCGCGGTCTCGAGTTTTGTCTATACTCGAGAATGGTGGCTCAACGGTGGAGCTTGATCATGCCTCCACAATAAAGCCGGGGGGCATAGAGGCGCATGAGGTGATTGAGGATAAAAGAGTGCCCCTCGATCTTGCTTACAAAGAACCAAAGGAGGATCACGATCCTCCAAAACGATGGGTGGATTTGGTCAAGAGTGCTATTGTACCTATTGTAAAAGGCAACAATGATAGGGTCTAAAGGACTTTTCGTGAAGGGGTAGGTATAGACACTCATATACCCATCCTTATAAGTTGTGATGGATTCTTTGAGGCTAAGCATTACTACATTCTTACCTACCCAGTTGCACTCCTCTTTTACCTTCTCGAGAAGACGTTCAGTGATCGTAAACATGTACCTCGACATTGGTTCATATCAACCCGGTGTCGGGGTGTATTCTCCACCTTGAAGTCAGCAACAGTAGCACACTTCGTCGGAACGAAGTCCGCAAAAGGATGTTTCGCCATCGCGTCGTGGCCGACGGACGGTGATGCAGAGGTTGTTTCTTTCTAAGGGACAATTCTAGAGGTCTTAGCCATTTTTGAGAACAAGGAAGAGCAAAGGTTAGAATATATGGCATTTTAAGAAGAGGCTAGCGATGAAACTTGAAGGATTGCAGAAAAAGAACTTGAAGAATGCAAAGAGCTTAGAAGATTATAGCAAAAGAGATTGAAGTAAATTTTGAAAGAATGGAAAAGAGGCTTATTTATGGTTTTCACAATGACGGTTCAAAGTTGCTAGTGGCCGACCAACAACTAACGCGCCTTAAATGCCTGGAAACTGAACCGATAGGACGTTTTGATCACCTCTATCGCTTATATCACAATGCTAACTTAATGATAAACTAAGGTCGAGTTCGTAAATTCAATTCGTTTCTTGTTATTATATTTCAAGAAACGAGTGTACTATCTATATACGGTCAAAAGGGACCACCCGATTTCACTAATTTAACCAAGACTAGAAGGATGGATCGAGGATCAGTCCCATTGGTTGGCCGATTGAGATACGAGGATAAGGTATCGGGTTTGAGATTCGAGGTACCTAGCAAGATCGATACCAATAATGATCAAAGCCGAACGGGACATACATCGAGCAAGACCGAGGATAACATAATAATGGAAATACGAGATATCTGTGATTGGTCGAAGATCACGGCGAAAATCTTGGAACAGATCAAATCAAGGGCGGTTGTTTAGCTAATCATGGAATTTACTTCTGTAATAAGAATTGTATCATAGATTGGATTTATCTACTATATAAAGAGGATTCTAGTCATTCTGTAATCATCTTACATTCATGCATATCAAAGCAATACAATACTTATTTCTCTTATACTTTCGTGTTCATCAGTCTATTTCGTAACTTTACTCTCACTCACTTAGTTCGAGGGTGACCTAGTTCGAGGGCTGAATTGTAATTCAATACTGGTTTACTTTACTTTGTTGTTTATTATTTTCTATTAAACCATCATATTTATCAATTGGTCTAAATGGAATTACATATCCTTAAAATTACTTATAAGTTTAATTGTTATCCGATTTGAAGGATAACCAACTTTAAAAGTTCAAAGAAAAGAAAATGATATCTTCTTCAGAACTAAAACAATTCCAGCGATATATAGGTCGCTTAGATCCATGAAAAGGAACCCTTACTATTAGGATGAAATGTGACATGCTTAAAGTAAATTAAGGTCAAGAATTGCCCATATAGAATAATAACATACTTATAGTTCAAATAACATAATATTTTTGTGAGGAATATTATCAGAGGTAGAGCTAAAATTTAATATTGATTTTGAATTTCTATCAAACTCAAAGCTAGTTTTAGTTATTACTTACTAGGTTTACAATTAAATATTTTAAAATATATAATAAATTTCCTAATACAAATATATATTTTATATAAAAGCTATTGATTTCGTATGAATTCGAGATGTATCGAATATTCTAACTTCGTGAATATTATAGTGTGATATAATCAACCTTAATTCCATGCTTTTTAGGAGCTAATTAGAAGTCAAGATTAATTGGAGAGAAAATAATTAATTCGTAAAGCTTGGTAGTTGGGCCAGCAAAGACACTCATTCATGGGTTGTCTTCAATATGCTAATCGTATAGTAGATAACTTTGATGGACTAAATCTTGGACTAGTACAACAAGTAGTACATCCATATCTACATATTTAATGTCCATCCATAATTTCCAAACATAACGAAACGAATAATACATATCTTTAATAATAATGATACTACTACTACTACTATTATTATTATTATAAATAAAAATAACAATAATAATAATAATAATAATAATAATAATAATAATAATAATAATAATAATAATAATAATAATAATAATTATTATTATTATTATTATAAGATTTACAAAAAAATAAATAATTTTTTCAACTCTCGTCCATCTCACTATTTTGCAGCCCTTTCTCTTTAGCAAAGCATGTAAACAAGTGTCACCCCAATGTTTGGATTGAGTTATATCCTTAGTTTGTGACTAGAAATAACGTCCACTAACCACTTTTGGCCTTGTTTATTAAAAAAAAATATATTTCGAATGAAAATTAAAGTTGTTGAATGTGGTAAAGAAGACTTAGTAAGCTCTATTTGGGTGTATCTTAATTTTCATTCCCGTCAATCAAGCATATACAACCTAGAAAAGTCTTTGTTCAATTTCCCCATAAAACGGTGATGAAACAAATCTTTTCAAATTTAAAGTTACTAATAAAGGTTAGCTCGGTGCATAAAGCATCTTGTATTCATTCAGAATTCGGAAAAAAGCTGCACCTTTAAGGCTGCAATGTAGATATCCTACCCTCAAGGGGCATACACAGGATTTTTGGTAACCAATGTAAAAAATTTTAAAAAAAGAAATAAAATGAATGAATGAATCACTTTAGTGAACAACAACGACGACAACGACCTAGTAAAATCCCACAAGTAGAGTTTGGGAAGGAGAGTGTACATGCAGACACCTCATGCCCCGAAGGAGTAGGCAAGATATTTTCGAAAGACTCTCGGCTAAAAAAGACTTTAGTAAACAACAATGTTATTTTTATATTTGTACCCAATATTATTATTTTATATGTTATCTATATATACAACAACAATAGCCCGGTGTGGTCCCACAGGTGGGGTTTGGGAAGATAGAATGTACGCAGCCTTACCCCTACCCTGGAAGGACAGAGAGATTATTTTCAATAGACCCAAGGCTAAAGAAGGTGAGAGAAGCCCAGGTAGCAAGTAATGGAAAAACCATAATTAGAAAATAAATCGGAGATAGAAACAACAACAACAACAACTACCCAGTATAGTCCCACAAAAATCGGAGATAGAAACAGGTAATATGAAATGGGCACTGATAACAAGTAGCAACAAGATAACATATTTAGAAAACTAATTCCAAGGCAGCAGACGAGAATATGACCGAAGTACTGCTAGCAAACTACAAAACTACCAATGGTAAGTAGCAATGAAACAAGACATGTGAATATAGAAAACTAAGGAAAAAAAGGGTACCGAACTAGCTAATACTATCGAGCTAGAGAAGACAAAGGGAGATGCACGACTACCTACCAACATTCTACCCTAATCTTCAACCCCCACACTTCTATCTAGAGTTATGTCCTTGGTTAGCTCAAGTAGCGCCATGTCCCGCTTGATCACCTCTCCCCAAGACTTCTTTGGCCTACCTATACCCCTCCCCACACCTTCTAAGGCCAACCTCTCACATCTCCTGATAGGGGCCTCTACGCTTCTCCTCTTAACATGCCCGAACCACCTCCACCTTGCCTTACGCATCTTTTCCTCCACTGGGGCTACTCCCACCTTGTCTCGAATAACTTCATTCCTAATTCTATCTAACCTAGTATTCTCACACATTCATCTCAACATCCTCATTTCTGCTACCCTCATCTGCCGGACATGAGAGGTTTTGACTGGCCAATATTATGTCCTATACAATATAGTCGGTCTAAAAAATACCTTGTAGAACTTACCCTTAAGTCTCAATGGCACATTCTTATCACATAAGACACCAAAAACGAGCCTCCACTTCATCCCCCCTACTCCGATATGCTGTGTGATATCCTCAGCTATCTCCCCATCCTTCTGAATTATAGATCGTAGATACTTGAAACTCTCTCTCCTGGAAATGACTTACATATGTAGTTTCACATCCCCGTCCACCTCCTAGGTAATACTGCTGAACTTGCACTCCAAGGATTTTGTATTGGTCGTGCTCAACTTGAAACCCTTAGACTCTAGGGTATGTCTCAGACCTCCAGCCTCTCATTAACGCCACCTCGCATCTCACCAATCAGGACTATGTCATCCGCAAAAAGAAAGCACCAAGGAACCTCCCCCAGAATGTGACGTGTCAAAGAATCCAACACCAGGGAAAACAAAAATGGTCTAAGTGTTGATCTGTGATGCAACCCCATCTCAGCCGAAAAGTAATACAAGTATCCACCTGCTATCCTAGCCCGTATCTTAGCTCCATCATAAAAGTCTTGAATCAATCTAATATACACTGCAGGCACTCCTCTAGCCTCCAAACATCTCCATAGAACCTTTCTAGGGACTGTCATAGGCCTTCTACAAGTAAATGAACACCATGTGCAAATCCTTCTTCACCGCCCTAAACTGCTCCACAAATCTTCTCACAATATGAATGGCCTCAGTGGGCGACCGTCCAGGCATGAAAATATTGGGGTTGAAGTGTGGTAATGTGAATGGGAAATAAGGGAAGAGGGTGAAAAGGCAACTTTGGCCTTTTGCACTTTGTCCCTCATTGGTTAAAGATAAGTGATTTTAAATATATAAGCACTTCCTTAAGATCTTAAAAGGATCTAAGTGGAAGGGGCCTCACTTCGTCGTCATCGCTTGCTCGGCTCGGCTTCGGCTTCGAATACGGTCAATTGATATGATTCATTGACTTAATTTTTTTGATCAATAAAATAAAATTAATTGATTAAATATTAATATTTTGAGCGACCGTTATTTGTAATAATAAATTAATTAATTTTCGTCTTTAATTTTATTCAAAAATTCTCATGTTAAACAACTACGAGAGAGGCTGCATTTCACGAATAGCCACCTGCAGTGTGAACAACTACTTTCACACCCTTTCAATCCAGAAATTCGTTGGCTATAAATAAGCAGCTATTCCTTCAGATTTTTTCATCCTGAAATCTTCTGCTTCATCTCCTTCCCTTTTGCATCATTACTTTCAAAACAAAGTAAGTTCGTCGTGTGATTTGCACCACTATTTTGAGTTCGCTGATAAGTTAGTGGTTTGAAGTTCTATTCAAATAGGTCATGGCTTGGGGAGTCATTGAAACCAAGACTTTCGGTTTAGTGTATATTAAAAAGAACAGAGGAAGGAGCCTAGCTCTATCATGGGAAGAATTTATCCGTGAACCTTGGGCAACAATGATGGAAAAAGATTCTTTAAGGACACTCAAGAAATTTGTGGGCTCGGGACATAATACTGCCTATTTTTGTTTATTTATTTTTCCTTTTTTAGTCACTTATAAATTCAGAATATATAACAAGCTTAAAGAATCTTATTTATATATATCCTTGTTCTGATTTTCAAAGTGACTGAGGAGACTAAAACCTTCGTGTCTTTCTACTCCTAATAAGTTTGAAGACTAATCTCTTTACTGTGCTAAAATCATAATCTCTTCATTGTGTTGTCTTGCGTTGAAGGATTAAATACTTCACCATACTGAATCTGTTTGTGTCATATTGACAGAAATGACAAATGGTGAGGAACAAATTGATTCTGCTATGACTACTATTGCTAACACAGTTTCGGGGATGCCAAGTCCTAGCCGTCCTACTTGCCTTGTAACGGCTATGCCACCAACAGAAAAGCTGGGCAAAATTTTGGGTGTTGACTTTAAGAGATAGCAGCAAAGGTGTTCTTTTATCTGACTGCTCTAAGTCTACAAAGGTTCATTTAAGATGATGTTCTAATTGTGCCTGAAGGACCCCTGACAACGAGCGCTTCCTTGTTACTGAGGCTTGGAAACACTCTCATTTTCTATGCAAAAATTACATTTTAAGTGGGCTGGAAGATAGCCTATACAACGTTTGTAGTGTCGTGAAAACATAAAGAGAATTATGGAATACTCTTGAAAAGAAGTACAAGACTGAAGATGCTGGACTAAAGAAGTTTGTGGCCGCCAAATTTCTGGATTTCAAAATGATTGACAGTAAATCTGTATAACACAAATCCCAAGAATTGCAAGTTATTGTTCATAACCTCCTTGCTAAAGGTATAAAACGAGTAAATATTTTTATTCAAGATACTAATTATTGTACTAATTATAAATTTATGATTGAAGGTATGGTCATAAATGAAGTATTTCAAGTTGCGAAATTTATTGAAAAGCTGCCTCCGCTATGGAAGGAATTTAAGAATTACTTGAAACATAAGCGCAACGAAATGACACGTGAAGACCTTATTGTTTGTCTACAGATTAAAGAGGACAACAAGTCTACTGAGAATAAATATCGTGGAAGTTCAATAATAATGGGTGCAAATATTGTTGAGGAAGCTTAAAAAAAAGAAAAAAAGAAGCCATTTGGATCAAAGAACTATCCAAGAAAAAAAATGTTCAAAGGTAATTGCCACAATTGTGAAAAGGTTGGCCACAAGGCTTCTAAATGTCATGAACCAAAGAAGGACAAGAAGAAAATTCAAGGAAACATGATTGAGAAGAATGATGAAATAGACGACCTGTGTGCCATGTTTTCAGAATGCAACCTAGTCGAAAATCCTAGAGAATGGTGGATTGATTCAGGAGCAACTCGACATATTTGTGCTAACAAGGGGTTGTTTACTTCTAATGCTCCCGCTGAACCTAACGAAACAATGTTTATGGCAAACTCAGGTACTGCAAAATTGAAGGAACGGCAAGGTGACTTTGAAGATGACTTCGGAAAAGATTGTGACTCTAAAGGACGTTCTTCACATTCCTGAAATGTTGAAGAATTTAGTCTCGACATCACTTCTATTCAGTAATGGCTTTAAGTGTATTTTTATTTCCGACAAGGTTGTAGTTAGTAAGAATGAAATATATGTAGGAAAAAGTTACCTGTCTGGGGGACGTTTTAAACTCAATGTAATTGCAATTGATATGAATAAAAGTTAAGCTTCTTATTTGCTTGAGTAAAACAATTTATGGCACGAGCGTTTAGACCATGTTAACTTCAAACTTTGCAAAAAATGATTAATTTGGAAGTATTACCTAAGTTTGAATGCAATAACTCGAAATGTCAAATATATGTGAAATCAAAGTATGTTAAGCATCCTTATAAGTCACTTGAAAGGAATTCATATCCTTTAGACTTAATTCACACGTATATTTGCGACATGAAGTTAATATCATCTCGCGGTGGAAAAAAGTATTTCATAACTTTCATTGACGATAGTATTAGATATTTTTATATTTATTTACTTAATAATAAAGACGAGGGAATAGAAGTATTCAAGCAATAAAAAATAAAGTTGAAACACAATTAAACAAAAGATCAAAATGATAAGAAGTGGTAGAGACGGCGAAGATGAATCTCCTTTTGAAGAAATATGTTTGGTAAATGCCATTATTCACTAAACAACTGCCCCTTACTCAGCGCTGTGAGCACGTGATTTTTGCCTTACTTGAGAAGTACTCCCGGAAAATTCAAAAATAAAAATAGTTTCGTGTTGGGTATGATTTTTGTGATTTTTGTGTTATTTTTATCTTTTGTGTGCACGTTTATTTATTTAAATTAAAAAATATAAAAAAAAATATATATGCTAAGTTTTGCATTTTTCAGCGTTTGATATCGAAGTCATGTGATTTACATTTTTGGGTGATATGTAATCGTGTGCGTTAATTGTAGTAAAAAACAGCGGTGTTATAGGTTGGTATATATACATATGTGTATATATATATATATGTATGTATATATACATATATATATATATATACATACACACATGTACATAATACATCATGAAGATCCGAGTTGGGCCAATTTTAGTCTAAAAGTCAGGCCCAAGTGAATTGTTTCTGATCTGGCCCAAGTATCCGTCCAGTTTCAGCCGGTAACGTTTGATCCGGACCGTTGGATTTTATTATCCAACGGCCCAGATTAATCCGTTAATTCCAAAATTCAGCCAGCTTAGGACTTAACCAAACGGCACCGTTTGGTTTAAGTGAGAGGATCCTGATCGTTGATCAAGTTTGATCCAACGATCAGGATTTAACTACTCAAAATGTATATAAACCCATTTCCATACCCCGCCCCCCCAAGCCAGACCCCCCCTTCTCCCTTCGTCTCCCAAAGGTCCTTAGAGACCAGGCGTAACGCCGCCGTCCGCCACCTTGCGCCGCTTGCCGGAAATCGCCTCACGGCGGTTCCGGTAGGCCAATCGAACCCAAACCAACGCCAAAACCTTCCCCTTACCTTCCCCACCACGATCCCAGCTTCCATTAACCTCGAATCTTGCCGGAGCTCCTCGAATCTTCATTTGAAGATTCGAGTCAACTCGAACTTACGCCAAATCACCCCAAACTCACCCCAAACCCTCCCCGTACCTCCCTCATACCCACGCTAACCTTGGTTTGCTTCGAATCTAACCAGAAATACAAAAGCCCCAAATCCCACCTTCAAGAACCCTAGAATTCGAAAACTAGGGATTTGGTCGGAATTAAAGCAAATTGAAGATAATAGATTTTAATTGGAAGGTTTTCGTTCGAAAATATTTCAATTAAAATCTATTAACTTCAAAAGAAGGCAATTTCAAGTCTCCTCGAGCCCAAGTCCGTGCGTTTTCATTTCTCTTCTCACTGTTTAAGGTACCTTTCTGTCTATTTCCGATTTTTATCTATTAGTATAAGTGTCTATTGATTCCATTCTTTTAGTTAAGTTAGCTACTTTCTCTGTTTTCGTTTCTCCTCCTAATCAAGACCTTTTTATTTGGTCAAATCATTTTCTTTCTGATATGTTCGGCTCATTGTTGTTGTTGTGATTACATTGTGTTCAATCTAGTTAAATTCGTCGAATAGTTGACTCGGATTGTTGCCCCCTGATTCTGCCCCTAGGCATAAGTTGAATATCGATTATTCGTTGTCGATTATATAGCTCGTAATTGATTAAACGAATGTCGCCATCTAATTGCGTAGGTTTGATTATTTGAAATTCTGGATAGTTGATTAAGCTATTGAATCGAATTGGGGTGCTGTGTGATTTGAAATTGAAATAGGTTTAGGATAAATTGGTTATAGCTGAATTGGGACCATATGGTTTAGAGTTAATTCAAATAAACCCGGCCAGCATGTTGGAGGGACTGTCAGTAGGTCTGATTATCACTGTGTGTGCAGTGTAATTGGAAAACATAAGTAACATGGGAGCTATCTGGCAGGGTAAGGGGTTTTGAATAGAAAAACAGGTTACTAGTACGCTTTTGGATTAAAAAAATGAGATTTAAACATTAAGTGATGGGTTGGGCAGAGAATATTAGGGCAAGAAGTTTATTTTACATTCTTAAGTGCTCTTAAGAGCTGGACAGTCAGTACATATGTGGAGGTTAAGCAGGCTGGCCTGGCCTTTAGTTTTGGTTATAAATAGATAGACACATTTAGAGAAAAGGCGGATTATAGAGGGAGATTTGAGAGCATCCTGGAGAAGCAAAAACAGTAGCATATTCGTAAACACTTGAGAGGATATACATAGAGAGGTTGGAGAGTACACTGAGAGTGACAAAAAGTCACTGTTTCATTGGTTCTTAGTCACTGTTGGTTGAGTATTTGGCCATTGTTGTAGTGTTGGTTCTTTGTTAGTCGAGTGTTGCTGCCTGGGCTTGCTGTGTGGGGGCTGTTGGTCTCTTAGTTGTGGTTGTCTTTGCTGTTACTTCTTAGCTCTCATGCTATTGTTGTTGGTTTGCTTCACTGGTGGGATTTTGGTGCTGTGATTGCCTCTTGGCTTTTGTTTTTGTTCTATCTCCTGGTTGTTGCCTGGTGCTGTTTGTTGTTGGTGTGTCGATTGGTTGTTAATCCTGCTGTTGGGATTGTGGTTGGCCACTGGTTGCTGTTATTATCTTGGTTGTTGCTGTTGCTGTGTATATAGTGGCAGTGACTGCCACTGATTGCTGTTGATCTGCTGTCTGCTGTGTTTCACCGGCTTAACTGATCTACATTCTTTTGCTTTGACAATTTCCAGGTATTTCACTACTGCTTGAAGTTGTAGACATGAATGGAAGCAATGAAACTTAGCTTATTGTTTATCATATCCTTTTAGCCCATGTTAAAACTTAGTTAAATACATGTGTACTCATTAAGGAGAGCCCGAATATGTAATAAGCTGTATGTGTTGTAACTGTGTTAACTTCATGTTTCCCTAGCCTGTTGTAGTAGAAATGGTCCATTGGAAACACATTATGCGATAGATAGATGAATCAGTGAAATACATATTGTTATAGGTGTCAATTTGTTCAAGTTAAAAGTGTATAATAACTAACATCCAGTGTAGAAATAAATAGAGGCATAATGATGGTAGTTTGGTCGAAAGTTATGAATTAGTAAGTACCACGCTCAATGTTCAAGTAGTTAATTGTAACAATAAGCGTGTAAATCCTGTTTTGTCTATAGCTTGTTAAAAAGGGGAATCAGGACGATTGATGTATCACTCCGTTGCTATTAGATTATCAGTATACTTTAGCTCGTGTATGTCTACTATGATCTAGATCCTTTACACGAAAGCCGGTTATCAATTTGATTAGATTAAAATCGGAAACATGTTCAATATTCTTTTCTTAAATAAAACAAAAGTTTTCTGTTGACTAAATTAGCTTAGCTAATTTGAATAGAAATCGAAGTTTAAGTAGTCTAAGAGCATAGTAAAGAGGAAATCGTCTTCTGGCGTTCAATTTTGAGTCGGGGCTCTATTGAATGGCCCAAATAAAAGAAAATATCAAACTAGTAGGTAATGATAAACGATTAACATTTTCTTTATTAGAGACAAACAAAAATAGAGAATCATAGTTCGCTTCGAGGTTGCCCTTTAAATAAAATGATGAGACGGGCCTCGCCGCATTACACACAGAATTGCGGGGTCCTCAATTAATTATTACAAAAACCTTAGACTTGGAAGGACCGTCTAGTGAATTTCACGGTCCTTTTCTCAAAGTAAATAGACGATAGACTCTTTAGGCACGACTTGAACTAAAAATTACTTTCCTGAATACGGGTGTGCATTTATGTGACCCAGATCTTACTCTCGGCGAAACTGAAATACATTAGAGTCGCAGGCGTACCGGTTACGGTGCGGCTCGAAATGTGTTTTCGTAACGTCGCAATTCTTCTAAAATTAAAAGCGGAGCATTAAAAGCACATAGTTAAAATATATAAAGAAATCAGATAAGAGTAAAAATTGCAGTTGAGCAACCGTGCTAAAACCACGGAATCCGGGAGTGCCTAACACCTTCTCCCGGGTTAACAGAATTCCTTATCCAGATTTCTAGTTTCGCTGACTGTATTACGGAGTCATAAATTTCCTCGGTTCGGGATTAAACCGGTGACTTGGGACACCATTATTTTCCTAAGTGGCGACTCTGAATTAATTAAATAAATCCCGTTTCGATTGTCCTTTAATTGGAAAAACTCCCTCGTGCCCTCGCGTGCGCGTAAAAAGGAGGTGTGACAGCTCTGGCGACTCTGCTGGGGATGGTCCTCGAACTTCGGTTCGGGGTCTAAGAACTCGAGCTCATTTAAATTGTTATTTTGTCTATATCTGATTTTATTACATGTTTAATTAATGTGCTACATGTCTACCGCTTTGATATTAGTTGTACTGTATATACAAACTGCTATATGTTTACCGCTTTGATATTGCGTGAACTGTATATAAAACTGTGCCGAAAACCCGTCTCTTCTTACCCCCGGGGATGTGCTTACTGGTTGAGACTCCCCTTTCCGTTAGTGTCAATACCAAAGTAAGAAAAGAGGCAGGATAAGTTACAAAGCCGGACGATCCCGCGGGTCCCCGGTACGTAGCTCCCTCCTCAAATCCGAGTCGTCTGCTCGGGTACACGGTCTAGTACCATTGAAAAGCATCAGGATATTGAGCCTAGATTCAGGACGTTTATTTGCATCATCTCTGACTTAGGGGACTCAACACAGGGGTTGGGTCCGTCTAGGACAGGTAACCCGAAAGGAAAGACCATCTTGCCATATCATATTTGTTGTGAGCATTTATTTAGACTGGCATGCTGACCGGGTTCCTTTAAATACCGAAGAAAAACGGAAAAAAAAAACACAAAAGGAAATAGTATGGAAAAAAAAAAAAAAAAAAAAAAAAAAAAAAAAAAAAAAAAAAAAAAAAAAAAAAAAAAAAAAAAAAAATATATGTTTCACCAACAAGTCCACGAATTTAGTTTGCCAATAAAAGACGGCAGAAGATTGACTTTGCCGAAAAATGGGTTTTTGACAAAATGTGTTTTTGACAGTCAATAAAGGAAAGATAGTTGTTTTGACGGACCGAACTACGCGAGTTTGATTCTCACCGAGTGTGAGATACGTAGGCAACCTCTAAACGGGTCCAACTCCCATATATTTCAAAATTAGTTTTAATGGCGGAATGCCAAGACATTTAATTTTGCCTTAACAACCACTCTTTCTTACCAGTCAAATCCTGAGGCCCGTTTCGTTTTTCAGAAAAGATAGTTTTGGGACAAATAAAAATTTCGTTTTCATCTAAGAATTACCTTAAATAAATGTGCAGAATGAGCACGAGTCAGAATACAACCGAAGCTATCATAAACAAGGTCCCCTTAAGTTTGCATAGGTGGTGGAGCGACTTGGGCGAGCAAGGACAAGATGCCGTTAAGTTGTACTTGGGAGATCTAGTAGGGCTGCTGAAAATTCCCCCGAGAGGAGACATCATACGAGCTTTGATCTCATTCTGGGATCCGGCACACAATGTGTTCCACTTTTCAGACTTTGAACTCACACCAACACTGGAAGAATTAGCCGGATATGTCGGAAGACCAAAAGTCCCGATGAGGGAACAATACCTTATTGCACCAAGGGTAGTGACGGTACATCGGTTTTTGGATACGGTAAAGATCCGCAGAACTGTACACAACCCAGACTTATCAGAAGGGTTTTGCACTTTGGCATTTCTGTATGACAAATATGGTCACTATGGGGGCTTCAACAAACACGAAAGCAAAATCTGCAGCGGGGACAATCGATTAAAATGGGAGGAGCATAGACGCATCGCCTTCATGATAGCTTTCCTAGGTTCATTGATATTTCCTAGAAAGGATGGGAACATCAACATACATGTGGCAGGGGTCGTCAGTACTTTGATGAAACAGAACAACAGTACTTTGGCTCCCATGATAATATCAGACATCTTTCGTGCACTCACCATCTGCAAAGCGGGAGGGACTTTCTTTGAAGCATGCAATGTATTGCTCCAAATGTGGATGACCGATCACTTATGCCGCCATCCGCAATTTATGAGGTATAGTTCACCAAAGAAAACTTGTATAGAAGAATTTCCTGCGAGGGTTGAGGGATATGAGTTGCCAGAGGGGATCAGCGGATGGATACGACTTTTGCGTTCGACTACAGCCAACGGAATAGAATGGACGTTTGGTTGGCTACCCGTGGAAGAAGTCATATATGCATCGGCCGCAGAATCGTACTTATTGCTAATGGGCCTCAACAAGCATCCAGCCCTACGCACCAGGTCGAGTATTGAGACAGTTGGGACGATGCCAAATAATCCCGAAAGAAGAAGACCTCAGCCCGCATGTAGTTGAAATTGGACCAGGAGGACAGTTCCCTGAAGCATTGGTCCGAAAGATTTGGAGTGAGTGTCAGACATTAAAAATAGACACTCGGGTGCGAGATCGAGCTCGGGGCGAAGTATCGTCGGAATATCCCGCATGGTATAGTAGAGATCTGGAGCATCAAAGGCCCGCAAAAAGGCCTCACCTCAGGGAGTTTGCTGGAGCGTCACGAGAACAATGGGACTGGTTGGCTAGAGAAGAAGCCTATAGAACAAAGATCAGCAGGATAGAACAACGGACCCAAGAACTCCAATTTGAAATGGATGTGCAAACTGCCGCCAACGAAGGAGATAAAAAGAAGTTGGCACAAGAAAATGACTTTCTGAGAGCTCAAATCCAGCAAATGAAAAGGGATGCTGACAGACAGTTGAGGAGTCGGGCAGACGAAAAACTGATAAAGGGTTTGAAAAGCCAGGTTGCCGATGTCCAAAGAGAATTGGAAGAGTCTAAGGCCCAAACAGTGAGGATCCGAGCTAGCTGGAGAAAGGAGGCACATCAACATGCACTTCACCTACAACGGGTGGAAGAGGATTACACCGATATCGTCACCAGTTTAAGGGAAGCAAATGTTGTCCTCAGAGAACGGGTTTTCAAGCAAGCCCAAGATGCCAGAGCGGACCTCGACCGTTGCCACAATCTGATGGCTCGACTGCAAGAACAAATAGACAGGCTCTTAGACCAAGTCACCAACAACGCTCGAAGATTGGGGACGAAAAACCAGCAGATAGAGCGGCTACTCGGAGAAAGGGACATGATCAAGGACCGAATTGGAGAAATCGGGCACTATGTCACCATGAAGTGCCTAGCTTGTGAACGAATGCCCCGCGCCGACCTTTTCGCTTCAATTATGGGTTATGTTCATCGGATCATGGAAGAGCTGAGGGGACTACATAAGGACCTCACACCGAGGCCCGCGGCAAGGCCGAATGATGCCCCGCGGGCCCCCAGGGATTTTAGGGCATTAGATTTTTGATTAAAAAGTGTATTTTGAAATGTTGGCATTTTTATCTTTATTTTCCCAAGTCAAGCATTTTTCTTTTGTTTTTGCTGATTATTGTAAGACGTGTTTTGTAACTGCACGGTTTTTGATATAAAAGTTACTGAATTTTGCCACAATCTTGTTAACAGAACTACGCTCGGTCTGATTCACGCAAAAACGTGATACGTAGGCAATCCGCATAAGATTCGACCACCACTAAAAAGAAAGACAAGAATCCAAAGGCTAAATAACAATAAGGTTTGCAAAGATAGTCGAAAAAGAAAAAAAAAAAAAAGAAAAGAAAAGGAAAAAGAAAAAGAAAAAGGGCCGGAATGACGCATGTTAAAGAGTACACGTAGAAAGGGTTATTTGGTTAGGTGCATTGCATCCAACGTGCTATAACATATCCGTCAAACTCGGTGAACTAACAAGTTTGTTGCGTATTCCAGAAAGTTTAGCAGTTGGTTTGACAGAATATCCTGGCCAACCATCCCTACCGTACTAGATCCAAAGGACCAGTTACAGTAAGCATGTCGAGTTCCGGCAAGAGTCTCGAGGAAGAAAAGTCCGAGCTACAAATCATGAAGGAAGAAGTAGACCGGTTAAAACAACAGATAACAGAGATGCACCTGGCCTGGGCCAGGGAACAATCTTCACCAAACCGCCCTACTCTCGCCTCAGCTCCGGAACATCCGCCCGTCGATCCTTCAACAAGCGCCCCGAGCTATCCATACTTTCCGGGGGAAAATCCATATGCCACCCACATTCCACCAGCCAAACCAAATCCTCCTCCAGTCACCCCCGTTTTTGTAGCACCTCCACCTGCTCCTCTGCAAAGGCCGGCCATCGAGCCATATGTTCAGATCCATGACAACTCTTACTACCCTCCAGAGCCTACTTTCAGGGCTCCTGAACCACAATCACATACACCTCACTGGGATAATCCGGCAGAACCGGAAAAACACTTCCAAAGTTCGGAACACGAGGAAGTTGCCAGAAAAGTTAAAAGCCTGGAGCAGTCCTTCAGGGAACATGCACGGTTTAGGCAACCAGGTCAGCGTCGCCTATAAGGATCTGTGTCCATTTCCGGACGTCCAGTTGCCAGCAGGGTTTAAAATGCCCAAATTCGACCTATACGAGGGGCATGGTGACCCGATGGCCCACCTGCGAGGGTTTTGCAGTAAAATGAGAGGGGCCGGAGGACGGGACGAGCTTCTGATAGCCTACTTCGGCCAGAGTCTGGGAGGATCGGCGTTGGAGTGGTACACTAGACAGGATCCCAGTAGATGGTTTACGTGGGATGATCTGGCTCAAGCTTTTATCGGCCAGTTCCAATACAATCTTGAGATAATCCCCGACCGCCTATCATTGCTAAAATTAGAGAAGAAGCCTGCTGAAAGCTTCAGGGAATTTGGTTTCCGATGGAGGGAACAGGCGGCCAGGGTAGATCCGCCGATGAGAGAAAGCGAGATGGTGGACTACTTCTTACAGACATTAGAGCCCACCTACTTCGGACATCTGGTAACGTCCATAGGCAAATCATTCACCGAGGTAATAAAAATGGGGGGTATGATCGAGGAGGGTTTAAAGGCCAACAAGATCATGAGTTACTCAGCACTGAAAGCCACCACGCAGGCTATCCAAAGCGGTACTGGAGGAGTACTGGGGAAGAAGAGGAGAGAGGAAGTTGCGGCCGTCGAGTCCGGGGCATGGTTCAAAAATAGAGGCCCCGCACCCCAATATAGCCCACCCCAGCCTCCCCACCAAAATTACCCCCACCACCCATATAGCTACCCGCAACATTATTATCCCGCACCTGATCCCCATTTTACGGTCCACCATGCACAATCCTATTCCGCACCTCCCGCTCATGCACCGTGGCGTGCACCAAACCCCCAGAACAATCATCCACCCCCAAGAGCTTACAGAAACCCCTCGGGCGCGAGTTTCCGTCCGAACCAGGCATTCAGGGGTGACAGGGCGCCGAGGCCAAAGACTTTCACTCCCTTAGGAGAGTCTTACACTAGTCTGTTCCACCGGTTAAAGCAGGTAGGGTTGCTGAATCCGGTTGAAGCTAAGCTGCCAAACCCTCTTCCGAAGAACCTGGACCATTCGGTAAATTGTGCCTATTGCTCGGGATGTCCAGGACATGATACAGAAAAGTGTTGGAGGCTGAAGACGGCCATCCAGGAGCTCATTGACACCCGCAGGATCGAGGTCCAGACTCCAACAGAGCCCAACATCAATCAAAACCCGCTTCCAACTCATCATGAGACCCATATGATCGAGTTGGTACGGGCGGAGGAAGGAAAGGAGAAAGCCTCTCAGACTGTAATGATGATTAAGTCTAGCGGGGCAGGAACGAGAAAAGGGCCAAGCTTTGATGAGTCGCCCAGTTGCAAGAAAGACATACCAGGAGAGTCAGAAGCAGGAAAGGAAAGTGTGAACGAAGTACCGGCGAAACCGGCCAAGATAGTTGTACCAGGGGCAGCAATCAAGCCCATCTTGACAGTAGCGGGCGTTCGAATGGATCCTTTCATCATCCAGCCGGCAACGCAGTTGCCATTAACTGATAGCCGGGCTGTCCCATGGAATTATGCTCGGATTACAACGACCTACAGAGGAAAGGAGGTGAAAGAGGAAGTTTGTGAAGCCCGAGGGTTGACCCGCTCGGGGAGATGTTTTGCCCCTGCGGAATTGAGGAAGACCACTCCGGCAGTATTGAAAAAGCCGGTCACTGATGAAGAAGCAGAAGAATTCTTGAAAAAGATGAAGCTGCATGACTACTCTGTCTTAGAGCAGTTGAAGAAGACTCCGGCGCAAATATCATTGCTATCCTTGCTGATACATTCTGAAGAACATCGGCAAGCATTGATGAAAGTCCTGAATGAGGCACATGTACCGGATAAAATCTCGGTGAGCCATTTGGAGAAGATCACCAATAGGATCTTCGAAGCAAATCGGATCACCTTCACCGATGACGAGTTGCTTGAGGAAGGCACCGAGCACAACAGGGCTTTATATCTTACGGTGAAGTGTGAAGAGGCGGTGGTTACCAAAGTCCTTGTCGATAATGGTTCCAGCGCTAACATTTGTCCTCTCTCTACACTGGGCAAATTAAAAGTAGACATCGGCAGGGTACGCGAGAACAGGGTATGTGTTCGAGGATTCGACGGAGGAGGTAAAGCGTCGGTTGGTGACATAGTGCTAGTCTTGACAATTGGGCCAGTGGAGTTCACCATGGAATTCCAAGTGCTGGACATGGTGGTGTCATATAACCTCCTAATAGGGCGACCATGGATTCATGCCGCAAGAGCAGTTCCATCCAGCTTACACCAGCTCGTCAAATTTGAATGGGACCAGCAGGAGATCGTCGTCCATGGAGAGAACGATCCACAATCGGGCACCATCATTCCCTTTGTTGAAACAGAAGAAGATGTTGGGCCGTGGGTGTATCAGGTCTGCGATGTGGTGTCCGCCCACCGAGTTCCGGAAGGGGAATGTATTCCCGGCGACCGAACAATTACTACGGATGTCATGGTGGCGCATGAAATGTTGCGACATGGTTTCGTACCCGGTAAAGGGCTAGGTGCATCTCTGCAAGGAATTATACAACCGGTATCAGTGGTCGAAAACTTGGGAACCTTCGGCTTAGGATTCCAGCCGACCTCAGAGGACATCCGGCAAGCAAAGAAGAGAAAGCAGAAGACATGGGTGCTCCCAAAGCCTGTTCCACGCCTTTCCCAATCTTTTGTCAGGTCCGGAGCAAGAGGACATCCGGCGCCAAAGATTCCCGGTCCTACGGTCAGGCCAGACGAAGAGTTCTTCAGGAAGTTCGAAAACCTATTCACAGATGTATGTATGCTCGAGGACGGTGAAGGATCTAGTCACGCCGAGATACAATTTGTGGGACCAAAGGCAAAGCTGAATAACTGGAAGGCTACTCCTCTCCCTGTCCGGAAGGAGTCTTGGTAGTTTGTCTTGGATTGTTTTTCTTTCGAAGTTTTGTATTGGGGGTTTATCCCCGGAGTAAAATCCCGTTTGTTTTGTTTATTTTTGATTTAAGTTTGCAGTTTGTTTTCCCTTTGTACAACTCCCATCAATGAAATCTGGTTCCTTCGTGTCTAATTTTGTTTATCTTTTCTTCTTTTTACTTTTCCGAACAGCCTTCTTGCAACTGATCTTAATGATATGGCATGCTTAAAGATTAATCAACCCAGTCTAGAAAGTCAATCGGGTTTGGAAATAATAACACATGAAACAAGAAGTGACGAGAGTGAGTCAGAGTACGGCGATGATGAAGCCGTGGAAGAAATCGGTGAAGAATTAAGTCACTTCGAGGAAAAGCCCAAACCGAACTTAAATGATACCGAGGCCGTTAATCTAGGGAATGCTGATGACGTCAAAGAAACCCGGATAAGTGTCCATATTGAACCCAATCCGAGAGAAGAATTGATCAAAACACTCATGGAGTTTAAAGATATTTTCGCATGGTCGTACGACGACATGCCAGGACTCAGCACTGATCTAGTGGTTCATAGATTACCCACCGATCCGGCATATCCTCCCGTCAAGCAAAATCTGCGGAAATTCAAGACGGAGATGAGTGTGAAGATTAAGGAGGAGGTAACCAAGCAGTTGCAGGCGAAAGTCATTCGTGTCACTCGATACCCGGAATGGTTGGCTAACGTAGTACCGGTGCCAAAGAAAGACGGAAAGATCAGGAGTATGCGTGGACTATCGCAATCTCAACAAGGCAAGTCCTAAGGATAATTTCCCACTCCCCAATATCCATATCCTGATTGATAATTGTGCCGGACGCGAAATCGGATCCTTTGTGGACTGTTATGCGGGATATCATCAGATTTTGATGGATGAAGAGGACGCAGAAAAGACGGCTTTTATCACACCGTGGGGAACTTATTGCTACCGAGTGATGCCGTTCGGTTTGAAGAATGCGGGAGCAACATATATGAGGGCGATGACTACGGTATTCCATGACATGATACACAAGGAAATTGAGGTGTACGTGGATGATGTGATCATAAAATCTAGGCGTCGAGAAGACCATGTTGCTGACCTCAGGAAGTTCTTTCAAAGACTCCGAAGGTACGACATCAAGCTTAATCCGGCCAAATGTGCATTCGGAGTTCCATCGGGAAAGCTGCTAGGATTCATCGTCAGCCGACGGGGCATTGAGTTGGACCCCTCCAAAATCAAGTCCATTCAGGAATTGCCCCCGCCGAAGAATAAAACAGAGGTAATGAGTCTGTTGGGAAGGTTGAATTACATCAGTAGGTTTATTGCTCAGCTTACGGCAACTTGTGAACCCATATTCCGCCTATTGAAGAAAGACGCCGCGATAGAATGGACGACAGAATGTCAGGAAGCGTTTGACCGAATCAAAGGGTATCTGTCAAATCCACCTGTACTAGTTCCGCCTGAACCGGGTAGACCCCTGATTCTTTATCTGACGGTCTTGGAGAATTCGTTTGGCTGCGTACTGGGGCAGCATGATCTTACCGGCAGGAAGGAACGGGCCATTTACTACCTCAGTAAGAAGTTCACGGTCCACGAGGTCAAGTACACTCATCTAGAAAAGACATGTTGCGCCCTGACTTGGGTAGCCCAAAAGCTGAAACACTACTTGTCTTCTTACACCACTTACCTCATTTCGCGTCCGGATCCGTTGAAGTATATTTTCCAGAAACCTATGCCTACAGGGAGGTTAGCAAAATGGCAAATATTACTTACGGAGTTCGACATCATATACGTGACAAGGACGGCTATGAAAGCTCAAGCCCCGGCCGATCACTTAGCCGAGAATCCCGTTGACGACGAATACGAACCTTTGAGGACGTATTTTACAGATGAGGAAGTATTGCAGATTGAGGGGTTAGAACCAACCAAGGATCCAGGATGGAAGCTCTTCTTCGATGGAGCGGCGAACGCGAAGGGAGTCGGAGTAGGGGCTGTGCTTATATCTGAAACAGGACATCATTATCCTGTTACTGCTCAACTGCGTTTTCACTGTACCAATAATATGGCTGAGTACGAGGCATGTATCTTGGGGTTGCGATTAGCGGTGGACATGGATGTACGGGACGTCTTGGTCTTGGGGGACTCGGACCTTCTGGTACATCAGATTCAGGGAGAATGGGAAACCAGAGATTTAAAGCTTATCCCATATCGTCAGTGTTTGCATGATTTGACCAAACGCTTTCGATCGGTAGAATTCAAGCACATCCCAAGGATGCATAATGAGGTTGCCGACGCGTTGGCTACTTTAGCGTCAATGCTACATCACCCGGACAAGGTTCGTGTCGATCCGTTACATATCCATGTCCGGGATCAACATGCTTATTGTAATGTGATAGAGGAAGAGGTGGATGGTGAGCCGTGGTTTCATGATGTCAAGGAATACCTCAGGTTAGGAGTATACCCAAAGCAAGCAACCGGAGATCAAAAGCGAGCTATTCGGCGGTTGGCAAACGGATTTTTCCTTAGTGGAGGGGTGCTGTACAAAAGAACCCCAGGATTTGGGATTGTTGAGATGTATAGATGCAAGTCAAGCCACAACAGTTATGACGGATATACACTCGGGAGTTTGCGGACCACACATGAGCGGATACGTATTGGCAAAGAAGATCCTTCGAGCAGGATATTATTGGCTCACTATGGAGCGGGATTGTATAAGTTTCGTGCGAAGATGCCATCAGTGTCAGATACACGGAGATTTGATTCATTCTCCGCCGACCGAATTGCATACAATGTCCGCACCATGGCCGTTTGTCGCATGGGGTATGGATGTTATTGGACCTATTGAGCCTGCCGCTTCCAACGGTCATAGGTTCATTCTGGTAACGATTGATTATTTTACCAAGTGGGTAGAGGCCAAAACATTCAAATCAGTGACCAAGAAGGCGGTAGTGGACTTCGTACACTCCCACATCATCTGCAGGTTTGGAATTCCAAAGATGATCATTACGGATAACGGTGCAAATCTTAACAGTGGATTGATGAAAGAGGTATGTCAACAGTTCAAGATTACACACCGAAATTCCACACCGTATCGCCCAAAAGCAAACGGTGCGGTCGAGGCAACAAACAAGAACATAAAGAAGATATTGAGGAAGATGATAGAAGGGTCTAGGCAGTGGCATGAAAAGTTACCATTTGCGCTGTTGGGTTATCGCACTACCGTCCGGACTTCGGTAGGTGCAACTCCTTACTTGTTGGTATACGGGATTGAAGCAGTAATACCCGCAGAAGTTGAGATTCCATCCCTCCGAATTGTCGCTGAAGCTGAGATTGACGATGATGAGTGGGTCAAAACCCGATTAGAGCAACTGAGCTTGATTGATGAAAAGAGATTGACAGCAGTATGTCACGGCCAATTGTATCAAAAGAGAATGGCGAGAGCATATAACAAGAAGGTACGTCCCGGGAGATTTGAAGTGGGACAGCATGTGCTGAAGAGAGTTCTACCCCATCAGGGCCGAAGCGAAAGGCAAGTTCGCTCCAAATTGGCAGGGACCTTTTGTGGTGACTAGAGTATTATCCAACGGCGCTCTATGTCTGACTGATGTCGAGGGAAGATGCACCGATATGGCTATCAATTCTGATGCGGTTAAGAGATATTATGTGTAATTCTTTAATGCATTTGTCAACGTTTGGTTTCGTTTGTGTGTACTTGGCATTTTTCGGAGAATGAAATGACAGAGGCAATTTTTCTACTACCCAAACACTTTAACCTTTGTTTCCCCATTTGAGCCTTAATTGTTCTTTCATATACCCTCTTTCGGAATCATCAAGGAAGATGTGTAACAGAATAGAAAAAGAAACAAAGAAGTAATACAAGAAAAAGTGAACTACGTTCGACCTGATTCCTCAAGAAGGATACGTAGGCGCCACACGGCTCGGTCATAATAAAATAAAAATCAAAAAAAATCCCCCAAGCAACAAAACTGGGGCAGAAGTCATTGTTTTCGTTGGAAAGATAGTGTGAATTCCGAAAGTTGTAATAAGCTAACCATTGAGGCTAAACCCCTTCCTTCAGCCTCACGCGCAGAAACCATATCAAGAACCAGAAAGACCTCTCGATCAGTATTTGAGAAATGCCAAGTCATGTGAATGAAAGCCAAGAGTGACATCCCGACCCTCGATTGAATTCAGGATGCACAAGCCGAAAGGGGATAACGCTCTAGAGGGAATCTCAAGGGGGATACCCCGTCGCAAGGAAAGAAAGCATAAATGAGAGAGTCTTAACGGTGAAAACCCTCGCGGGCACCTTAAGGCGAAGGAAGTCGAGAGAAGTAAAATGAGAGAATCTCATTAGTGAAAACCCTTTGAAGGGCACTGTGAGGTGACAGGGCGAGATAGTTGCAAGATGTCTGCGTGAGACAAGGTTTGGACATCCGTTTACCTCTAGCAGGACGCGGTATTAGAAAGTGATTGACATGAATAGACTGGGTAGTTTAATCTCAAAGGCGCGGCATAACATTGGATCGGGCACACATTCAGATAAGTTTTCCCTGTTTTTGAGTTCAGAAAAGTTTTTTTCTCTTCTTTTGTCATTTGCGGTCAGTATTCTTTTCTTTTCTTTCATTTTTCGAAAATTGATTTTTCAAAGCTTGCTACCAAGTCTCCCAAAGCAGTATATTGAAAGTGAATAGGCACGGAACAAGGCAATGAGACAGAAGTCGTTACGATAGTGAGATTGGGACGACAGGTTGAGTGGAAGGTTCGCAAGAATTATGGAGTATGATGGACACATGTGGCATGTCCGAAAGATGATTTCACGCAACAGATCACCGGCTAAAAAGAGTCGGATCAAACCAAAGAGTGGAATAAAAGGAAAGATGAGAGGTCGTTCGTGGAAAAAGCATCTTCCCAAGCAAGCGTCAACGTCGTCCTCAAAGTTCGAGAGAGGCCAAGCAGTTGAAAGAGAATGGCCTCAACAAGAGTGGCACGACCACTCGCGGCGTTTTGAAACTAACAATTTTTCTTTGATTTAAAGCAGGAAAAGAGGGTCCGACGGCGGAAAAGCATACCGTCCAGAAGTTTATCACACTGGGGCAGAAAATTTTCTCCGGTTGCGAAAATTTTCTGGAAAGCAAGACTCAGAGGATAAGTGTAGAAAGCAACACCAGATGGGGTGATCTTTGAGCCTGGTATCATCCCCAGCAGTTATTGGAAAAAGAAAAATGGCTTCGAGATTCCCCCAGCAGTATTACATCCTATAATTTGATCAAGGAAACAAAAGCGTGAGTCCCGGAAGAGGTAGGGGAAGAAGGAAGAGAATGAGGGGTGAAGGAAACAAAGAATACTTCCTCAGCAGCATCACCCCCAGCAGGCGGGTAAACAGTTCCGAAAATATCCCCAGCAGCCAGAAGAAAAGTAATGCGACCGGGGGAAAGCAATTCCGAGACAGGATAATTCAGAAGAAAAGGTGATCCGAGAGGCAATGCAGGAAGAAGGAAATGGTACAAGAGGCAAGGAAGGTAATCAAGATAGGATGAAATCGGTGAAGTTGTAGTTGAAGTCAGGGAGCCCGCCTGGAGAATGGAGTGGCGATTTAATTTTGAAGTAGTAGTTGAAGTCGGGGAGCCCGCCCGGAGAATGGAGTGGCGATTTAATTTTGAAGTAGTAGTTGAAGTCAGGGAGCCCGCCGGAGAATGGAGTGGCGATCTAATTTTGAAGTTGTAGTTGAAGTCGGGGAGCCCGCCTGGAGAACGGAGTGGCGATTTTTTTGAAGAGTAGTTGAAGGGAGCCCGCCGAAGAATGGAGTGGCGATTTAATTTTGAAGTCGTAATCGAAGTCAGGGAGCCCGCCCGGAGAATGGAGTGGCGATTTAATGTTGAAGTCGTAGTTGAAGTCAGGGAGCCCGCCTGGAGAATGGAGTGGCGATTTTAATTTTGAAGTAGTAGTTGAAGTCGAGCTCGCCCGGAGAATGGAGTGGCGATTTAATTTTGAAGTAGTAGTTGAGTCAGAGCCGCACGGAGAATGGAGTGGCGATTTAATTTCGAAGTAGTAGTTGAAGTCGGGGCCGCCCGGAGAATGGAGTGGCGATTTAATTTTGAAGTAGTAGTTGAAGTCGGAAGCCCGCCTCTGGAGAATGGAGTGGCGATTTTAATTTTGAAGTAGTAGTTGAAGTCGGGAAGCCCGCCTGGAGAATGGGGTGGCGATTTAATTTTGAAGTAGTAGTTGAAGTCGGGGAGCCCGCCTGGAGAATGGAGTGGCGATTTAATTTCGAAGTAGTAGTTGAAGTCGGAGCCCGCCCGGAGAATGGAGTGGCGATTTAATTTTGAAGTCGTAGTTGAAGTCGGGGAGCCCGCCTGAAGAATGGAGTGGCGATTTAATTTTGAGTAGTAGTTGAAGTCAGGGAGCCCGCCCTGGAGAATGGAGTGGCGATTTAACTTTGAAGTCATAATTGAAGTCAGGAAGCCCTGGAGAATGGAGTGGCGATCTAATTTTGAAGTTGTAGTTGAAGTCGGGGAGCCCGCCTGGAGAATGGAGTGGCGATTTAATTTTGAAGTAGTAGTCGAAGTCGGGGAGCCCGCCTGGAGAATGGAGTGGCGATTTAATTTTGAAGTTGTAGTTGAAGTCAGGAAGCCCGCCCGGAGAATGGAGTGGCGATTTAATTTTGAAGTAGTAGTTGAAGTCGGGAAGCCCGCCTGGAGAATGGAGTGGCGATTTTAATTTTGAAGTAGTAGTTGAAGTCAGGAAGCCCGCCTGGAGAATGGAGTGGCGATTTAATTTTGAAGTAGTAGTTGAAGTCGGGAAGCCCGCCTGGAGAATGGAGTGGCGATTTAATTTTGAAGTAGTAGTTGAAGTCAGGAAGCCTGCCTGGAGAATGGAGTGGCGATTTAATTTTGAAGTAGTAGTTGAAGTCAGGAAGCCCGCCCGGAGAATGGAGTGGCGATTTAATTTTGAAGTAGTAGTTGAAGTCAGGAAGCCCGCCTGGAGAATGGAGTGGCGATTTAATTTTGAAGTAGTAGTTGAAGTCAGGAAGCCCGCCTGGAGAATGGAGTGGCGATTTAATTTTGAAGTAGTAGTTGAAGTCGGGAAGCCCGCCTGGAGAATGGAGTGGCGATTTTAATTTTGAAGTAGTAGTTGAAGTCAGGAAGCCCGCCTGGAGAATGGAGTGGCGATTTAATTTTGAAGTAGTAGTTGAAGTCGGGAAGCCCGCCTGGAGAATGGAGTGGCGATTTAATTTTGAAGTAGTAGTTGAAGTCAGGGAGCCCGCCTGGAGAATGGAGTGGCGATTTAATTTTGAAGTTGTAGTTGAAGTCAGGGAGCCCGCCTGGAGAATGGAGTGGCGATTTAATTTTGAAGTAGTAGTTGAAGTCAGGGAGCCCGCCTGGAGAATGGAGTGGCGATCTGTTTTAATTTGTTAGAGGAAAGCGGTAGAATGCAACAGAAATCTTCGGCATGAATCCAAGTTCGTAAGAAGAGACGAAGCATCAGAAGGAACGCCAAAGTCGGACAAGATGGCAAGGAGCGCGACAAGATCAAGTTAAAAAGGATAGATAAGAACTTGTAGTACTGTAACCTAGTCTAGCTTCTTGTTTTTGTTGCTTAGCGCGGTGTAACAAGGAAATCGGTTAAGCAGTGGTAACAGCAGTAACAGCGGCAACAGCAGTAACAGCGAGATCGCAACAGGCATGGTAGTCCCAGCTACCAGAACTTCCCGAACTACATTGACCTGATTCCCTTTTTAGCCAGGGAT
Organism: Nicotiana noctiflora; assembly: GCA_032618575.1. Taxonomy (NCBI): domain Eukaryota; kingdom Viridiplantae; phylum Streptophyta; class Magnoliopsida; order Solanales; family Solanaceae; genus Nicotiana; species Nicotiana noctiflora. Next base: position 227,082 of record JASVEL010013680.1, on the reverse strand, counting down.
ATGTAGGAGACCTTTGAAGCAAGGTTCGGTCAAAACTTTTCCAAAATGCCAAAAAGAATGAGCATCTTGGAACAGAGTTTGAAAAACATGCAAGGTCTTGGCGGACAGAAGAGTGTTTCTTACGCAGATTTGTGCATTGTGAGCACGTGATTTTTGCCTTACTTGAGAAGTACTCCCGGAAAATTCAAAAATAAAAATAGTTTCGTGTTGGGTATGATTTTTGTGATTTTTGTGTTATTTTTATCTTTTGTGTGCACGTTTATTTATTTAAATTAAAAAATATAAAAAAAAATATATATGCTAAGTTTTGCATTTTTCAGCGTTTGATATCGAAGTCATGTGATTTACATTTTTGGGTGATATGTAATCGTGTGCGTTAATTGTAGTAAAAAACAGCGGTGTTATAGGTTGGTATATATACATATGTGTATATATATATATATGTATGTATATATACATATATATATATATATACATACACACATGTACATAATACATCATGAAGATCCGAGTTGGGCCAATTTTAGTCTAAAAGTCAGGCCCAAGTGAATTGTTTCTGATCTGGCCCAAGTATCCGTCCAGTTTCAGCCGGTAACGTTTGATCCGGACCGTTGGATTTTATTATCCAACGGCCCAGATTAATCCGTTAATTCCAAAATTCAGCCAGCTTAGGACTTAACCAAACGGCACCGTTTGGTTTAAGTGAGAGGATCCTGATCGTTGATCAAGTTTGATCCAACGATCAGGATTTAACTACTCAAAATGTATATAAACCCATTTCCATACCCCGCCCCCCCAAGCCAGACCCCCCCTTCTCCCTTCGTCTCCCAAAGGTCCTTAGAGACCAGGCGTAACGCCGCCGTCCGCCACCTTGCGCCGCTTGCCGGAAATCGCCTCACGGCGGTTCCGGTAGGCCAATCGAACCCAAACCAACGCCAAAACCTTCCCCTTACCTTCCCCATCACGATCCCAGCTTCCATTAACCTCGAATCTTGCCGGAGCTCCTCGAATCTTCATTTGAAGATTCGAGTCAACTCGAACTTACGCCAAATCACCCCAAACTCACCCCAAACCCTCCCCGTACCTCCCTCATACCCACGCTAACCTTGGTTTGCTTCGAATCTAACCAGAAATACAAAAGCCCCAAATCCCACCTTCAAGAACCCTAGAATTCGAAAACTAGGGATTTGGTCGGAATTAAAGCAAATTGAAGATAATAGATTTTAATTGGAAGGTTTTCGTTCGAAAATATTTCAATTAAAATCTATTAACTTCAAAAGAAGGCAATTTCAAGTCTCCTCGAGCCCAAGTCCGTGCGTTTTCATTTCTCTTCTCACTGTTTAAGGTACCTTTCTGTCTATTTCCGATTTTTATCTATTAGTATAAGTGTCTATTGATTCCATTCTTTTAGTTAAGTTAGCTACTTTCTCTGTTTTCGTTTCTCCTCCTAATCAAGACCTTTTTATTTGGTCAAATCATTTTCTTTCTGATATGTTCGGCTCATTGTTGTTGTTGTGATTACATTGTGTTCAATCTAGTTAAATTCGTCGAATAGTTGACTCGGATTGTTGCCCCCTGATTCTGCCCCTAGGCATAAGTTGAATATCGATTATTCGTTGTCGATTATATAGCTCGTAATTGATTAAACGAATGTCGCCATCTAATTGCGTAGGTTTGATTATTTGAAATTCTGGATAGTTGATTAAGCTATTGAATCGAATTGGGGTGCTGTGTGATTTGAAATTGAAATAGGTTTAGGATAAATTGGTTATAGCTGAATTGGGACCATATGGTTTAGAGTTAATTCAAATAAACCTGGCCAGCATGTTGGAGGGACTGTCAGTAGGTTTGTTTATCACTGTGTGTGCAGTGTAATTGGAAAACATAAGTAACATGGGAGCTATCTGGCAGGGTAAGGGGTTTTGAATAGAAAAACAGGTTACTAGTACGCTTTTGGATTAAAAAAATGAGATTTAAACATTAAGTGATGGGTTGGGCAGAGAATATTAGGGCAAGAAGTTTATTTTACATTCTTAAGTGCTCTTAAGAGCTGGACAGTCAGTACATATGTGGAGGTTAAGCAGGCTGGCCTGGCCTTTAGTTTTGGTTATAAATAGATAGACACATTTAGAGAAAAGGCGGATTATAGAGGGAGATTTGAGAGCATCCTGGAGAAGCAAAAACAGTAGCATATTCGTAAACACTTGAGAGGATATACATAGAGAGGTTGGAGAGTACACTGAGAGTGACAAAAAGTCACTGTTTCATTGGTTCTTAGTCACTGTTGGTTGAGTATTTGGCCATTGTTGTAGTGTTGGTTCTTTGTTAGTCGAGTGTTGCTGCCTGGGCTTGCTGTGTGGGGGCTGTTGGTCTCTTAGTTGTGGTTGTCTTTGCTGTTACTTCTTAGCTCTCATGCTATTGTTGTTGGTTTGCTTCACTGGTGGGATTTTGGTGCTGTGATTGCCTCTTGGCTTTTGTTTTTGTTCTATCTCCTGGTTGTTGCCTGGTGCTGTTTGTTGTTGGTGTGTCGATTGGTTGTTAATCCTGCTGTTGGGATTGTGGTTGGCCACTGGTTGCTGTTATTATCTTGGTTGTTGCTGTTGCTGTGTATATAGTGGCAGTGACTGCCACTGATTGTTGTTGATCTGCTGTCTGCTGTGTTTCACCGGCTTAACTGATCTACATTCTTTTGCTTTGACAATTTCCAGGTATTTCACTACTGCTTGAAGTTGTAGACATGAATGGAAGCAATGAAACTTAGCTTATTGTTTATCATATCCTTTTAGCCCATGTTAAAACTTAGTTAAATACATGTGTACTCATTAAGGAGAGCCCGAATATGTAATAAGCTGTATGTGTTGTAACTGTGTTAACTTCATGTTTCCCTAGCCTGTTGTAGTAGAAATGGTCCATTGGAAACACATTATGCGATAGATAGATGAATCAGTGAAATACATATTGTTATAGGTGTCAATTTGTTCAAGTTAAAAGTGTATAATAACTAACATCCAGTGTAGAAATAAATAGAGGCATAATGATGGTAGTTTGGTCGAAAGTTATGAATTAGTAAGTACCACGCTCAATGTTCAAGTAGTTAATTGTAACAATAAGCGTGTAAATCCTGTTTTGTCTATAGCTTGTTAAAAAGGGGAATCAGGACGATTGATGTATCACTCCGTTGCTATTAGATTATCAGTATACTTTAGCTCGTGTATGTCTACTATGATCTAGATCCTTTACACGAAAGCCGGTTATCAATTTGATTAGATTAAAATCGGAAACATGTTCAATATTCTTTTCTTAAATAAAACAAAAGTTTTCTGTTGACTAAATTAGCTTAGCTAATTTGAATAGAAATCGAAGTTTAAGTAGTCTAAGAGCATAGTAAAGAGGAAATCGTCTTCTGGCGTTCAATTTTGAGTCGGGGCTCTATTGAATGGCCCAAATAAAAGAAAATATCAAACTAGTAGGTAATGATAAACGATTAACATTTTCTTTATTAGAGACAAACAAAAATAGAGAATCATAGTTCGCTTCGAGGTTGCCCTTTAAATAAAATGATGAGACGGGCCTCGCCGCATTACACACAGAATTGCGGGGTCCTCAATTAATTATTACAAAAACCTTAGACTTGGAAGGACCGTCTAGTGAATTTCACGGTCCTTTTCTCAAAGTAAATAGACGATAGACTCTTTAGGCACGACTTGAACTAAAAATTACTTTCCTGAATACGGGTGTGCATTTATGTGACCCAGATCTTACTCTCGGCGAAACTGAAATACATTAGAGTCGCAGGCGTACCGGTTACGGTGCGGCTCGAAATGTGTTTTCGTAACGTCGCAATTCTTCTAAAATTAAAAGCGGAGCATTAAAAGCACATAGTTAAAATATATAAAGAAATCAGATAAGAGTAAAAATTGCAGTTGAGCAACCGTGCTAAAACCACGGAATCCGGGAGTGCCTAACACCTTCTCCCGGGTTAACAGAATTCCTTATCCAGATTTCTAGTTTCGCTGACTGTATTACGGAGTCATAAATTTCCTCGGTTCGGGATTAAACCGGTGACTTGGGACACCATTATTTTCCTAAGTGGCGACTCTGAATTAATTAAATAAATCCCGTTTCGATTGTCCTTTAATTGGAAAAACTCCCTCGTGCCCTCGCGTGCGCGTAAAAAGGAGGTGTGACAAGATGTATTATAGACCTCAACCACACGCACTCTCGACTTGCTTCATGAATAGCAATTATCTCAGCATGATTAGATGAAGTAGCCACAATTGATTGTTTAGTCGATCGCCAAGATATGGAAGTGCCTCAACAGGTAAACACATAACCTGTTTGAGATCGAGCTTTGTGTGGGTAGGATAAATACCCAGCATCAGCATAACCAACAAGATCGGGACTGCAATTGTTGCCATAAAATAAGCCCATATCGGTAGTTCCTTTTAGATACCGCAATATATGTTTGATCCCATTCCAATGTCCCCTTGTGGGAGCAGAGCTATTCTTGCTAAGACATTAACTGGAAAAGTTATGTCGGGCCTTGTAGTATTGGCAAGATACATTAGTGCACCAATTGCACTAAGATATGGTACTTCAGGACCAAGTAGCTCTTCATTCTCTTCTTGAGGTCGGAATGGATCCTTGTTCACATCAAGTGATCGAACAACCATCGGAGTACTTAATGGATGTGCTCCATCCATGTAAAACCGTTTAAGTACCTTTTCTATGTAGGTAGATTGATGAACAAAAATTCCGTTTGCCAAATGTTCAATTTGCAAACCAAGACATAATTTTGTCTTTCCGAGATCTTTCATCTCGAATTCCTTCTTTAAATAATCAATTGCCTTTTGGAGTTCTATAGGAGTTCCAATAAGGTTTATGTCATCAACATATACGGCAAGTACAACAAATTCCGATGTTGTTTTCTTTATGAAAACACATGGGCAAATGGCATCATTTATATAGCCTTCCTTTAATAAATACTCACTAAGACGATTATACCACATTCGTCCTCATTGCTTTAGACCATACAAAGATCTTTGCAATTTGATTGAAAACATTTCCCGGGATTTTGAATTATTAGGCATTTTGAAGCCCTCAGGAATTTTCATGTATATCTCATTATCAAGTGAGCCGTAAAGGTAGGCAGTAACCACATCCATTAAATGCATGTCAAGTTTTTCATGGACAGCAAAACTAATGAGATAACGGAATGTTATAGCATCTATAACGGGTGAATATGTCTCTTCATAATCAACACCAGGTCTTTGTGAAAATCCTTGTGCAACAAGGCGTGCCTTATATCTTTGTACCTTGTTTTTCTCATTTCTCTTGCGTACAAAGACCCATTTATAGCCAACGGGCTTAACACCATTAGGTGTTTGGACTACAGGCCCAAAAACTTTACGTTTTGCAAGTGAATTCAACTCTGATTGGATTGCTTCTTGCCATTTTGGCCAATCAAGTCTTTGTCGACATTCGCCAACAGATTGAGGTTCAAAATCCTCATTTTCTTGCATAATGCTGGATGCAACATTATATGCAAAGACATAATCCACCACTATATCCACTCGATTCAAATTTGTCTCAATATCTATTGGATTTATTGATAGTTCCTTATTTTCTTGAGTCTCGGGCTCAGTGGATTCCTCATGAATCTCAGAATTTATTAAGTCGTGGATTTCTTCATGAGATTCTTTCATAGTGTCATTTTGATCATTTATTTTCCTTTTTCTAAGATTTCGATCTTTGGAACCTAATGGTCTGCCACATTTCATGCGTACTTTTGACTCATTAGCTATGACACTAGAAGATTGTCCAATAGGGACATCAATACGGATTGGAACATTCTCCGCAGGGATATGTGATTTTGTTATCCTTTTCATATCCGTAAATGCATCGAGCATTTGATTTGCTATTCTCTGCAAATGAATAATCTTTTGTACCTCTTTTTCACAAATAGAGGCACGTGGATCAAGATGAGATAATGATGGATTTTTCCACAAAATTTCCCGTTTGGTTTCACCAACTTCTCCCACTAATTTTGGGAAAAGTGTCTCATCGAATCGACAGTCTGCAAATCGTGCAGTAAATAAATCTCCCATTAATGGCTCGAGGTAGCGAATAATGGAGGGCGATTCAAACCCAACATATATTCCCAACTTTCTTTGCGGACCCATTTTGGTGCGATATGGCGGTGCTACAGGCACATATACCGCGCATCCAAAAGTTCTTAAATGGGATATATTAGGTTCATGACCCAAAACTAATTCCAACGGGGAATATTTATGATAATTTGTCGGTCTGAGATGAACTAGCATTGCTGCATGCAAAATGGCGTGACCCCAAACAGAAGTGGGCAGCCTCGTTTTCATGAGTAACTGTCTTGCTATCAATTGCAGACGTTTAATTAAAGACTCTGCAAGACCATTTTGAGTGTGAACATGAGCTACAGGATGTTCCACTTTTATCCCAATTGATAAGCAATAATCATTAAATGCTTCGGATGAAAACTCAGCAGCATTATCAAGTCTAATAGACTTAATTGGATTATCGGGAAATTGTGCCCGTAATCGAATTATTTGTGCCATTAATTTTGCAAATGCGAGGTTGCGAGATGACAATAGGCACATATGGGACCATCTAGAGGATGCGTCTATCAAGACCATAAAATATCGGAACGACCTACTAGGTGGGTGAATAGGTCCACAAATGTCCCCTTGTATACGTTCCAAAAACGCAGGGAACTCAATTCCAACCTTTGTTGGTGATGGTCTAATAATTAACTTGTCTTGATAACAAGAAGTGCAAGAAAATTCATCATTTAAAAGAATCTTTAAATTCTTTAATGGATGCTCATTTGAGTTTTCTATGATTCGTCTCATCATAATTGATCCAGGGTGTCCCAATCGATCATGCCAAAGTACAAAAGTATTGGAATCGGTAACCTTTTGGTTTACAATAGAATGTGCCTCGATTGCACTAATTCTTGTCCAATACAGGCCACAAGACAAAGATGGGAACTTCTCAATAGCCCTTTTCTGGCCAGAGACATTTTTGGTATTGATGAGATATTCAAGATTATTCTCATCTATTGTCTCAATATGATGTCCATTTCTACGGATATCTTTAAAACTCAACAAGTTCCTCTTGGACTTGGAGGAGAACATTGCATTCTCTATGATAAGTATTGTTCCCATAGGCAGAGTTATAGTAGCTCTTCCAGAGCCTTCAATTAATTTACTACTACCAGAAATTGTAGTAACATCTGCCTTACACATAATTAAATGAGAGAAATAATTCTTCTCTTTGAGTATTGTATGTGTTGTACATGAATCAACTAAACAAATATTTTTACAATTGAACTTTGATCCAAGTTTGCTTTGTGAAATATCCATATTTGCTTCCCATAGATTGACATACAAAAGAAAATATACGAATAAATATTTGTATTTTCAGAGAGTATACTTATAATACTAACAAATGATTGAAAATAAATAAATCATATTGTGATTAAATATCTCTATATACAGTAGCTTGTATCAATATAAAAAATTAGGCCATGCTTATTGTTGAAGCTTGGTGACGGGTTCAAAAGAAAGGCGTGATTACATTCTACTATTGAATGCTAATCGAGATTTTGCCCCGACATTTTGTTCTCACATGTGAAAAATATTTCAGTTATCGTCACTTTTTATCAGTAATTAAATATTCTTTTCACATCACAATTTATTCTAATAAGTCATATATTAATCCTTGAGTATTAAGCAAATTTAAACATTATTTAAAATAAATACTAGAATTATATTCAGAAACAGACTTAAAGTCTTGTAGCCTCAGATGAGCTCAATCATACCGTGCTTGTGGAAGGGTGACCAACTTTAAGTTGTCATATCTTTCCTTTAAGCCATTCCACAAAATAAGTGGATCTTTGACTTGTGAGATATTCAATTTTCAACCATTCATCAAGGTGATGGCGCAAGAAAATCAAGGCCTTAGCACAGTCTTGGGTGGATGCTTTATTTCTGTCTTTAATGGCGTCTCCAAGACCCATTGCATCTAAGTGGATTTCAGCATCCAACACCCATGTCATATAGTTCTTGCCCGAAATTTCAAGGGCAACGAACTTTCTTTTCATAATGTCGGTCATAATTAAAAAGAGGAGAAAAATTACCTTAATCTTCTCAAAGTACTTCTTGAGATGGTAGAGTCTCGTGCTGATAACGTGTTATAAAGCAATAAAAGAAGAAGAACAATATTGCAGAGAAAGAGAGAGGAAATTCTTATTGAATTTTGGGATGATTTACAATGGGGTAAGACCCTCTATTTATAGGAGAAATATGACTTAGTCACAGAGTAAAACTCTCCACAAGATAGACATTCACTCCAAATAGAATTATAGACATTCACTCCAAATAGAATTCTATTCTTAACAAAAGATATTTATTTAGAAAAAAGAGAAAGAAGCTAAGGCTTGCTATTTGTATAAGCAACTAAGGCCTCATTTGTTTTTTTTAAGATTAAGACGTCTGAATCTGAATACATATCTGAATATCAAGATGTGTATTAAGATTAAGTCATCTGAATCTGAATACACATCCGGATATATTAAGATGTGTATTAAGATCTGAATACCAAAAATTAAGACTGTTTGATTTTTAACATCTGAATGCATAAAATTTATCTTTATTTGAAAAAAATCTAATATTCTATCAATAAAATATATAGTTTAAAATATGAAAGTTGTTGGTAGTGATGGTTAATGGGTGAATGCCGACTAAAGGCGGTGGTTGGTGGTAGTTTTGGTTGATAATGGTGGTTCATGCTAGTAGCTAGTAGTGATTGGTAGTGGTGGCAATTATGATTGATGATGGTGGTGGTAGGTAGTGATAGTTAAGAACGGCGAGTGGTGGTTTGTGATTGAGGAATGTGGTGGTAGGTTATAATGATAGGCGGTGCTGATTGCGGTTGTTAATGGTGATGAGGTGGTTGGTTGTGGTAGTTGAGGTGGATAAATGTTGAATGTGAGTGACAATGATGGTGGTCGGAGTGGTGGGATGGTGGATGGTGATGGTCGATAATGGTGGAAGCTATGATTGAGGATGATGGTGGCGTGGTGGTGGTGGCGATGGCGGTGGTGGTGGCGGTGGCGGTGCCGGCGCTGGCTGAGTATGGTGGTGGTGGCGGCATAGTGGTAGTTGATAATGGTAGGCGGTGGAGGCAATTAATAATGAATTTGTGATAGCATCTTAATGAAATTAAGTCTCTGTTATAGATCTTAATCATACAGACCTATTCAGATCCATTAAGTGGTTGTTAAGTAAAAAAAACAAACACACTTAATGATTAAGATCTGAATAATTAAGATTCAGACTTTAAAAACAAACGCACTTAATGTCTGAGATCTGAATGATTAAGATTCAGACCTCCATTAAGTGCAAACAAATGAGGAAATACCTGACCTGTGGCCCGAGTGGTAAAATGGATCGGGGCAGAAGTGGGTCCCGGGACAACGTGATCCGTTTTGGGGGTTCTCCTCTGCTGCTGCTGCTGATGTTGTACAGCGGTAGTAGGTAATTTAATACTAATTTAATTTTGGAAAGTGTGACACGTAAGCAGGGGCCAGAGAACGCTGACCCATGTTTTGGTCGCCGCCTAGCTGTCTTCCAATCACAGAAAGCCACTCTTAGCCGATTCTTCAGCTCAAATGGCTCCATCCTACCAAAGCTCCATTATTACATTTGCTGCTGCTATGCTACACATTATGTTTAACACAAGCTTCACTCGATAAGGCATGAAGTAAAGCAGTAAATACTTGAATAACACATATTTGTGCATCAAGTTTTACATGTTTTTCCCCATTTTGACATAATCTTCCTAGTATCTCTTTATTATATATATATAAAGGCATTATTAAAACCAATTTGTATGTATCTTAATTATTTTATTCGAGTATCTTTATTTTTCGTATGTACAAATATTAGATAACTTTGCTTATTAAAGTTTGGACAGATTAAAAAATTAGTATTTTTCATCATCACTATTGTATCTGTTTGCCAGTGCGTAGAACATGCCAAAGCCAAAAATAACTTGTATAGGATGAGCACGTCAAAGTTAAGGCACGTAATCTATATATCTATCTATCTATATATTATTAAAAGGAAGAAAGTTTGGTATAGAATTGTGACAAATGACAGCATAAGAAAATGACATGTGTTAGTTTTAGGACAAGAAATAGTTATTAGGAGTTATAATTAGTTATTAGGTATATTTTATTGGAATTAAAATTAAAATAATTAAATAACTTCTTTTAAGTAAATGTCATAGAATAGGAAGAAAGGGTAACAATTTATAAGTAGTGGTGTTCTAACCACATACAAAATAAAACCATATTTTTACAAAGTGGTTGTTCTATTTACGCAATAATAAAATTGAACAATAATTTTAAATTTTTAATAATTAACTATTTTATTTAATTATTTATTATATAATAAAAGGTGAGGCAAAAACACATTATTAAAACAAGTGGCATAGCCACAAAAATCAAGTGGCAATATTAAGATAAAATAAACTAACTTTTTAACTAAAAAAACTTCTTAAATTTTGAATTAATTGATTACTCTATTTGAATTAATAAATATAGTTATATTATGATTAGCTATATTAAAAAACAAAAATACAAAAAAATAACTACACATTCAAACTAGGAGTAGTTTCACGTTGAATTTTTAAAGTTATTTTAAAATTAAAAAATAAGAAAAATTAAATTAGCTACAATAAAAAAATGAAAATATTAATAATTTAAAAAGGCATTATTAAGACAAAATAAACTACCTTTTTAACTAAAAACAACCTTCTTAAAGTTTTTAATTAATTGGTTACTCTATTTGAATTATAAATATAAATATAGTATAATAGCTATATTAAAAATACAAAAATATAAATAAAAAAATAACTACTCAATTGAATTGGGGAGCAGTTTCAAGTTGTTTTAAAATAAAAAACGAAAAAAACAAAAAAAGTTAAATTAGCTATAGTAAAAAAGCGAAAAATTTACTAACAAAAATATATATCTATTCAAGTTGTTGTTTTAATTTATTTAAAATATAAAATAAAAATAAAAAATAAATATTACCAATTCAATTGGGTGTGGTTTCAATTTGGAGTTTTTAAAAAATGAAAATTAAGAAATAAAATTTTGACAATTTAAATTGGAGAATAGTAGCTTCTATATGTGTGAGTGTGTGTGTGAGTGTGTGTATATATATATATATATATGTATGTATGTATATGTGTGTGTGTGTGTGTGTTTGTGTGTGTGTTATATACAAAAAGTGAAATAAATAATTATATGATGTCAAATGGTATAACAATAAGACGCTAAGTATTGATTTTTAGAACAAAACTCCAACAAAGTGAGTGTTTTAAAATTATTTTAAATAAAAAAATAAAAAATTGCCAATTCAAATTTGGGAGTAGTTTCAAGTTGGAATTTTATGAAAATATAGAGCACATTTTATTTAAAATAATTAAATATTTTATTTAATTATTTATATCTATCTATCTATCTATAATTAAAAGCAGAAGACAAAAGCCCCTCATGAAGCCAAGTGGCAAAATTCGAAAAAGACACTTGGCATTTTAAGTCATTGCTCCAAATTATTAGAAATTAGAAATAGGAATTACCATTTTATAAAAACTACCAACTACTCTCACTTCCTCCACCCCTCTTCCTTTTAAAAACTAATTGAATTACACGGGTTTTTTTTCAAAAATCAAGCAATAGAAACTAACAATAAAAACCACCAACTACTTACACTTCCTCCACTCCCCTTCCCTTTAAAAACTAACTGAATTTCTCCTCTTGCATATATTGGATTAGAAAAAACGTATAGTTCCCTTTTTTCTTTCACCGAAAAATTTATCGGGGAAATTGCATCCAAAATCGTTATTTGTGATTTTTCGTTGTTCGATGAGTAAATTGCTAAGCATCTGATCATTATTTTGAAATTATGCATCTCAGGTGAACTACTTCCTTCTGTTTTTGACATTTTCCCATGTGTGAATGTTGATAAAAAGAAATTATATATATATACACTTTGTTTTTTGTCAACGTAATACATAAAAGAATTTCCTTTTTCCTCGATTTAAATAGTGGAAGGAAGATTTTTTTACTAGAATTCTTCATATTTGTTTAGCCTTTTATATACACTTTGTTTTTATCAATGTAATACATAAAACTTTTCTCTTCTTTAAAATCTTTAAAACACAAAAAAGAATTTCTTAAGTTTTTGTTTGTTTCCTCAATTTAAATAGTGAAAGGAAGATTTTTTTTTCTACGATTCTTCATATTAGTTTAGCCTTTATTATTAGCAGGTGGGGTTATTTTTAAAAATAGAATATTCTCATTAAAACTCATAAAGTATTAGGAATGATTAAACTACATGAATTAAAATCACAATTTGCACGACTCTAAATACAAAGAAACATTACCCTTTCAGTTAGTTTAGGCATGATCTTACATATGTGAATGTAACATTGCTCATATTTCTTTGCCAGATGCTATCTACATCATTTTGTAATAATTTTGTTAAGTTTTGAGCATCGAGTTAACAATTTAGAAAGTGTAAAGTCATACATCGATAAACAACAACATTGGTTGTAGAAGACATACATCATACAAGTTTATCCAAAGTTTGATCTTTGAAGTTCGATCTTTGATCATAACATGAATTCATTTGTTAGATAAAGTTTCTAGCTAGAGAAAGCAAACAATTTAATGAAATTTGTTATGAAAAGTGAGTTAAGTTTGCATTTACTTAGATTTATATTCCGGATTAAGATGGAGTTTCAAGATAATGCTTTGTTCGTAAAACTCATTATTTTATTTTATTTTATGTAATAAATTCAAGCTAATTGAATAGAGATAATGATTTACATATATTGCAGAGTATTAAAGATTGTGACTATTTTTTTGTTCCAAATACTATTTTAAGAAGAAGAGGTTGTTACTTTCATTAACTAATAACAAATTATTTTTGATCACTTTTCATTACCATTTCAAGTAATATTTCTCATTATTTTTAAATTTTATAATTTCCCGCACATCGTGCGGGTACGGATACTAGTATTGTACTAAAAAGTAAAAAGTGTTTTCCTTCTCTTGTAGATGTATTTCATGCCAACGAGACTTTAGATTTTTTTTTTTTTTTGCATTATTTACTATTATTCGTAATTTTACTTTATTTTTATTTACAAGAAGCTCTTTAGTTGACGATTTATCAGAAATAATTTTTATCCTTAAGCCTCTTCACTGAATTTGTTATTGTTGTTTTGTTTACAAAAAGTTATTTCCATTTAAAAAGTATTACTTTCATCATTTATTAGTAAAATCTAAATAGCTAAGTAAGTATCAACATAATTGTAGTACACATGCACTTATTCGAAAAAAGTCCAAATACCCCACTGAACTTTACGATAAGGTCTATATATAACTCTCGTTTTGGCTCATATCCAACCTTGCTGTTACACTATTGGCCCAGATACCCCCATGAACTTTAAACAGAGCCAAATACGCCCTTGGACTTTACGATAATGTCTATATATAACCCTCATTTTTTTAACAAAATATTTTTTTGTAAAAATATATTTGTAAAAACTGAAAATATGTTTTTGAAAATAATTTCTTCGGTTCTTAAAAACGAAAATATTTTGTTAAAAAATATTTTTTTTCCTATTTTTACAACAAAAAAAAAGAATAGTTTTACAAAAAAAATATCTTTAAAAAACTAAAAAATGAAGAAAAAATATTTTTTCAAAAGCGAAAATAATTGTTGAAACTATTTATTCAATTTTTTAAAAACGAACATATTTTGTTAAAAACTAAAAAATTTCTAATTCCTCTGTTTTTACATATTCTTTTCAATTACAAAAAAAAGTATTTTGTTAAAAAAATGATTTTTGCAATTTTTTTAAAATTTCACAAAAAGAAGTTTCTTTTTCTTTTGGAAATGCTTTAATTTCTTTTTGTAAAACTTTAAAAAAAATTCAAAAATCATTCTTTTAACAAAATATTTTTTTTGTAAAAACTAAAAAAATATAAAAATAGAGGAATTATAACTTTTTCAATTTTTAAAAAATATTTTCGTTTTTAAAAACTGAATAAAATATTTTCAACAAAATATTTTTCGCTTTTGAAAAATGTTTTTTTACTTCATTATTTAGTTTTTTTAAATATTTCTTTTGTAAAAACTGGAAAAATAAATTTGTAAAAACTATTTTTTTTGTTGTAAAAACAGGGAAAAAAAATTGTTTTTCAACAAAATATTTTGTTTTTTAAGAACTGAAGAAATTATTTCAACAAATATGTTTTCACAAAAGAAAATATTTTGTTAAAAAAATAAGGGTTATATATAGACCTTATCATAAAGTCTAGGGGGTATCCGGCCCAATAGTATAACGACAAGATTGAATATGGGCCAAACTTTTAACAAGAGTTATATATAGACTTTATCGTAAAGTTCAGGGGGTATTTGGACCTTTTCCGGCACTTATTTAATTTTGAGCATCTTGAAAGAACACTCATGATTGTAACACAACTTTATAGTAGTAATTTTTGTTGCCACTCGATAGGTCAAGCAAAACTATAAATTGATCAATCTTGAGTACTGTTATTTTCACAATTTACACCATGCTAATGCAAACAATTTTCTCACTATGAATAATTGAATATCATGCTTGACATCTTAAAGGCATTCCTTAGAAGTGAAATTAACCTGAGAATATGTTAACTAGCGAAAACTAGAAATGCTAGTTGCAACTAAAAATTAACCAAACTGGGAAGCCGGCAGAGAGAGCCGGTAAAGATATTAAATAAGCAAAAAGACGCGTAATGAAAAACATCTCTCGGCTTTCCATTAGTACAACTAATAGTTGTAATGTACCCATAAATAGTGGAAAGAAAATATGCCAGCCTGATATTGCCTACAGCCTTACCTCAAGGCACTAACACCCACACTCACTTTCTCTCTCTATCTGGTCTCCAATTTGTCAATCATCACTCTTCTCCTTTTCTAATTTCTTCAGAAAAATCGGGAAAACTTCCGCCGGTAAAACGCTTCTCCGGCTAAGTTCGCCGGAAATGTGGAACCTCCGTTCTATTTCGTGCCTCCTGCTCCTTTGCTGCTCAGCTGCATTTGTTTCTGCTCAAAGATCTGACAATGCTACCTCTAAATGGCTTACATTGACCGGTAACTCCTTATTTTTTTTCCTCTAGCTTCTTAGAAAATGGCCATTACTAAGTTCGCTTTTACTGTATGTAGGAATCATGATAAGTTATTCGGATGCGTTTATTTTTTGTTTAAGCTACTAATTTGGTGCGACTGTTGCTGCGTAGACTTGTGTATATTTCAGTAAAATTATCAACGGAAGTTTACTTTAGCTCTACAGCCACCTGAAAAATATATATCTACCTCTAATTAAACTAACTTATAACGCACAATTTTGTTGTGATAGTAAGAGAATTGTTAAGATGATTTGGTCGTTTGAGGTATTCAACTGTCCAGGCTTTGAGCTGTTTTATACTGGTTATTATTTTGTGAGATTTCCGATCAAAGTTAGTTTAATTAGAGGTAGATCTCAAGCTGTTGCTGAATGCAACTTTTTGATAGAATCTCATCCCTAAATCATCAACCACGTCCTCCCAAAAGAAAAAATTATAGAATGAAATATAATGAGAATTTCCCCTGAAAAAGCGGCGAAATTCCAGATAGGATTGAAAAGCTGAATCAGTTAGCATTCCCTGTTTATCAAAATATTTTGGTAGTTAGTTTTCATTTATTTTCACAAAATAATGAATAAAATTGTTTAGTTTTCATTCTTATATTTTGATTAACTCCATCTTTTTTGTTATGCAGGAGATGCACCGAAAGTCATAGCTCGTGGCGGATTTTCTGGGTTAATGCCTGACTCAAGCTTCAATGCTTATGCTTTGGCAAGCGCGATTAGCGTCGCCGATTGGGTTGCTTGGTGTGATGTTCAACTCACGAAAGATGGGATTGGCATTTGTTTATCTGATATCAGGCTCGACAATTCTTCTGACGTTGATGTTCTCTTCAAAAACAAGCAGAATACCTACTTGGTGAACGGTGTTCCTCAGAAAGGATGGTTTTCTGTAGATTTCAATTTCAAGGATTTGGCGCTTGTCACCTGTAAGTTTAACTCATTGCCTTCTGCATCCTCTACTATATGCTTCATACTTGATGGTGCTATATATGTGCATGGCTGTTTTGGATCAGCATTTAGACCTAATAACCCCTTGGTTTGGCAACGGGTTTACAGTCCGAACCCACCTGTTTTTACTGTAATATGTACTTGATTGAAACCAATTTATTTCAGGCAATTACTCATTTAGAATTTTTAATGGTGCTTAGCTTCTCTGTCTTTGTTTTCCTTTTATTTGCTGGTCTGAGAAGGTGTTCAGTCACTCCTCTCTTTCTTTAAGTGGGTGGATAGCCCCGGTTCTAGTAACATGCCATTATAGTGTATCTGACGCTAATATCCACCTGCATTTATTTGGTTCTAAAACAATTTTGGTATGTTCGAACTGTGTGTTGTATCATTTCTGTATATGCACTTATATAAAAACTTTTTTCTTTCACCCGAATACAAAGGATAAGGATTGATGGATGAAAAACTTAGGTTTTTATTAAACTTAGGTTTTTATTTCGTGGAATAACTATGTTCCCATCTTTCAAAAGGTTTGACTCTTTGATGAAGTGCTAATTGGCAGTTTTTCTGCATCATAATATGCTATTATTTGTATGATATAGTCGCCCCCCCCCCCCCAAACCACAAAAACCACTATAATGAAGAATCAGATCATCTTAGAAAACACATTGCTCTGTGCAATTTGCACAGGATTAATCAACAAGCAATGGATCCTGTCAAATGTAAATGTGATGGAAAAACATGTTGATATAGTCTAGAGAATCTAGCCTAGCTAATAGACTTGGTTTTGTTATTATGCTTGATGTTAGTCTCTTTTGATCTAAGTTCTACTAAGAAAGTAATTTATCCTGATACCTGGAACAGTGAAACAAGGAGTGTATTCACGATCTCCTAGGTTTGATGGCACCCCCCAGCAAATTCTTACTGTCCAGGAGGTAGCTACCCAAGTCAAACCTCCAGGGTTATGGTTGAATATCCAGGTATGTCTTTTGATTACCGAATGCTTGTGTTAATTAGTTGTTGCGTACTTGCAGTTTTTCGATCTCTAAGAATCTAAAAGGAACAATTTGATTGTAGCAATGTGCATTACTGCATTTTATGTGGTGGTATGTTAAATTTCTATTAGCATAGCTATTAATTGACTGCTTTTCCAAATACATTTCCAGCATGACTCCTTCTACAGCCAGCACAATCTGAGTATGAGAAGCTTTGTTGTTTCCCTGTCTAGAAGTGTAATTGTCAACTATATTTCATCACCTGAGGTGAATTTCCTCCGAAGTATCGCAAGGCGATTCAATCCACAAGTGACAAAATTCGTTTTCCGGTTTCTCGGCGAGGATGATATTGAGCCATCAACGAATCAAACATACAGTTCTTTGTTAAAGAATCTCACATTTGTAAAAACCTTTGCCTCAGGGATTCTTGTTCCCAAACACTATATCTGGCCAGTGGACAACTTTTTGTACTTGCAGCCACATACCTCAGTCGTTTTGGATGCTCATAAGGAAGGTCTTGAGGTTTTTGCAGCCGACTTTGCTAATGACGTACCTTCTGCTTATAATTATAGTTATGATCCTGTAGCTGAGTATTTATCCTATATTGACAATGGTGATTTCTCGGTGGACGGAGTGCTATCTGACTTCCCATTGACTCCATCTTCATCAGTAGGTAAGTGACAATCTAGTTTGATTCTCTGTTCGAGAGTGTGCCAGTATAAGCTTTATTTGTTGCTTTCGTAGTTTCTCTTGTTTTATTTTAAATCAATTATATTTGGCTGTCAATCATATTTACTTGTCGAGAAAAACTTGCTCCCTGTCCAATTTATATCTACCATCATCCTTTGCAAAAGGATATTTAAGTAACTTAGAACTTTTTGAAGGGTATAAGGGCATCCGGGAAGAAGGGGGGGGGGGGGCTTCCAAAGGGTTCGTCAAGATCTTGGTTACTCCACTCTTAGCTGTAAACTTTGGGTCTTATGCTCAATTCTTTCACATGATACTCCACTCTTAGCTTTCTTGATCATAAAATGATTATCTTTTACTGAAGAGGAGACTTGGAAGCACTAGGCTTATAAATGAGCTAGACCTTATAAATGAGCTAGACCGATGAAGGTGATCAATATAATTATTCAAAGAAACACTCAGTTGTTGCTATCTCAGAGTTGAAACTTGAACCTATGATTGGCACTGTTATGCATTTAGTGTTGATGAATATTCCGAGTTTTTGAAAGCGCTTTGATTCCTTGATCTGCTTTTTCTAATCATGCAGATTGCTTCTCTCATTTGGGCAAGAATGATAAACCTCAAGGTATGCTGCTGATATGCATGCTTTTCCACAGACTGATTTATGTTGTTTTATATGGTTAAAGGTTTTCAGTAAAATTTTGACAATGCACGACTTGCAAAGCATTTAAATATTCACACTTGAGGTTGAAAGTAAAGTGAACTTATTTTTCAGTTAAAAGTGAAATGAACATGGAGTCAACTAACTTTCTAAAATTTTAAACCTTGAATTTGATAGACTCAATTTTCTAATTTGGTTCACATGCAATGTACCATGTTGAACTTGAAAGACCAAAGCAATGCATCCTAGGGTGTGCCCTACTGGCCAATGAAGTGAGAGTAGAACCACGAGAGTTTAAATCTCAACGGAAGCAAAAAAAACACTAAGTGATTTCTTGTCATCTGCCTAAGCCTTAATGAGCAAAGTTACCTGGTACCTGTGCTGGTGGAGGTAGCAGATACCCGGTGGATTAGTCGAGCTGCATGCAAGTTGGTTCAAATACCACCGTCATTATAAAAAACAGAAAGAGAGGTAGAGAGAAAAGCTGAAAGTTGAACTTTTCTAGGCAAAATAGCTATGGGCGTTGTTATGAGTTATGTAAAGCTAATCTAGCATTTCTTGAACATGGTTCAACAATGTGACCATGATTCATGAACTTTCGTATGATTCACCTATCGTTAGTTTCCTGATTTCTATTAAGATTCTTTTACTCATCCTTTTTGTCTTCTGATCTTAGGGGTTATTTGGTTGACCACATAATAATAAATAATAATCTCATTACAAAAATACAGCATGTTCTTGGTAAAATAGAACTCTGCATAACTAAATACGACATATAATGATTTCCAGTATAAAACTCTACATAGCTAATGAATAGGTTTCCAATATTAAACTCACGTTATTAATACTGGCATAATTCGTGTGAAAGCCTCTGTTAAGTATTATTTTACGTGGTACAATGTGGAAAAATAATACATGTATTAACGATACTGGACAACAGTATAAAGACAAAAATACCCTTATAGTAGGCATGCCCTGCACAAAACTCTCTATTATTATTCAACATATAGCAATTTCAAAGTTATTAATTAATGTTATATTAACTGTATGATTATAGACAAGAGGGGTTGCTCTGATGGTAAGCAACCCCCACTTCCAACCGAGAGGTTGTGAGTTCGAGTCTCCCCAAGAGCAAGGTGGGAAGTTCTTGGAGGGAAGGATGTCGGGGGTCTATTTGGAAACAGCCTCTCTACCCTAGGGTAGGGGTAAGGTCTGCGTACACACTACCCTCCCCAGACCCCACTAAGTGGGATTATACTGGGTTGTTGTTGTTGTTGTTGTTGTAACTGTATGATTATCCATGCATAACTAATTCACCAAATGACTGCTTATTGTTTCATCATTTATCAAGTTCTTTTAGAACAATCTATATAGAGACTGATGAATGCTTTATTCCTCTCTCTTGTTTTCCCTCTTCCTCCTGTTGGCCTGCAGTAAAGCTTCAGATTATTACATCTGAAGGAGCAAGTGGTGACTATCCTGGTTGCACTGATTTAGCATACAGAAAGGCTGCTTCCGATGGTGCAGATGTTCTCGGCTGTCCTGTCCAAATGACTAAAGATGGAATACCTTTCTGTCTTGGTTCGATAAATCTGATAGACAAGACCACTGCGGCCCAATCACCATTCAGCAACATTACTACCACTATCCCCGAGCTTCAGATAACAAATGGAATACTCACTATCAACCTTACTTGGACCAAGATTCAAAGCCTGAAACGTAAGTTGAAGCAACTCTTAGTTTGTAGTGCTAAATTATGTGGCTTACCATGTTTCACTCCTACTATTTCATGCCTCCGCGTCCGTGCGACGCCATCTGTATCTAACTTTCTATATAAAAGAAAAATGGAAGATTGCATGCCTCTATAATTTTTCCCCTGCTTGCCCTCCAATAAGTCGTATCTTTTGCCACGATCACTTCTTTCATTTGGATCTTCAACTGTTAAAAATTGTTGTAAAATAAGGCTTCAGTATTGTGTATCTTATCTCATTCATATAGGGAACTTCTTTACTTTTATGCACAAATAACACTTTCAGATTAGGGGATCCAAGTTTTAGCTATTCCTTTTGTAGCTTTTTAATTTGTTTTAAACTGCACATATAAACTCTTAAGAGGGGAGCAATACTGTAGCATTTATTATCCCAGTTCTCCTTCCTCGTTAATAAAAGCAGTTCTACTGTATATCCTAATGAATACTGCATTGTTCTGAAATGTCTGAAAGAACTAGAAAAACTGGATTCCTCTTTTGGCTTTATATTTGCTTTGGCTTAGTTCCCGCTTTGACATGTTTTATGTCATCCTTTTTTCAGCAAGCACTTTTTGGGACTTTATGTTCTACAACTTGCTAGAGATCTTCGTTTCTTATCTGGACATTTCCTCAGATGTTTTCTTTTTCTTCTAATTATTTTTCATTGCAAGGTTATGCATTACTTCAGTTGGAAGTTCGAAATACTGTTGCTTCAACACTGCACTTAAACATGCTTTAATTTCTTGCAGCGGCAATATCAAACCCATGGTCATCATTTAGATTGTTTCGGAATCCAAAGGCCAGAAATGACGGAAACTTTATGTCGTTAGCGGACTTCTTGACATTTGCCAAAAATACTACTTCTGTTTCTGGTGTGATGATCAGCATAGAGGTGAGTTTATTCAGTGACAGTTCCATAGACCTTTATACTATGTTGCACTGCCTCTCCGAAACACTGCCGCACACATATCGGATTCTTCAAAATACATTGCTTTTGGAGAATTCGACATGCACATTTTCAAGAGTCCGAGCAACATAGCCTTTTTACCAACATTGTTATGCATCAATTAAGTGTAGAATCCTAAATGCTTATATCCAGTACTTGTCACTTGTCATTCTGAGTGAGAGAATTCGGTAGCTTCTTATGCTATCACATTTGTGATTGGATGTGAGGAAATAGGCCAAACTTTCCCATAAAAGATTTTGGATGCATCCAAAGGTATGGCCTAATGATCAATGAGGTGGGTGGAGAACCATGAGAGTCTCAGGTTCAAATCCAGTAAAGGCAAAAAAACACTAGGTGATTTCTTCTCATCTTCCCGAGCCTTACGAGGCATATCTGCACTGTACCTGTGTACCTGTGCTGGTGGGTGTGTACCTGTGCTGGTGGGAGGTAGTAGATACCTGGTGAAATGGCCGAGGTATGCACAAGCTGGCCTGGACACACCGTCATTAAAAAAATGCTTTAGAAAATGGTATGTTTTCAAAGGAAAACGGATTCACTTTTTGATTAGTATTTTGAAGGTTTATTCCTCTGCAGAATACAGAAAGGATCCCAACGTATATCATTCCAGCTACCAAGCATCTCCAATTTTCTGAATGAAGCAATTTTGATTGCTTGCTCAAACACCATGGCGGCTGCCTTTCTAGTAGCATTATGCTTTAAAGGACTAACATAAATCATAATAATTTTATTTTCACTCCTTAATGAAGGTTATTACCCATTAAATATACAAAGGATTATAAAAGAAAAGAAAAACTTTGACATCACAGTGAAGCGGAAAGAATAGTAAAAGTAGTAAAGTAGCTGCATTTTTTGGTTTATTTTGAAAGAAAAATCTAATGTTTATGAATGTCATTGTGCAATGAAGGTTTTAACTCCTTGTTCATTATTTTGGAAATATTTTGGCTCCACGCAGAATGCAGCATACCTGGCGAAGCAGGGGTTAGGTGTAACTAGTGCTGTTTTGGACGCCTTAAGCAAATCTGGTTACAATAATCAGACAGCTAAGAAAGTTTTGATCCAGTCAACTGACAGTTCTGTTCTGGAAGAATTTAAGAAAAGTAGTTATGAACTTGTTTATGGCGTTGGGGATGATATCCGTGATATTGAGAGCTCAACTATATTGGAGATCAAGACCTTTGCAAAATCTGTTATCATAACTAAGAAATCTGTCTTCCCCAGCGAGGATGCATTTATCATTGCACAAACGAATGTAGTGCAGAAGCTGCAGTCATCAAATCTCACAGTATATGTACAACTCTTCGACAATGAGTTTGTGTCTCAAGCATGGGACTTTTTCTCAGATTCATCTCTTGAGTTAAACAACTATGCTGTTGGAGCTGGCATTGATGGTGTTATGACAGAATACCCTGCCACAGCGGCTAGATACCGAAGTAAGTCATTCATATAGCTTATTATTTCTCATACTTTGGTCCAATCCCAACCCCTATTCGCCCCTTTCCCTTTTCTTTCTCTTTTAGTTTCTAGATTCATCATCCTGACTCTGCACAAAGATCATTTGGTATAATGAATCTCTGGTGCAATCTGCTGTATTTGTGTATATTTACTAGAGCTTTTGCTTGGTCATATCCGTTAAGTTGTGTACGAAATGCAAGATTACTAGATATCCTCAATTCTGACATGTACGAATTGTTTGGAATGTACAGGGAACCGTTGTTTAGGGTTCAAAGACTTGCCACCATATATGAGCCCTGTACAACCTGGGAGTCTCCTAGGACTCATGGCTCCTCAGTTTTTGCCACCAGCTGAAGCTCCCAACCCGGTACTCACTGAAAGTGATGTGGTTGAGCCACCTCTTCCACCTGTGGCAAAGATAAACCCATCTAGTGACAATGGGTCAGCTGTTGCTCCCACTCCTCCAAATGGCCAATCCTCCGTTGTTGCTAGCGTTCTCATGAGCTCTGTTGCAATTCTTCTTGCAACTATTATGGTAGTTTGATGACCATTTCTGCCGCTGTGCCACCATTTTGTACAATTTGTTTCGCCATCTTACTGAACAAACTTATGGTAGGTATGGAGTCACACATGACGGATAGTCCGATCAGCTCATTTAACACGTGATTGTTCCTTGTATTTTCCACGTACCAAATTTTCAGCTTTTTTTTTTGTCTATTCTTTTCATTCTTCCTTGTTTCTATTTTTCCTCTTTTTTCTTTTCTATTTCATTTTGGCTCAGATTGAGTGGGTGTTTCGGGTTATTGCATATTTATTGTAAGAATTCTGTATTGAATATAAGCAATGATCAAAAGTAGTACTAGTTACAAAAGTTTTTTTAGTTATATTATTATCCTTTTCGTCTAAGATCAGTACAAAATAACACCAGATATTTGTAGGATCATCTTCAATTGCTTCTTATAAGTGGGCCTGCGAGAATATCCCTGTTATTTTGATCCATTCATGTCTACAACATTTACTTGCACTGTGCAAATAAATGTTACAGACCTATTGACTAATGATGTCGATTAGAGGTTGAGCATTCTGAGGGGATTTGCCTGCCCATTGAACCCTCCCAGTAGTTCAGGATCACAACGCAGAGTTTTCAAAAGGTAGAAGTGGTGGAGAAGAATGATCAGCATTTGGATGTTGATTAATTGCTCATACGTAGCTGCTTCAACCTAAGCTTGATCATATTTACCTTGCACCCTAGACCATCACCATGTTGGGTGTCTTCTTGTGATAGGTTCATCCGTTTCAGGTACCTGCAGTAATTTGGAAAAGCAGGGCTTTAGCACACTAGACCTAATGTTGAGGGCACTCTGCAGGTAACATGAGGAACTATACTAGTTTTACTACCCATATACACCTTTGATAGGTGATTACTTCACACGGAAGATTTACACTTATCTGATCTAGGCAATTCACATCCAAGGAAAAAACGTAGGCTGAACTCCGCACTATGAAACAGTACAATAATTAAACAACCTTATACTTACCAGAATTTCTATCAACCCGAAATCCAGAAACAAATATTATCCTCAAGTTCAATCACATGCTTGTGAATGGGTGATGTATTGAACTAACAATTAGACCGCGAACCCAGACTGGATCATAGAACAACGGTTCTAAGAAGCAGAGCAAGCCATTAGATGAATTCACCACTTCAAAATCCACGTGTGTTAACTTAACATGTATTTCTGGCCATAAGTACGCTTTACTTGTTAGAGATCATGTGGTGAGGTTCATACCCTCCACTAGCAGATCACAAACAACAAAGCCAGATATGCCTTTGTTGCAATAGGCTGAGGCGTCAAGATGTAATTTGACAAAGTTAAAGTAGCCGACACTGCACATACCAAGATTTCTGAGCAAAACACAATGTTTCAGGGTTGAGTGGTAACCTTAGAAAGATATCATACAACAAAGGATTTCAGACACCGATTGATGCAACAAAGGAGAAAGAATCAAGGATTATACAACAGGGAGAAGGAAACAATTCAAAGCCAAGATAAGAACAATGATGATGACACGGAGGGATGTTCAGCCAAATGTATTGATGGTTAGCAGCAGTAGTCACTTGGGTTGCATGAGAAGTACTGCATGCAAGTTCCTCGATGGATGAATCCCGACTTCAATCAGATGCTTCATGGGTTGCAAACTTGCAATTGAGTAAAACGTGTATTTAAACATTATTGCTTATACAAGACTAATCTCCATTTAAGTTACTGAGCTTTCTTGTAATCCAAACAGATTCTCTGAAGCAAATCCCCGATTGTCATAACGCAAATAGAAGGTCGAGTCAAAGTAGCGTACTCTCACCTAGCTGCAGGATATAAAATAGAGCAGAATGCCCCACATCACATTATTGGAGAACATCTAAGAAAGAGATAATAAGAATTATCAAAGGCAACATTGAGCAAAATACTTTTTTTTGTAAGTTAGTGTTCTATTTATAAACAGTACTAAGCTGGTACAACATAATTTACAAAATATCTGGACTTGTTTTGCATCACATGCTCAAAGATTTTAACTAGTCCAGCAAGTCATTCATGTTACAAACCAGATCGCCATTCATCCAATAGTACAGACTACGAACAATTATATTTGACATTACAAAAGAATATTGAGCTAAATATTATCAGTCCCTTATGTTAATTTTTGTTATATTTCTTTTTTCCGTAGGCTGTAATCTCATCTCATATGTGATTCAACCAATTAGAGAAACAAGATAATTCATTCATTGTTTGCTTAAGTCCCACATAAATTGTTATTACTGCCTTATAAGATTACTTCAATAAATTTCAGG
Organism: Nicotiana noctiflora; assembly: GCA_032618575.1. Lineage (NCBI taxonomy): Eukaryota > Viridiplantae > Streptophyta > Magnoliopsida > Solanales > Solanaceae > Nicotiana > Nicotiana noctiflora. The sequence continues at coordinate 201,495 of JASVEL010013680.1, read as the reverse complement.
ACCACACAGCTCAATTCCACAGATATGATAAAATAAAAAGTTCTGGAGACTTTATTTTTTACAGACAAGAGGGGTTGCTCCGATGGTAAGCAACCCTCACTTCCAACCGAGAGGTTGTGAGTTCGAGTCTCCCCAAGAGCAAGGTGGGAAGTTCTTGGAGGGAAGGATGCCGGGGGTCTATTTGGAAACAATCAGCGTACACACTACCTTCCCCAGACCCCACTAAGTGGGATTATACTGGGTTGTTGTTGTTGTTGTTGTTGCTGGAGACTTTATTTTTAACACTCAACAAGAGAAAAATGATAAGATACTCTCAGGAAAAAAGTTACCAATAAATAAAGAGTTAAAAGTCAATCTATATTGTATGATAAGCAAGTAAGCAACTGGAGCTGAAAAGACGAAAAGTACTTCAAGTAAAACGTAATGGCAACTCGAGATGAAAAACACAAAGGGAGGAGCCTTGGAAGGAAACTATGTTGAACGGGGAAGCAAAAGTTTAGCTACAGGAAGGACGTTTAGACAGGTTAAGGACTAGAATTAGGGATATAATAGACATGCGTGATTGCCGCAGATGGAGTAGTTTAACACCTTAATTGATCCAGTTCAAGCAGCTAGGTGCTTCCCCAGAGAATCTTCAAAATGTTAAAAAGTTTTTTCGAGTTGTAGAATTGTAGTAAGTAACCTTTACCTATCATGGGTTGTTATTTCTTTTCTTTTACATCTTTGGTGCTAACCTACATGCTCTATAACTATACATTCAAAATTAGCTTCTTTTTTAAAACTGTTTGATTTCATCATGTATGTAATAGTAGTAGAGCAAGTATGGCCAGTGGCGGAGCCACATTCACCCAAGGGGTGACACCCCTTCGTCGGAAAATTACACTATTTAGTTTGGTAATTTTTTTGCAAAATATGTATATTTACTATAAAATGACACCCCCTTGACTTCTTGGTGAGTTTGTTGCGGGAGATGCCCGCCCGTAGGGCCCGGCCTGCTTCTCGCCCGAAAGAACTTTTGACTCCCCTTAATGAAAATTCTTAGTGAGATTGTTTTTATATTTTTTATATTTTTTATCATTCCTAAGCTGTTAGAAAAGAATGTGTCACCTGCATCTATTAGATGTTAACTGGAGAATCCTTATGCTGGAAAAGGAAACTTGTGATATAGGGTATTAAAAGGCTATGACTTTGTACTTATCAAAATTGGGAAATCAACATATAAACTACAGATACAAATTTAAGCTACAATTGCAGACATTTGGTTTCACCCCTAGAGATATCAAGCTAAAATTAGACAAACCAAGAAGAAGAGTACAGGAAAACAACAACGACCCAGTAAAATCCCACAAGGTGGTGTCGATAGAACAGGGAGTTTGTTTCCATTAGACCCTCGGTAATGAGACAAACCAAGAAGAAGAGTACAGAACAACAACACCAACAACAACGAAGAAGAGTACAGGAAAAATGAATGAGAAATCCGAAAAGCTAGCAACAATCAAGCTTACCATAAAAGAAAAACAACAAGAGAGAGAGAGTTATTTGCCATATTTCTTTCTCAAACGGTCCTTGACAAAGTCGTTCCTAGCCTTAGTCCGAGCTTGTTGAGGGGCTATATTCTTATAAGAATAGTGTACCCCAAAAGCAAAGAGAGCACCACCACCAACAAAGCACGCCATTGTTGCACCAAACTTCGCAGGGGATGAGGGGTAGCAGAATACCATCTAGGGTTCGGTGATGTTGTTGTTCAAAAATGGTAACACTAATCTATATAAGTTTATACAAAGAATCACACGAAATATCAGAGAACAAAGGGCAATCTTGAATAATGGATTCGACTTTAACAATATCAGAGATCTGACGATTCTTCTTATGTACTGTCGGATCACGGAGAAAAAGCCCAAAATCACACATTATATTAGGCTTTATATTCAAAGCTTATAAACCGGTTGAAATGACTTAAGTATTTTTACTTCATCTTCCCTAATTTATCAAATTTAACTTATGCACTTTAGCTTTCACTAAAATATTTACTATTCTATATCTAAAATACTTTTTTTTTAAAAATAAACTCATCATACTCCTCTTCAGCTGCTTATTATTAATTTCATCACTTCTTTCCAAACACGCTTATTTTTCAAATCAGTTTCATCACTTAAAAGTGTTTTTCAGCATTTAATGCTTATTAGCTACTCTAAATCAGCTAAGCCAAACGGGTTCAAAGTCATACATATTCTTACACATGAAGCACTAATAGTCCATTAACTTAAACAAAGTAATGTACTTTTAATCGTAATACAAAGTACCATTAATTTTTAACATAAATCTAAAATTTTATAAAATATTTGTTCCATCTATTTTCTTGCTTACCGAAAGAAAGAAAGAAGAGAGATTTATTTAGATAGTAAATAGCAAATATACATAAAATTTATTTACTATTTATTTAGTATAAAATATACATTTACTAAGAAATGTTAAACACTGTTAATTTTTATTTGCAATGATTGTTATCTAGATAACCTCAAATGTTATCCAGATTTTTATTAGATACATAAAAAAATTATGTATATTTAGCGGTGTTTAAAATTAACTAGTAGATATACATAAAATAAAATAATAAATTTTATGTATCCAATACAAAATCTGTATAAATTTTATTATTAGATATATTTTATGTATGTTTAGCATCATAATTTATTGCTTGATTGAAACTTGTAAAAGGGAGAACCAAAAATACATAAAAAGTAAAAACGAACCTTATCTACATTTGACAAATTTATGTATTTCATAAAAAGCTGGATAACATTTGAGGTTATCTAGATAACAATCATTGCAAATAAAAATTAACAGTGTTTAACATTTCTTGGTGTATATGTATATTTTACGTATAGTAAATAAATAGTAAATAAAATTTATGTATATTTGCTATTTACTATCTAGATAAATCTCTCATTTTTCTATCTTTCAGTAAGCAAGAAAATAAATGGAACAAATATTTTGTAAGATTTTAGATTTATGTTAAAAATTAATGGTGTTTAGTATTGTGACTAAAAGTGTACCACTTTGTTTAAGTTAATGGACTATTAGTGTTCCATGTGAAAGAATATATATGACTTTGAATCTAAAGCGAAACATCAAATATGATTTTGGGCTTTCTCTCGGATCATCAATAGCACCCGAATTTTTTGGGCTTTTCGGGTAGGCCTGACTACCCAGTTGGTTTGGATCATAGAGGCATAGCCCAGATCAGACAAGCCCATCCCATTTCTTACAACTCCTATTCTTTTCTTTTCTTTCTTTTTTCGGGACAACAATAACAACCCCAGTATAATCCTACTTAGTGAGGTCTGGAAAGGGTAGTGTGTATGCATACCTTATCCCTAACCCTAAGATAGAGAGGTTGTTGGTTAATTCATTCTTAAAAAAATGATATTGTATACACGTCGTAATATATATATATATATATATATATATATATATATATATATATATATATATATATATATATATATATATATATATATGATCTTTGTGTATATATAATTTTTGAGGAAATGATACTTGATAGGAAGATATGGAGGTCGAGCATTAGGGTTGTAGGTTAGGAGGTAGGCGAGTCTTGCTTAACTTCGTACCTGTGCGAGACTAGTCTGGTAGGAAATTTTTGTGTAAGATAGCTAGTTGTATGGGTCGTAGTTCGATTCTACGACAATCAACAAGACCGATCGTTCCTTTTGACTAATGTAAGCGTGATAAGCCCCATGATCACTTCTAATTAAGGGAGCTTTCCGTATCCGCCTAAAACAGCTATTGAGGTCACGACTCATCTGATATATTCGAAATAACCTCCTAGAGCAGGCCCGACCCTAAAAGGTCAATTCCTACAGCAATATGTATAAATACCAGAGAAAGAGCCAAAAAAGGGGTTCTACTCTCTCCCCGGGAGAATTCTAAAAACACAAAGTGAGAACCCAAGACAAAAAGCTGAAAGAGGGTAGATTGAATAAAACATGATTGTAAAGTTCTGAACCTCTCCATGGGGAGGTAGAATACTCAATTATCATGAATAAAGATCACCGATATTTTCTGTTACTAATACAACTATTCCCATTAACTTTTCACTTGCTAAATTTTGGATATGTTACGACTTGCTATGATTGGCCCTCCATTTACATTGATTGTTTTGAATTCATAAATTTTTATTAACAAGTTGAGTCAAACAATTTGGCGTCGTCTGTGGGGATTTCCTAGCAAAATCGCGTAGCTCTTCTTGAAATCTAAAGCAAAGGGAAAACATCGAAAAAGGGGAAAATAACCCAATCAGAGCAAGCCTGATTCATCTCGTCCACACGCAAGAACTCGGGCTATGCGCTCTCGACTCAAATGAATCAACGAATGTTCAACGACAGTTGAACTAGGACTCAGTCCATGAGCCTTCGCCGAATTAATTCAACCATAGTTGAATCAGTACTCGGGCTACGCGCCCTCGACTCAAAATAATCAACAAAGGTTCAACGACAGTTGAACTGAGACTCACGCCATGAGCCTTCGCCAAATTAATTCAACCATAGTTGAATCAGTACTTGGGATACGCACCCTCGAATCAAATGAATCAACGAATGTTCAACGACAGTTGAACTAGGACTCAGTCCATGAGCCTTCACCGTATTAATTCAACCATAGTTGAATCAGTACTCGGGCTGTGCGCCCTCGACTCAAATGAATCAACGAACGTTCAACGATAGTTGAACTAGGACTCAGGCCATGAGACTTCGCCGAATTAATTCAACCATAGTTGAATCAGTACTAGAGCTACGCGCCCTCGACTCAAAATAATCAACAAAGGTTCAACGACAATTGAACTGGGACTCAGGCCATGAGCCTTCGCCGAATTAATTCAACCATAGTTGAATCAGTACTCGGGCTACGCGCCCTCGACTCAAAATAATCAACAAAGTTTCAACGACATATGAACTGGGACTCAGGCCATGAGCCTTCGCCGAATTTATTCAACCATAGTTGAATCAGTACTCGGGCTACGCGCCCTCGACTCAAATGAATCAATGAATGTTCAACGACAGTTGAACTAGGACTCAGGTCATGAGCCTTCGCCCAATTAATTCAACCATAGTTGAATCAGTACTCGAGCTACGCGCTCTCGACTCAAATGAATCAACAAATGTTCAACGATAGTTGAACTAGGACTCAGGCCATGAGCCTTCGCCGAATTAATTCAACCATAGTTGAATGAGTACTCGGGATACGCGGCCTCGACTCAAAATAATCAACAACGGTTCAACGACAGTTGAACTGGGACACTGGCCATGAGCCTTCGCAGAATTAATTCAACCATAGTTGAATCAGTACTCGGTCTACGCGCCATCGACTCAAATGAATCAACGAATGTTCAACGACAGCTGAACTAGGACTCAGGTCATGAGCCTTCGCCGAACTAATTCAACCATAGTTGAATCAGTGCTCGGGCTATGCGCTCTCGACTCAAATGAATAGACGAATGTTCAACGACAGTTGAACTAGGACTTAGGTCATGAGCCTTCGCCGAATTAATTCAACCATAGTTGAAACAGTACTAGGGCTACGCGCCATCGACTCAAAATAATCAACAAAGGTTCAACGACAGTTGAATAGGGACTTAGGCCATGAGCCTTCGCCGAATTAATTCAACCATAGTTGAATGAGTACTCGGGCTACGTGCCCTCGACTCAAATGAATCATCAAATGTTTAACGACAGTTGTACTAGGACTCAGGCCATGGGCCTTCGCCGAATTAATTCAACCATAGTTGAATCAGTACTCGAGCTACACACTTTTGACTCAAATGAATCAATGAATGTTCAACGACAGTTGAACTAGGACTCATGCCATGAGCCTTCGCCGAATTAATTCAACCATAGTTGAATCAGTACTTGGGCTACGCGCTCTCAACTCAAATGAATCAACAAATGTTCAACGACAGTCGAACTAGAACTTAGGCCATGAGCCTTCGCGAATTAATTCAACCATAGTTGAATCAGTACTCGGGCTACGTGCCCTCGACTCAAAATAATCAACAAAAGTTCAAAGACAATTGAACTGAGACTCAGGCCATGAGCCTTTGCCGAATTAATTCAACCATAGTTAAATCAGTACTCGGGCTACGCGCTCTCGACTCAAATGAATCAACGAATGTTCAACGACAGTTGAACTGAGACTCAGGCCATAAGCCTTCGTCAAATTAATTCAATCATAGTTGAGTCGGTATTCGAGCCACGCACCCTCGACTCAAATTAGTCAACGAATGTTCAACGATTGTTGAACTGGGGGGGGGGGAGCACAAATGAAACAAGTAGTAATCGAGCAATGCGAAAAGGGAAGCTTCCCCTTGATTCAAAGGAACAATCACGGGCCACGCCCGTCCACATCAAACCAAACATTATCCAAAAAGAAAAAAAAAACAAAAAAAAGGAACAACAACATACGACAACAACCGCTAGAAAGGGGAAAAGATCATTCTTTTTCACTCAAGACCATCCGCACTGTCGCCCGCGCCAGCCGCACCATATCATGCTCCCGCCGCTTCGCCACCCGTTCCTCCTTCGCCACCACCCGCAATTTCCATACCATTGCTAGCTCCCGCCTGACTTCCACCAGCGCCATCATCGATACCAGGCGTAATCGAGCAATAACTGTATGGGTCATAATTCGATTCTACGACAATCAACAAGACTAATCGTTCCTTTTGAGTAATGTAAGCGTGATAAGCGCCATGATCACTTCTAATTAAGGGAGCTTTCCGTATCCGCCTAAAACAGCTATTGAGGTCATGACTCATCTGATATGTCCGAAATAACCTCCTAGCGCGGGCCCGACCCTAAAAGGTCAATTCCTATAGCAATATCTATAAATACCAGAGAAAGAGCCAGAAAAGGGGTTCCACTCTCTCCCCAGGGGAATTCTAAAAACATAGAGTGAGAACCCAAGACAAAAAGCAGAAAGAGGGTAGATCGAATAAAACATGATTGTAAAGTTCTGAACCTCTCCATGAGGAGGCAGAATATTCTATTATCATGAATAAAGATCACCGATATTTTCTGTTACTAATACAACTATTCCCATTATCTTTTCCCTTGTTAAATTTTGGATATGTTACGACTTGCTATGATTGGCCCTCCATTTACATTGATTGTTTTGAATTCATAAATGCTCATTAATATTTGAGTCAAACACTAGTGACAATGTTGTGTCTTACTATTTCGCTTTTCAATGCGGGACATATTTACTAGCTAATGCTTATGCTTTGCATCTTTCTCGTGGATTTCATGTTGTTCCTATTATTCCTATAATTTTGTGGTGATACTAATATTGTCTCATTTCTTTTTGTTTTCTTGAGCCGGGTTTTTTTCGAAAATAGTCTCTCTACTCCTTCGGCATAGGGGTAAGGTCTGCGGACACACTACCATCCACAGATCCCACTAGTGAGATTTTACTGGATTGTTGTTGTTGTATATATGTACATTCTGTATATTATATGCAATAATTATATAAATTTTATATACTTTTTCGACTATCAAATATAAATAGTTTCTGATATAGGGAAAATTAAAACCTTGATAGAATTGCAACCTTAGTAACTTTAATTTCTTCTTTATCCTTTTCCCCAAGATTTTGGGTGAATAGACGTAGTAGTATGTAAAATTGTCATCCATATAGTTTCAAATGGTAGGGTGATTAACGATATTTGTAATTTCTAACAGGACATAATAACAGTGTTCCTTTTTTATCCCCTTATTCAATTTTTATTTTTATTGTTATAAATTGTGAAAACCTCAATTGTAACCAGAAATGGCCTAAAGTTAAGAATAAAATTCTCAAATGTTTCTACAACATGTACGCACGTCCTTCTCAATCAATTCTCTGCTCTTTCAAATAATCTGAACAGAGATATACGCCACTCTACAGCAATTATTAATTTGTTGATCAGCAGCATATCAGAAAAACAGAAAAAATAGTAATTTTGTATGATTCATAAAACAATGACCCATATACTAAAGCATTTACGGTTGTTCGTCTCGTTCCAAGTTTATACTATTCTTCAACATAGTTTTTTGAAATTACATAAGTTGTCTTATGCGCGCAGTTGGTGTCTTATATAGTTCTCCTGAAGCAGTAGGTGTAGGAGGAAACTTATGCAGTTCTCCTGAGAAAAGAGGTCCTATCGCTTCAAGTTCTGCAATTTCTTTCACAACTTGAGCTTTATCAGCCTCGAATTGTTCATCTTCTGCAAACAAACAAAACTCTGTAATTATATATACCATTCCGCAACATATATGATATCAGCCAAGATATTGGTTGGTGAAGTAAATTTACTACCTTTATCAATCCTGAAACTTGCAAAGAAGCGCAAAAGCTTGCTTCTGTTGGCCACGAGTATGTTGACAATGTCAGAAGGTTTATTTCTATTGGCAACAAAAAGCTGTCACCAAAATATAAAGACAAGCACAAAGAAGTGAATAAGAGTCACACATTATAAGCGCAGGTAAGTTAATAATGAAATGCATCAAGTGTAACCTTAAACACGTGAAACGCATCTAGCTGAATGTTCTTGCTAGACTCCTGAAACATGGAAAGACCCATCAACAAAGTTAAAAAAGAGTAAGTGAGTAAATATAACAACATCAAGCAAATGCGTCAAGTCAATGTAATGAAATAGTAACACTTGCCACTTGCGAAAAATCTTCCAAACGGACATGAACTAGTCAAATGAAGAGTTAATCTCACGATAGAAACCTATAACAAATATATATACACCTTTTGTATGACTTATGTCAGCTACATTTTATGAGAATGATTTGCTTTCGTCACATGGAAGTGTACTCCGTTATATCAGTTTTAATCTTCTAAAACATGAATCAAATGATCAAAGAAAGCTATTCCATCATTATCTGTATTGTTACTCAGAGAATTCGTATGATGTTGGGACTGTTTAGAGGGAAAATAACTACAACTTGTGGCACGTCGGTGAAGAACGTCGGGGCAGAGTGCTGGCCGGTGAAGAACTCCCATGTTCAGAGAATGAAGGTCGCAGAGATGAGGATGCTCAGGTGGATGTGCGGGCTCACCAGGTTGGATAGGGTTAGGAATGAAGTTATTCGGGAGAAGGTGGGGGTGGCCCCAGTGGATGAGAAGTTGCGAGAAGCGAGACTCAGGTGGTTCGGGCATGTGCGGAGGAGAAGCCCCGATGCCCCTGGTGAGGAGTTGCGAGCGGCTGACGGTGGTTGGCGCGTGTCGCGGTAGAGGGAGGCCCAAGAAGTATTGGGGAGAGGTGATTAGGCAGGATATGGCTATCATGCGGATTTCCGAGGACATGACCCTTGATAGGAACGCCTGGAGGTCTAGTATCAGGATTGTAGGATAGGGACTTCTAGTATTACACGCTCTCCTTCCACGGGGTATGACCGGGGGTGGGGTTCACCCATATAGGCTTGATATATTGTATGGCATACCATTTTCTTATTGTAACGTTTTACTAATGCTCTATGTTTTGTTCCTATGTATCCTGTCCTTCTATATGTCAGGTTATTTTATTTTTCTGTCTTTGTTTACTCATATATTTATGTGATTTACGCTAACATCACTAATGCTTGTCCTTTTTCTTTTGTTTTTGTTTTGTTTTTTTCTTTTCTTTTCTTTTCTCTTCTTGTCTTTGCGCCGAGGGTCGATTGGAAACAGCCTCCCTGCTCTATCGGGCAGGGGTAAGGCCTGCGTACATATTACCCTCCCCAGACCCCACCATGTGGGACTATACTGGGTAGTTGTTGTTGTTGTTGTTGTTGTGGCACGTCGGTATAATAACGTACCCTCAAAAGATTCATCAAAATCCTTAAATTATCCTTTGAGCTAACATAGCGTGTCATCACTGGAGAATTTGAGCGATCAAGCAAAATATCTCCCAAGAGCTGAAAAAATAGATAAAGTGTGGGTTAGGCAAGTGATTTATTTTTAAGCATATTAAAACCTTTACCCTGATAAAATATAGCAGCACAATTACTTAATGGGTACAAAGTAAAAAAGAAAATCATTGAAACTCCAGCTAAACCAATATCAGATCAAAATTGATTGTTTTAAAACAAGAATACAACTAAAAAGTCTTAATAGCTATTTTACCTTGATAGCTTGTCTTCTGGTAATGTAGTTTGCTGATTCCAAAAGCTTTGCATTAAACTCGGTAAAGAACTATAACAAAAAAATGGATAACATGTTACAGTAGTACGTTGTAGAATGAAGTTGGCACTAATGAAGGTTAGAAACATAAAGAAAACCATACAAGTGAAAAACTGAGAATCGTAACATACCCAATCATAATTTTCAAAGAGAAATTCAGCAATTGTGGACTTATGCCTTGTCATAAGCTCCTGCGGCAAGTTGCAAAAGAAAACAAAGATTCAAATTTGAGTAACAGTACGTATATTCAGTGGTTGACCGTAATACTTCATTACTAACAGAAATAAACAGTACCAAAAATTTTACCATAATAAAACTGGTGAAATAAGATGCCAAGATAGTCTTTTTTTGTATTCGGCCAATGCTGAACTCTATTTTACTTTCAAGAAAGTATGTGAATCCTATGAAGCTATCTCATCTAAAACTTAACTTGTGAGAGAGAAGAAATTAATTATTTTAATAAATCTTCAAGATGCCACAACTCCAAGCCAAAAAAATCTCACAAAGGCTGAACACACAGAGATTCATTTATTATGCTCCATTATCATGTTTGATCGTTGTTACCTCGTCAAGAAATCTAAGAAGTTAGGAACATTGGAGCTTTTTTGTGTTTATATATACAAAAAATTAACACTTTGAAAGATGTAGCTATTTCAAAATATTCACATAACTTCATCATTATTTAAAACATAGGGAGTATAATATTCTTAGAGGATCATGCACCAACGTTTAGCATCAGGTAGACCCGTAGGAAAGTGCACTACATTACGACCAAATATCATTAAAAAAAAATAGAGATTAATGGAACATGTTGAGAGAGAGAAAAATAATAACCTTAAAGGTCGCTGTAGCATCTGCAGCGACATCAAATTCTGGGATTTGCATGTAGTCAAAGAACTTTTTCATATGCTCCGACCTCAGAACATATCTGCAAATATTTTGACAAATTATGGGAAACTACCCATATACACTGATAAAGCAAACAATATAAACTCAATCAGAGAATAATAGCACATATTAAAAGAAAAGAAAGAAGTGCAAGTTGTTGGAAACAAAAAGGAAAGAACAAGTATTCACCTTGGAGTAATTAAAGATGCAAAACAAAGCTAGTGATCAGAACAACTTTCAATTAAGATACTGATAGTGTTTCCAAAGCTACTAACCGTGCAACAACCTGATGTCGAATACACTCCCTCAACATTGCTCCATAATGCAAAGCAAGACCAGGATCGTCATACCTATAACAACTACAGTTAGAAGAAGAGTTTCCTTCTCCGTATTCAATATCTTTCCCTAACATGTACCATGTTGAATAAGCTTAACTATAAACATCTAGATGATTCTCATAGATATACTAGGCTGACAAATAAAACCTTCCATAAGGGAGACCATACACTAACTAAAGGTAATAAGTAGATATATATAATATATTCAAAATGTATTACTTTCGATAGACAAATCGTGCTTCAGTTAAAGATCAAAAGGAAGAGAGGCTTAGTTAGATAAAACAAAATCCAACAAACTTGGAAAAGAAAAAGGAGAAAATTAGGATTAGCTTACCCAGATACTAAATGATCCATAAGGTCCGGGTTGGCTTCCAAGTAATCAGAAGCAATCAAACGTGAATTAACTGGTTGCCTTTGCAAATTCGCAACAATACGCGTGGCATCTTTACGGGCCTAAGCAAAGAGTTATTATTTTGGTAACATGTCCCAACAAGAGAACAAAGTAAAACATCCTTTAACTAGAAACAATGGATAGCAGAAAGCCTAGAGTGTCTTCCAAAGGGAGCAAATTATAGAGAAGTAAGATCTTGAAGCTTAGTTTGTAACAGTACTAATTGTAAACGAACTCACCTCTAAGTTCAATTTAGGAAGACAAAGGATGATGAGACGCAGTGCATTATCTCGAAAAAGTTCCTGAGTCAGTTGCGCACAGGCTTCAACAGCAGGTTCACATTCATTACTTCCATACAAAATTGATTTCATCTCATGTAAAAGAGAATCCAATTCTTGCATCTGAAAATATTATCAGAGACACAAAAATCTTAATTTTATGAAATAGCATGCAATTGAAGGTTCTAATAACACAACTCATGTATACCTCTGACAAAGATTTAAATGGATGAATCAGTTCCCCCACTAAAAAGAAAACACAAACGAAAACTTTTACAAAACTAGACATAATTCATGTGTGATATATATGAGACCAACTACTTTACTGAAAGGATGTTAAAAATGAACTTTAATATTGTTCTATTTTCACAAACCCAAGATTATCCTCCAATCACTCTCCTCTAGTAATCTTCATATAAGGTTATAATACTTGTAGGCATTGAGCCTTTGGATTTGGCATTCGATTTTCAAATTCTTTTTATATTTAGTCTCATAAGTTGTTCGGACTCGAGTTCCGATAGGGACGGATCCGAATATCGGATTCGAAAAAATCTAAATTTTAAGATTCGGGGGTGTGGATCCGGATAAGGATAAATGTGCGAAAATTCGGCTAAAAATATTGTAAATACTTACATGAATATTAGAGAATTCAATTTTTTATTTTCCAAGATGGACATTATTCTTTCATTCTCCTAAGTCTGTTTTATTTTTGATTTTGAGATATCAAAATCTCAATTTTCTCTCAAATTAGTCGATGGACTCCAATCAAAGTATCCGAAGTCAGTTGACCGAATCTGGGATATATCCCGCTCCCGCCTAATATAGGAACGAGAACGACACCAAAATTGAAGAATCCGTGTAACTTAGATCTCATCATGCTCAGAAAATCCTTTTAATTATCCCCGGGAACATTGACTTTGACAAATAAAGCACTAAATAAAAATTAGACACATTAAGAGGTCCCGACAAAATGGAACTCTTAGAAAAAGATAATCTAAAATACACCCAATCCAACTTTTCCCTCTTGGGGGTACATTTTGTCTGAAAAGATAAAGTATTATACTAATCTAATATAATTATTTGTATTCTAATGAATGTGGTGTCTGATCAACTCGGGCACACTCTACCAACCAAACAAGCATGCATGCCACAAACAAATTGCAATTCCTCATGCCTCAACCAAATAAGAATTCTATAGGGAAAAAAATAAATGCGTTTTAGAAGCAAGGCACGTAACTTTCACGTACCTTATCAAAACGCTTGGGATCAACATTGTCTTCAAAGGAGTCAAGGGCGGCCAGTAGGAACGTCACTCGGCGAACAACATCAATAGGAGTTTTAGGCGGCTTAGTTTTGGATTTGAAGATGGATTTAACACCGGTGGAACGCAACGCTTTAGTAAATAACTTCTTCAAATTATTTGAAGATCGTTTCACGGCCTTGTGAGAACCTTTTTCCTCTTTCTCTAACCCTGGGATTTTATTGGCGGGTATTTGATTTGCCAGCATCGGCATTATATTGTAATTTAAAGGGCGATAGAGATGATGGAGAATGGTTGATTTGAACGTGGAGATTCCACTTTTTTACAAATTGGCAATCCCAATGCCATTCACTCAAATTTAATGCGTGAATAAAGAAGATTGCTTTTCCTAGTACGATTGGAAATTTAGGAAAACGTCATCCAAGAGGAAAAGGAAAAAGAAAAAGGATAAGTACTTATTTTTGAAAAAGATACAAAAATCAGAATAACAGGAGAATTTGGGATTATGTGGGATTCCACATTCGACGTCAGCCACCGGAAAATTTCACCACCCTCCTCCTCCTCCTCCTCCTCCGATAACCTTGTTCTTCTGCATATGATAAGAGTATATTGTTTTCTGCAACTTTTCTTTTTCCGTTTTTGCCTTTTTCTCTCTAATAAAATATTGCTATTTTTTCCTCTCTTTTTTTTGGGTTTTCTCTCTCTCTCTCTCTAATAAAACATTGCTACTTTTTTCTACATGCCAATAAAATTAGTATACGTCAAAAATGAGATTCAATGTTCTCCGTTAAAACTTCCCCACCTTTTTGGGGGATATTGCGTAGTTACTAAAAAATTATGATTGTGGTATTTTAGCTTGTATATATCTTGTATATGGAGTGTTTATTTATAATAAATTGTATATACTAATATAATATAATTACGTAGTAAATTAAGGTAAGAGTATTTATTAATTGATAAATAATTAAGTGTCAACATTAATGTATATAAGGTCACTTGTCAATTGTCATGTAATTATCAAATTAGTATAAATATCACATGTGAGGTAATTTTTCGACTTTGAATGTCGTGGTAATACAAGATTTCTATTTTCTTAAGTATAAAAAGTTCAATATGCAATTTATGTTTCGGTTTCAATAATTTGTTAAAAACATATTCATTTATTTTGCTGATTTATTTTGTTGTAAATGTGTTACTAATTAGTTTTTTTACTTTTGTTTAACCATCCGCGTTTGACTAATCTAGATTCGATTTATGCAAGGCTTATTAAAGGGAAATTATTCTATGCTAGGAATTTCTCCTATGTCAAGGAGCTCGTATTCGAAATTTTTAATTAAAAATTGAGCGATTCGATCCATCCCATCATATTCCTAAATTATAAAACATGTATTGATCACATAAAAAGTACAAGTATTATTTTGCTCTTGATTAAATATCTTTTCACTTTTTTTTTCTTTCCACTAGCATACATCTTTTTTTCTTTTTCACTAGCACACGTCTTTTGATTTACCATTATGGTTTACGGAAATCTTGGTTTTTAAGTTAATGACTATTTTCTTAGCTTTTATTTGTGACTAATTAGTATGATCGTACCGTATTATAGAATATTATTGGGATAATTTCATTTAAATACAACTCATACACATGACTTGCAACATAATAGCCTAGGTATCACTTTGCAAATCTATAGCCTAAAAAATAATAGGCTAATTCCCAAAAGACAGCTTATTTTGCTCCATCGCAAATCTGCTGCCTCGCAAATCAGCCACAACGCAACTCAAAAATCCTTAATAATACATATTGTCTGAAGGTAAGAAATTCAAACACTTCCAACAGGATAAAAGAAAAAAAAACTTGCTAAATAAATTGTAGAATGCCTCCAAAAGAAAAGGAAGAAGAGAAGGAAGCGTCAGATTTCTTTAGAGACCTCTTACACGCTAACAATGTATATACATCCTTATAAACTGAAAAAATATATATTTATACAATAAAATATATATTTATACAATATTATACACAATTATACAATACTGTATAACTTGTATAAATATGTATAATAGTATATAAGAGGTGGCTGTATATCAATATACACAATTATACAGTATTATACAGTATCGATACAACCTATTACATAATTATGATTTTCCAGAACTTCAAACTTCAAAATCTTCCAAAATTATCAGAACTTCAAAATTCAAAATCCTCCAAAATTAGTGATTGTTTATTGGTGCAAATCCTTCAAAATCAAGTTTGAGAGCTATTTGGGTTAGAGGATGAATTCTGTGTATCCATATACACAATTGTTTGACTTTTTTAACCAATAAATTCAATTCCAAAACCAGTTCCAACATCGGCAGAAACCTTCAAACTTTTGTTCTTTAATCCATCTCTCACTTTTACAACATTTTTGCTGTATAACAATTCAAACAGTAGGGAGTTTTGGATCAAACAAGAGATATAGAATGGCACCAACAACAATTAATAAGAGGATTAAGAAAATTAAGATGATGAAGAAGTAACAACAACAACAACAACAGAAACTCCTTCCACGCGAATTATTTTTTTCTAAGTAGAATGATGATTGTGGCGGCCTTTGATTGGGTAGAGGATGAGGGATCTATGTGGGTTAGAGAGAAATGTGAGAGGCGATAAGAGAGATAAGGGAATGAAGAAAGAAGAAAATAATAAAAACCCTAAAAGTATGTCTTTAATAGTGGGCTAAAGGCTGAAAATTTTCTTTTAAGTTATGTACAACATGGACTATATAAGGTAAGAGCTTCAAATATGAGTCATATTTTGTTGGGCAATTAGACCATGTAATATGGGCTGTAATTTTCTCAATATTATTCTGGTTTCTTATTCTGTAATTTTATGGTAAAATTGACTCTACAAATTTTAGCAATAGATTTTTTTGATTTTGTACTTTACCCAAAAAGCTGAAGGTATGCATATTTATTTGGGATACACATATCCAGATGAATGGTTATGTTTCTGGTTTGGAATTCCCAAATAATTTTTGTTTAGTCTTATAAATGAAAAATTGAATTGAAGAACCATACCAGCCTAGATTTATTGCTACAAATTTTAGCAGTAGATGTATTAGTCAAAATTTGGACTGGACTTAATAGCTGCAAATAGACATGGTCGATGACCACGGCATGATGGCGAAGAATCGTCTTAAGAAAGATTAGTGTCGAGGTCGAGTAAAGGGAGTATGAAAATAACATTAGGATAAGTTAGAATAGAAAGAAGTAACATTCCATTGAATATTCTTTCTATTGTACTTTTTAGGGTTTCTCAGGAATATCCCCTATAAATAATAACAAATAAAGAACTAAAAGAGGATCTTCACTTTTTGATAAGAGTTAAAGGGTTGACTGAAGAGAATATACAAAAGCTTGTTCACTAATTACAGTGCTCGATTTACATTGTTTATTTATAAGATGCAAAGATGCATTATCCATCTTAATTTCCTATCACCCTATCGTCATGGAGGAAAATCATCCAAGTCACCTAACATTTGGGTGATAAATTCCTTCTTATTACGTTTATTACTACTATCTACATTTATTGCGTGCTTTTATTACTATATTCATTGACAATCATTGATCATATACTTGATATTTATTATTCTTGAACACGGTCTCATCCCACTGATATTCTCCAATCTTGGATCTAGAATTTATTATATTTGACTATGATTCACCCTCTATTTTTCATTAATTAGTTTAATAAAAGGCTTAATATTTTTTTGTCAAATAATTTGGCACTGTCTGTGGGGAGGTTCTAGTAAAATCTTAGTTTCTTCTAGATCATTGAAAAGGACAACCATCTTTCTTTTGTTTGCACGAACTAATAATAGCAGGAAAAGGAGATAAAAGATAGAAAGTAGTGGTGGGCGTCACTGCCAACCCGTTGAACACCATCAATGAGGATGTCAGAGAAGACAAGGAGAATGTGACGCCGAGCGCTACACCTGGGTGAAATGACTCCCCTCCTCTCATGGAAGTGTGACCGCTTCACGCGAAAGGGAAGTTTCCACGTCCACAGCTAAGGAAGCGCCACCAGCAGTGAAAAAACTACTGGAGGAATGGCTGACAAGTACTCTAAACAACATACTCGACAAACCCGTTCAAAGGGTGAATAGAAACGCCGCACAAGATGATACCACAGCAACCGCCGACGAGCAGTCTGCTCCCCCAACAGGTAACACTCATACCAGTGTTGATGTAGGAAACGACGCACTTGCGGCTATTCTAATAAAATGGAAGAAATGGAGAACGAGAATGAAGCGCTCCACGACCAGATGATGGAATACCGAGAAAAAGTTGATAAGATACACGGAGCCCCGAAACTGCTACCAAAATAGGATATCGGTCGGTTTGTCGAACAACCATACAACAAAGAGGCAACCCCATATACCATACCCATGACCTTCAAAATGCTACCATATTTGAATATATACAACGTCACAACAGACCCCGGAGATCACATCATTCATTACGTCACAACAATAAAAGGCAACGACCTCTCAAAATAGCAGGTACCATCAGTGTTGCTAAAGAAGTTCGGCGAAACCCTAATAGGGAGAGCCTTGACATGGTATTCACAATTACCAGCATGTTCAATAATAATGTTCTAGGGAATGGACGACAAGTTCGTCACCGCACACGGGGGGGCCAAGAAGGCGGAGGCTAATGTGAATGATATATTCATCGTCAAACAATCCCCTAGGAGGACTCAGGGACTTCCTCGTTCAATTCAACAGAGTAAGAATTAGCTAGCCAAACATGTTAGAAGGGACGACGGTGGCAGCTTTCCAAAATGGCCTCAACAGAAATGGAATACCACCCACCCACCCACCACTTGGTAAGAAATTCACAATGCTTATTGCGTCTAGATGATAGCAGACGAGGATGACCTCAACAGTCCAATCCAACGACTAACGCCGGTCCAAACGGAGTCGAGGAAAGACCGTCCTAATGACGACCAAAGAGACCACCCAGGTCCACGCCTCAACCGGGACAAGCACCAACCATATCTCAGAATAACTATCCCACCATCTCCTCGCCATTCAGAGGGACCGCCCATGCCACACACAGGGACTTACAAAACGAAAGAGGTACGCATCCACTCTTATCTGCTCACAACTTTTATGTTTCCTCTTCAAAAATTGTGTCCGCACTAGAGAAGCTCGGCCCGAAGGTGAAGTATTCACAAAAGATGAAGTCCGACTCAAATACCAGAAAGTCGAGTGTCCTCTATGAGTTTCATCAGGAGCAGGGTCATAAGACTGAAGACTGAATAGCCCTACGGCAAGAAGTAGTGAACATGCTTCACCAAGGACACCTAAAGGAGTTGATGAGCGACCGAGGAAGAGCCAACTTCGGTCGCGGACAAGAACAACACCAAGGCCCTCCAAAGCCACCCTCCCCGGACCTTACTATCCAAATGATCATCGAGAACTTTTATGGTATCTCTCTTTTTTCCACAGAAGATGAATGGGTGATGAATAAGCTTGTTCCTCGTTAATGGTGTCCAAACTTTTTCTTAGCGGACCCTTAATTCACCACAAGAATGAACTTTTTCTTCTATTGAGAACCTCATCTTAGCTAGGTGTTACAGTAAAAATAACCAGGTAAATAGTTTGGACCTAAGCATTAAAGGATAAATAATTTAAAATTAATGGATATCAAGTGAGATTTTCTCCTCAAAAGTTCCATCCCAAAATCTTGAGGTACAACCACTTTATTTAACTCTTGGCGACTTGGCCACTCTATTTTATTTAAAACTTAATGTCACCATTGCTGTGAGAGGTTGTATTATTGTTATTATCGTGTTATAAATGAAGCATAACAGGATAGAGTTAAAGTGAGATTCAAGCACAAGTACATAAAGAAGAACAAAAATAAATTTATAAATGAACGATGGATGTCCTCATTAACACTATTTAGCGGCAATGTAAGAGAATAACAGAGAGAGACTTAAAATATGACAAAATCTTTGTTCAAAGTCTCATTTCTTTTGTTTGGTTACAAGTTACAACCATATCTTCACTGAAACGCCATGCTGACGTTTTTGTTAATCTGCTTCTTCAAGATGTCAAATGTCTTATGTCTTTAAACTTGACATCTGGTGGGATGAATGTGTTGAATGCAAAACTGTAACTGTGAGTACAAGTAGTACAACTACAAAAACAAACCCTGTTGAAATCATCTCAACTTAAGGAGGAAAGAGGGTGGCCAGATGGATGGGAAAACAACACAGAACATGGATGGTTTTCTCATGTTCTTATCCTATGATCATTAATAAAAATGACCGAAAAACAATTGACAATGAATTGCAAGAAAGTGTAACAAACTAATCTTTCACATACACGTGTTACTCGTCAACTGTAATCTTCAACACCATAAAGAATATGCTCTTCAATGAGATCACCATTCCACAATCAGGATTCCATAACTGAGTCAGAATGGGCTAATAAGTTAGTAGCTGCTGGAAATTTCCAAGCTTATGAACACCAGATTGCAGCAATTGACTATAGAACTGCGTGTGAAACATATTTTACACAATTCTCAGGCTCCAGGTTGCAGAACCCCAAACTCCTCTTTTTCCTTCCCAGTCTTTTAGAGAAAAGCTGATCTATTCAAACTGTCGAGCAGATTTAGCACCCAATACTCCTCAAAATGCTGCTGAGCTTGTCGATCACGACTGGAGGATCCGCATGAGACCCCTCCAAATATATGGGATGGTACTCCAATCCTTTCCATTGTGCAATCAGAGCAAAATGGGGGCGCCTATATTCACTGCTTATAATTTCTAGTATTACAGCTTTTGGTGCTGCAGAAACTATGTGGGTTAGACCTGCTCCATGAGCACCAACAATGACAGAAGCATCTTGGATTGCTCGAACTTGCTCTTTCATGGACATGTGGGCAAACAATCCATTAATTACATTTAATTTGCACTCCGAGTGGTTCACAGCCCAGCTCTTTATGGAATCAAATACTTGCTCTTCATTGCTAAGCCTAGACTGTACCTTTCCACCATGACGTGGGTGAGCTAAATAATCCTCACGTCTAACAAAGAGGACATTAGGGCCTGTGACTGTCCTTGGGATGTACTGTCTATCCACAGGAAATCCAAAGGCTGCCCTGATCATCTCCCCAAACTCGGATAACCGTGCAGTTTTCTTATCATCAGGATTTTGCCACAAATCATGGGCAGAAGCTCCATTACAATCTATAGTTTCTGTCAGTCCCTTAAACAGGGCAGTTTCATATCCCAAAGGTGAGAGGACGGCATGACGGAAACAAACTGGGCCACTAAAGTTCTTAGCATAAGTGAGGCTTGAAAAAAGTGCTTTCCATGTTTCCTCCAATTGTGTCTGAATTTTTTCAAACAGAAAAGAAAAAAAAAGTTTACTCAAAAGAATTACATGAAGAAAATGAATTTGAAGATAAATCAAAACACGGGCCCAATACGGCCAAGTAAATTCATGCGGCACGCTTCCAGTAGTGGAGTGAAAGAACTTTCTTCACATGAAAGCATCTCTCCAAGAATTAAAGTATACAGTTAGAAGCAATTTTATGAGACGTGATGTAAGGTAAAAATAAATTGTTCCAGAAATGAAATCTTTTCTAGTTTTTCTACATAGCAAAAGCTCTTTTCACCACAAAGGGACCATTCAGAAAAATAGTGACACGTAAATAGAAATAAGAATGAGCCAACCGCAACAACTAGGTATCGGGACAATTATTGTAGTCAGTCACACAGAAAGCTGAAACAAATGGAAACTCGGGATTAAGTCTGACCAATTTGACACAAGCATCTCAAGAGCATTGCCTGCTAGAAAATAATTGCTGGTTTCATTTCTTTCATCCATAACACAGTACAATGCATGCCATCGTAATCAATACTTTCAAACATACCTCACAATGGCCATCTACAAAAACCAAATGTGGCCGACTGGGCAAGCCAGTAACCCTGGATGCCACATATGCACTATACCAATCGGTAACTGTGTGGAAAAGGTTTGCATACTCAAATCGTGTAATCAAAAGTGACGGCTCCTCAATCCACTGAAATGAAAATTAGAAAAATGACAGTAACGTAAGGCATCGATTATGGAAAGAACGCATGAATCAAAGAAGGATCTTCCTTAAAAGCTAGCATGGTTGCTTGAATACAAACATCTAGCAGGGATAATTTTTTGATAAGTACATAAAGAACTGAAACATGTTGATTCAGAAATATCCCAAGTCATGAGCAATGTAAAAAAGCAAATATACGACTATTTGTCATCATTTAAGCTGGTTGTCAATCAATAGTAAATAAGGTAACATAACCAAGACTACATCCTTCATGTGTTCCTCTTATTAGTGCACAATACTGCTTCAGAATTTCATTAGACTCTAAATGTTATCTTGGTGAAGATATAAAATTAACTGGTCAAACTTGAACTTTGATCCAGTAGCTCATAACCAAGCAACAGCTCCCTATCGCTGGTTGGGATTTCTTCCTAGATATAAGTTGCTCCTAACTTACAAGCCATGCATCAAACACTGTCAAATCAAGTCGACAGTCCTCAAAAAGCAAAAACCAGTTGTACAACTAAAGCTTCAAAAGGCATTTACTCGAATTAGCTAGTTAGGCAAATTTTAGGAAATAAAATTAACCAGTTCAGACAGATGCTACCATATTCTGTGTGTAAAACAGAAATAAAGAGATGAAATGAGAAAAAATGGCTTGCTACTACGTCTTAAGGTTCAATTTGAGAAGCAATCAAACAGAGGAATTGATAGAATTTAAAAACCAAAATCAATAAAGGGAAAAGGAAAGAGCATAAATCAACTAACTTTCTCCGTATTAGACATCAAAAGTTATAGGAATAATCATCTTAGACCACATACATTTACCATTTTCCAAGTCGAAGTGGTTAATTTCTGACTCAGTATTACTTTTCAACCCTTGAATTTGATCTACTGCTCCTCCCCAGATTACTGGGGAGTACAAGTTCAGTAATCCATTCAATACTAGATCCAAATCCAGAATTCCAAATACACCTATATATAAACTCTGAAATCTTGACAAATTCTTTAGTGAAGCATTTAAGAATGAGTACCATATCTGATTAAATGAAACGCAATCCAATCCAAAAGTCAACTAAATGGTGTTATCTGGCATCTAGTCGGGATATTCTCTTTAATTAATGAAGCAAACAAACAAATATTTATAGCATTGAGGTTCTAGACAATTTCATTAAAAAGATGAAACAAAATCCATTATTGTATTCCATATCTGCCAACATTCACAAAGTTCAAACCTTTCATTTAAAGAGCAAACAAAATTTCAAAATCTCACCTCAGAACAGTGAAAATCATCGGCGCCAACCAACTGAACAGAGTCAATTAACTCACGCATAGTGTGCCTTGAAATTGCACCTTCCGGTAAGTATTTATTCAAGAATTTTTCATCCACTAATTTTTTCCCAATTTTCAGTTTATCAGTAACTTTAATCTGGAAAGCTCCATTTTTTAACACGGGCAGCTCATCATCTTCACTCCTACCAATAACTGACTCCAATTTCTCACCTCCACGAGACATCAAAATCTCGTCCGGATTCATTCGTATTGCGCCTCCCTCGCAGATCGAACTCTGCAAAGTCTCACTGAAAAAACACCTAAACCATCCGCCGTCGTCGGAGACGGTGTTTTCGCCGAATTTCCGGTGAAGCTCCGGCGAAGGTTTGAGAAGGTCAACTTTGAGAGCAAACCCATTACCGAAGTAACCCTCGCACGATCTCCAAGCAACATTAGGGTTTTGAGACCAAGGGAGGTAGGAGGGCAAAATAGGCCAAGGCTTGGAATATTGAGAAGTGATTGAAGAGTGGAAATTATGATGGTGGTTTTCCGACAAGGAAAAGTGGTTTTGGGTATTAGGAAAGTGGTTTTGGGGGGATTTGTGACGGAATTGATCAGGGTGGGAAGAGAAGTAGAGGTAGAGAGTGATTGAGTTGAGAGCGAAGAGAAAAACAAGAATTTTCAGCTTTTTCTTGTTCATCTTCTTCTTCTCTCTCCCACTGGCTGTTTTCGTGTGTACTTTAGTACAGAGGGTTTAAAAACGACGTTAGTAAATTGTAATTATTTGAATTGTAATTAAAATGGTTTGTTAATTCTTTTGAATACAACTACCCAATAGCCTTACGCCCGAAAGGGCAGATAGGCTGTTTCTAATTGACACTCGGCTCAAGTGAAAGGAAAGAGAAAGAGGAGAAAAAGAAAAGGAAAAACAAAAAAGCATTAGTGACTCAAGCAGAAAATGCATAAACAGATAACTACACATAATATCGTAAATTAAAATGCATGCAATAACACAACAACAACAACAACAACCCAGTATAATTCCACTGTACAAACATAAATATCTTTGAGAAGCTCTGTAAAAGTAAGCACGCTGTCAAATGAACAAGAACTTCTCACTGCTTCTGGATTCGTCAGACATCCATATGGACACATCGTTTTCTCCAATTTTTGGCCTTTGTTGCTCTTTTATCTTTCCTTATTATATTTAATTAAAACAACACTATCATTTTTTCATGTGTTTTCTGACTAACAAATTTTTTATGCATTCTGGGCACTTAAAAGATAGTTACAGCCTTACTGGCAACCCTAATTCTAGACCTCCAAACTTTCCTATCAAGGGTCATGTCCTCGGAAATCTACATTATTACCATATCCTATCTAATCACCTCTCCCCAATACTTCTTAGGCATCCCTCTGCCTCGCCCCGTGCCAACCACCGCCAGCCGCTCACAACTCCTCATCGGGACATCATGGCTTCTCCTCCTCACATGTCCGAACCACCTAAGCCTCGCTTCCCGCATCTTCTCAGCCACTGGGGCCACCCCAACCTTCTCCCGAATAACTTCATTCTTAATTTTCTAATCTGGTGTGCCCGCACATCCACCTGAGCATCCTCATCCCCACAACCTTCACTCTCTGATCATGAGATTTCTTAACCGGCCAGCACTCCGCCCCATACAAATGGCAGGTCTAACCACAGCTCTATAAAACTTCCCCTTGAGTTTCGGTGGTACTTTCTTGTCACACAAGACTCATGATGCAAGCCTCCATTTCGACCATCTTGCCCCTATACGGTGGGTGACATCCACGTCGATCTCGGTGACTGCCTGAATCACCGACCCAAGATATTTGAAACTGCCCCTCTTGGGGATGACCTGGCTTCAAGCTTCACATCCCTGCCTACTTCGCTCTACTCGACGCTAAACATGCACTCCATGTATTCTGTCTTAGACCTGCTCAGTTTGATACCCTTAGAATACTTTTGAATGTTATAATACTATAATATGAAAATAAGTTCCGAAAATATTTATTTTTTTATAGTAAAGTATTGTTATATAAAGAGGTTTGTATTCTTATTGTAATTTTACTAAGGTGATTAAATTGAATTTTATACAAACACCTCGTTCGTTCTAATATATTTGATTGTGTATTAAGTTTAAGAAATAACTAATTTTTTTTTTAAATTCGTGTTTTTCTAAACTAAGGCATAAATATATGAGTGTGAATTAGAATAAAATGAGAATCTTAAAATTAAACTAATTTAATTCTAAATAAGGAGGTACAATATTCTTTGAAAACTACTCCGTATTACACAACTAAAAATTTTATAATGTTCTATGTTATAACTTAAATTATGTATTAATAAGTTATCAACTCGTAATTACCGGAAATACTTACCAGTAAATAGATTTCTATAACTATACGTTTGCTATTTATACGATATGTTGTTTTCGATAATTTCCCGACAAAACCGCTGATTAATAAATTCCATCTTGTCTGCAAAACGACGCTTATGCCTACGTGGATTATCAAATAAAATAATTGAGGACTCAAATTTGTACTTCATTTTTAGTGAACTTTTAAGATGAGAAGTCGCAATTTGTATCTCCTTTATTTTCTAAATATCAATTTCAAATCTGAATTAATTCCTCATTTTTGTTGAATTAGCTTTGCTGCACGAAAATGTAGTACAATTTGATCCCAAGCAGTACAAATATAATACAATTATCAGTATTGTTCTTGAGCATGCACGACGCCAGCCTTTTGAGTTACGAGTTCGCGTAACCTAATAAGTTTAATTTAAATTCTGTATTTGTCCTAAGAATAAAAATTATCAATTTATAATTGAATAACTTTAAAATATTAAAGTCAAAGTTTCAAATTGTGACTCCGTTGCAAGTTACCGGAAGAAAAGAGAAAAGCACAAGAAAAAAAATATCAGGAAAAATAAGATAGATTAGTGGGACTAGAATTAAATTTATATCTAACTTTTTCTATACCTTTCCTTCTCACCAAACAAAGAAATTATGTTTGTTAATACTTTCTTCTCTGTTTTATCCGAACAACCTTATTTTCCATTTGTGGTGTATTTGGTATGGGGAAAATTATTTTTCAAAAAATATTTTCAAATTATTTTTTTGCGTTCGATTTGCTTAAATGATTGAGAAAATAATTATCTTATAAATTTATTTTCTTCAATTTAAGAAAAATATTTTTTCCTACCAAGAGAAGGATAAGTATTTGTCGTCTCCCTCTCAATCAACTCCTGCCACCTAGAATCACCACCTCTCCTGGCCTCAAATCCTAACCCACCTTTCATCTCGACCCTGCCTTCCCCGCTATTGTCCCCCTCCTCGACCCCAGCTGACACCCCCAACCCAACCTTTCCTGCTCCCTTTGAATTATAGCCCAAAGTATGGATTCATGATTTCTCCATCAAACTAAATATTTTATATAAGTGTTATCTAGAATAGGTGTTTTACGCGCATGTTTTTTTGAATTTATCTAACATTATATGTTGGTACTTATATTCCAAAATTTTTTTATAGTGTACTACTTATCTAGAGGAGCATGAATCAATTCCCGCTTAATATTTTTTTTATTTTTTTTAGTGGTGTACTCATATCTAAGAAATTCTACATATCCGCCTCTGCCTCGCCCCGGCCTACCAACTCCCGGTTAAACTCCTATCCCTCCACACACACCCAAAAACCAAATTCACAACTTGGAGCCTTAATTCTCCAACCCCGACAGACACCCTGCCCCCTTAATGTTTGTCAAATTATATTTAAATGCTTTTGGGACAATACTTATTGTTATTAATCATACACTAGAAAACAAGTAGTAAAAATAACTCCAAAGTGTTTAATTTACTTTTTCATTTTAGTTCAAAATAAGTGTTCAGTTATGTAATCAAGAAAAATTTAATTTATTTTTTTAAAAATAATCCCGATGTATATATCCTTAAAAAAATTTCTTACTCCTCAAATTAAATATTTAATTAGTGATATTTTAGTCATATTAGATATTTTTGTATAGGATTTAGTATTTTTCTTAATGAACGTATTAAAAATAAATTAGATAATTATTGTGAATTGGAGAGAGTACTTATCTTTTAGGAAGAACATTCTCTTTTATATCAAACACGCTCCTAGTCAAAATGATTAAATTCGGTATTCCCGTCCCATTCCCAAGTTGCATGTCGTGGGATTGTGACTTTAGCTAATTGAGTAATATCTGACCATGCCACTTCCCTTCCAGTCCACCTAAGATTGAGTCAAGCTTCATAAAGAGCAAATTAATTAATGTTCCCATCAAATATCAATCAATGATCTTTGGGCAGAATAGACAAGAGGGGTTGCTCTGATGGTAAGCAACCCTCACTTCCAACCGAGAGGTTGTGAGTTCGAGTCTCCCCAAGAGCAAGGTGGGAAGTTCTTGGAGGGAAGGATGCCGGGGGTCTATTTGGAAACAGCCTCTCTACCCAAGGGTAGGGGTAAGGTCTGCGTACATACTACCCTCCCCAGACCCCACTAAGTGGGATTATACTGGGTTGTTGTTGTTGTTGTTGTTGATCTTTGGGCAGAATAAATGTATTCCACAAAGAAGCATTTAAGTATGCATAACTCTGTTAGTACTTGTGAACGTTATGTTTCATATTCTTTTTTACCTTTGGGGACAAGGTGGGGTTGTAAGCTGCATTAGTATTAATATGAAAAATAAAAAGAAATCCTTCCCACGTTGCGTTTAATTTTTTTCTTGTTAAATACGTTTATCTACTTATTATAAGAGTGACATAACTGTAAGCACTCGAGAGGTTATTTAATATATACTTGGTATAAACAAAGATCAACTTTATGTTAGGTATTCTTTCTATATACACAGTCAAACCTATTCCAAATAGTTTTGGCTGTTATAACAAAATATTGTTATAGAAAACATGTATTATAACATAACATGAAAATTGATTTTGAAAAAGTTTGCTTTTATAATAAAGTATTGTTAAATAGGGATGCTATTATAGAAATATCTAATTGTATCTGTATATTTAGAGACAACATTACAAAGTATCAATGCTAGTAAAAGGTAACATGTAGTATTAATTAATTAAGGTTCGTACAAATTGAATTAGATAGTACATTATTATCGAATAGTAATAAAGAGCAATATCTTTATAAAGTTTAGACTCAGATACAACCACGTTTTCCTCCTTCAAATGGATTAATTAAGTTTATTCTCCATAAAATAAAAAATAGAGAACGACATGAACCATTATTGTTCATCGGGTACAAGCAAAAAATGAATTATTAGTAGCACAAAAAACATGGGGTTTTTCATTTGGAAACATAGGCAAACATGACACCATCTGTTTCCTCCTCATGTCAAAAGAACTTTGTTTATACCTAAAAAATATGCATGAAAACAAGATAACAACAAACAAAAGAATGAAGTGTGTAATAGTAATTATTAATAACCAAGCTCAATTCTTGCTTCAGATCTCCAGTGCTTAGCTTTCTCAAAACCATTAGTATAATTCTCAAAATCTTCAATCGTTTGGTCAATTTCTTCTTGTGTATTCATGACAAAAGGTCCCAATTGTGCTACTGGCTCACCCAATGGTTCTCCACCAACTAATATAAACCTAAGTATCTTTGTGCCCTTATTCCATGCCATAAGTCCATCACCAAATCCACTTAAAAGCAGCAAATTATGTGCAGATATAGGTGATGAAGTTGTTGAATCTTGGCCAAAAATACCTTCACCTTCTAAAATATATATAAATGCATTATATGATTTAGGAATTGGTTGTTGAAGATGGGATCCTGGTTTTAGAGTGAAATCCAAATACATTGTTGGAGTTGTTGTATATATAGTTGATTTTACTCCTAATGCTTCTCCTGCTATAACTCTCACTTTTATCCCATCTCTTGCAGCCTCTGCTATGTTGTTGCTTGATATCTCTTGATACCTTGGCTGTATCCTGTTATTAAAGAATGGGTAATCAAAATATTAACAAAGTGACTTTCTTTATATTTTGTGGCACGCTTTTAAAATCAGCTTATTTTAAGAAGTGTTTTTTCTCATAAATTTCTTTTTGAGCCGAAGGTCTTTCGGAAACAACCTCTCTATCCCATCGGGGTAGAAGTAAGGTCTTGCGTACACAGTACCTTCCACATACCCCACTTGTGGGACTATACTCGATCGTAATTGTTGTTGTTTTTTCTCAAAATTAAAGTACTTTTGGTGAGAAGCAACTTGTATGGCAATGGGCGCATTTTAGAAAAATATTTCGTAATTGATTTAGCAAAAATTAAGTTTTAAATCTATTGGACTTACTTAGTGAAAATAGATTGAAAATATTTAGCACAATTAATATGTTAATATATTCAAAATAAATTCAGAATTAAATTGAATAGATGTATCTAGGGAGGATTCGCTTTAAAGAAACTATTCCCTAGATACACATGTCGTGTTATTTCACAATTGAATCAATTTAAAAATTTAAAAACGACCTATATATATGAGTAATTCAAAGGATAAATATAAATATTTGATAGGATTCGATTCATTTTAGTAATGAACAATTTAATTTGAAAAGTTCTTCTGAGCATCAATTAGTGTTTGCTTAACTTGTAAAAAATAATGCTTGTAAGTGTATTTTTCTTAAAAATATTTTTCAAAAAAATACTTACAAATAGAAACTACTTTTTTTTTATTTATCCAAAATTGTTTCTGCTTCTACACAAAAGCATTTTGTTTTCTTTTGAAAAACTTGGCCAACACTCTAACTTTGAAAATATGCACTTTTTCTGGGGAAAAAAATATTTTTAGCTTTGGAGAAGCTTGACTAAACAAGATATTAACTTCTTTACGCGAATAGTTCGGGTCATTTGTGTTAGTACAGTTATTTTTAATGTGTAAAAAAACAATTTTATCAATTTAATGTTATAGCTAGGTAAAGTTCTGCTACTTTAGTCACAAAAAATATTTGAAAATATGTTCCAATTAATGGAAAAATTAACTTACATTTTATGTTGAGAGGAGAGATTAATCCACAACTGTAAACCTTTTTGAGTTCCTTCAGGTGCAGGCATTTCTGAATGAACAACTCCTCTTCCAGCAGTCATCCATTGCAAATCACCCGCTTCTATTGTACCTTTACGTCCCTCAAAATCTTCATGCGTGACAGCTCCCTATTGCAAAATTAAATTTTAATAACTTGCTTTTCAACAACTATGATTAACATTTAAAAGTGGTTTACCTAAACAAGTCTAGATCATGTATATTAGGAATAAATAAAAATGTGCATGTGCTTGTATTTATCAGTTTAAAGAAACTAATTTCATTTTTATATGCTGATAATATAAAAGAGCTTTTTTTAATTATAAGATTATCAAGAATTAGTGAAACTAATCACATTGATAGTAAGGTATTACAACAAGTAAAAATAGCAAAAATTAAAAATAAATAAATAAATATATATATATATATATATATATATATATATATATATATATATATATATATATATATATATATATATATATATATATATTTTCTTATTTGACCGTGCATAAGCAGCGGAGGGAAGTAAGATATTTATTATTAAGTAATCCTGAACAAGTAATATGTGTTGCTTTCTTCTATATATAAGTTGGACAATCACATCAATTTAATGACTTCTTTATCTAAAACGTGGAAATTAATTTAGTCTTTTCTTTTGAATGGTTATAATGGAGCAGCCATTGACAATGTACACGAACAGCATGCGAGAGAGACTTGTAATGAAATTGATACGATATTATTTTTATTTTATTTTTCTTTAAAGGGTAAAACGATGTAATTATAAAAAAAGATACAGAGGAATGAAAATTAAATACCTGCAACATGTAGGTGACCGTTTCAAAGCCTGTGAAAATAAGAAATAAGTGATGAGATCAAAAAACATTTGCCGTGCAAAATTAAGAAGAAGAAAAAATGATTAGAATTAATGCTACCTCTATGTGGATGATCAGGAAACCCAGCTGGAGCAGCAACTGTAATTTTAATTAGACAAAAAAATAGAAAAGAATTTAGGTAACAAACGTATATAAGAAAAATTTAATCCAAGAATTAATGTAAACATACCTGAGAATTCATCCAAAACAAGGAAAGGATCAAAGTATCTCAACTCAAACCTGAGACAGGAAGTAGAAGACATGGCAAAGTTAGCTCAAAGGCGAATGTAGTCTGATTCAACTGTATTCAGTATTCGCGCGCGCGCACATATATATTTATATATATAATAAAAATTTGTAAAGATTGAAGTTTAAACTTTAACCATTGTCTAAAAATATAAGAAAAATGTTGATTAATTAAAATGATAAAGGGCGGGGTACCTTCCAATGCTTCTTCTAACAACAGCACCAAGACCTTCCTGCTGAGGTCTTGCCAAAAATTTTCTGGTAATAGAGCGCGATTGTCTTACCAATGACATGTCTTATGTGTTTCTCTTGTCTAAGTTGTATAATTGGAAATGTTGTCTTTGTTTGTGAGGTGACTAAAGAGGTTTTCTTGTAGCAATTTATAGGGAGGTGTTCGTTATTATAACAAGTTAGCCAAGTCAACAATATGAAAGGAATAGAGAGTTTCCTTGAGATGCAGGCACCTTTTGCTTTTCTTTATTTCTTTCTTTTTTCTATTCCATTCTCACGTCAGCATAGCGTTTTCCTGATGTCTCCCTTTTTTACTTCCCTATTATTCAAACTGGCCATTCTTTTAAATGGGCTCGCCCTGTTTTCAGCTTTCCATTCCAAAAAACAAAAAACAAAAAAAACATACTATTACTCATTTTGAATTGCATGCAGTGCAACAAACATGGACTTTTAACATTATTAGACATTAATCAGGTTAAGTTACTTTAAATACTTTATAACTATTTATAACAATCAGATATGATCGAATGTATTGGGGAAAATTGTATGCATAAATGAATGGTGACGTGTCATGCCACATGAGATAAATAATAGATTATAATTGGTCTAAGAATTATAGACTGGCACGGACAAAAAGGAAGGTGCGAGATAGAAAGAGATACGAGACAAAAGGACGAAAAGGGGGGTACGAGATAAGAGGCTCAGCAACCCTGTGCATATTTAAGGTCAATTACATACGAGCAACGGGAAGAATAATGAATCGGGCTAAAGAAGAAGGTAGAAATACATCATTTCAAGAGTGATAAATGCTGGAACCGTTAAGAAATATTTTTATTCAATGTAATGATCATGGAACGTAGCATTTAATGCCAATAATTATTCATAATAGTCTTATTATGACTTAGATGTAAAAGACATTCCTAAAGATTCCCAAAAGGATCTATAAAAGGGGAAATATGTAATCAATTAGGACACAAGTTACTACTGAAATACACTCTGATTTACTAGCTTACATATTTGAGTACTACGAAATTCTCTTCGTTATTTACTTTTTTTTTTTCGAATATCAGTAACCCGATTCTTCTTAATTTTAGCTTTAACTGAAAGTCTATTTTTTGGTTAAACAAATTGGTTCTGTTGCACCGAATCTGATAATCAACTCTATTTCCACTCGATTTCCTTGTTCATATCAATCATGTCCAACAACAATGACAACACCCAAGGACATCCAGAAACAATCCAACAACTTCAAGGAGATTCTCCACGGGGCTCTCCACGACGATCTCGCGAAGGCACTCCCAATGGAACTCATACAGATATATAGGATCAGTTTGATTATGTTGAAAAAATGAATGAGGCGTTGCAAAAAATAATTGCCTCTCAAGTTAGCAAAGCTCTTCAAGCTTTTGTTAGTCAATTACCTACTGGTCCACCCACACCAACCCCAAACAATAATACTTTAGAGAACTCCCGTTCTGGGTTGGTTAATTCAGGTAGTGGAGGAACTACTAGTGAAACGCAAGAGGGAGTCTCAGGTAATCCAGTTAATTCTGATTTACAAAATCTCATACTAACCTTGCAGAAACAACTTAAGGAGCAAAATGAATGTATAGAATAAATACCCGGAGTACTTCCCGTGATCAAATGAGTAGACATAGACAAATATTTTCAACAACCATGAAAGCCGAGTGTCGCCCTCCTCCTAATTCTAAAAAAATTTAAAATGCCTCATATTCCAAAGTATGATGGACCATCAGACCCACAAGACCATGTCACTGCATTTACCACAGGAGTCAAGGGGAATGACTTGACTAAGCAAGAAATTAAGTCGGTCTTGGTCGAACAAATTTTTTGAAACACTCACCAAAGGAGCATTAACCTGGTATTCTCTTTTACCTGAAAATTTTATAAATTCTTTTGCTGAGCTTGCGGATTTGTTTATTAAAGCACATTCGGGAACTCAAAAAGTGAAAAAGAGAATGGAAAACATCTTCAAAATCAAGCAAGGAAATTCCGAGTTACTGAGAGAATTTGTAGATAGATTTCAACGGGAAAGAATAACGCTACCGCGAGTACCTGACAATTGGGCAGCCATAGCCTTTGCTAGTAACCGGAATGAGAAAAGTTCATAAGCCACGAGGAGACTCAAAGAAAGTCTTAGAGAATTCCCAACAACAACGTGGAATGACATGTACAATAGGTACAAAACAAAGATGAGGATCGAGGAGGATATCATTTTACGGCCTAAAGCTGACGAGAAAACAAGTTCGAGACGTGTGGAATAAAAGGAGGTCCGGTGAGAAAAGGTACGAACCTTACATGGGATCTGTGGGAAAAGACTCAAGGTCAAAACAAGAAAGGTACGATCACAAACCTAGACATCGAGAATCAAGTTCTTCTTCTAGATTTGGAAACGATCAAAACACACATGGACAACGGGATGATGACAGTAGTTTGAAAGCAATGTTTGGCGGTTACAATTTTAATGTAAGAACCTCCAAGCTCATGGTTGTTTTAAGAGGCATGTGATATAAGGTACAGTGTCCGAAAGAGATAACATCAAACCCAAGCAGACGAAACCCTGATCGTTGGTGAGAATTCCATAACGATCACGGACATAAAGTCGCAGATTGCAAGTTTTTACAAAGTGAGGTGGATCATTTGTTAAAGCAAGGATACCTCACTGAGTTATTCGGTGAAAAAGGTAAACAAGCATATATGAAAAATAGACAGAAGCCCCCAAAGCCACCCTCGCCTAAACGGACAGTCAATGTTATAAGTGGGGGAGAAGATATCAATGGTGTCTCATATACTGGAGCTAATAAAATATCCAAAATGACAATCACTCATGGAAAACGACTATGGCACGTGCTAGAAGAGGAGAATATTATGTTCAATGATGCAGATGTAGAAGGCCTCCTGATTCCACATAACGACGCACTAGTAATATCCTTACTCGTACATGATACTAACGTGAAACGTATTTTGATTTATCCAGGCAGTTCGGTGAATATTATTTTGATACGAGTGTTGCACGAGATGCAAGTCGAGGAAAAAATGGTTCCAAAAGTGCATACTATGTCAGGATTTTATAACTCTAATGTCATAACCAAAGGGGAAGTGATTCTTACCATGTATGCAGAAGGTGTTATCAAAGATACCAAATTCCAAGTCGTAGACATGGAAATGTCTTACAACATAATCATTGGAAGGCCATGGATCCATTATATCGATGTTGTACCGTCAACTTTACATCAAGTTATTAAATTCTCATCGCCATAGGGGATTTGTCAAATTAGAGGCGATCAACAAACATCCAGGAATATTAACTTCGTTGCAGATTCAACTGTTCAAAGTGAAGTCAAATAGCAATTACGGGAATAAAACTTTTCAATGGAGGCTCGAGGGGCCAGTTCGGTGGTAGAAAACTCGGTGGAAACCACTTTGGGAGTAGCAGTCTAGGGCCGATTCGGTACTAGCGACCGATTGAGAAGATGAAGAGGCAGCATGTTGAGGAACTGACTTGGAAGTTTTAGACACTACTATATGTGAAAGTTTGAAAATTTAAAGAAAAAGTATAAAGATTTGAAGGAGCAATTTTAAAGTTTGACGAAAAGAGTACGAAGGCTTGAAGGTAAAATGAAGACCTAGGAAAAAACCTAAGAACAATTGCAAAAAATTGAAGATCAAAGGTGGAGATATGAAGGTTTGAAAGAGTTGGTAAATAACTAGAAGATTCGAAGGTGGAAGCTGGAACGGAAAGTGGAAAAAAGACAAAGGGTAGAAGCTTTTATAGCGGAAGTTTCCGACGCTTCGCATTCAAAGATAACTAGCCATTAGTTGACACGTGTCCGAAGTTAGAACAACACGACTGATGGGACGTTTCGATCGTAACGTACAAAGGAAGGAACAGGGGAACATCTATTATTTCTCGTCATTTCGGCCAACCTACTCTCTGAGAAACCAGGGGACTATCTCAATACGGGTAAAACCGGGTCTAATGGATACCCTAATTTTTCGGAGGGGAAAACAAAGCATGGGCTTAACTACATGGAATCGGAGATAGGCACCCCTAGTGTCACACCTCCTTTTGGCGCGCCCCGCGAGGGCGCAAAGGGAGTAAAGGAGTTTTCCAATTAAAGAACAATCGAAACGGGATTTATTTGATTAATTCAGAGTCGCCACTTGGGGAATTTATGGTGTCCCAAGTCACCGGTTGAATCCCAAATCGAGGAAAAGAATGACTCTGTTTAACAGTCTGTGTACCAGAAATCCGGATAAGGAATTCTGTTAACCCGGGAGAAGGTGTTAGGCATTCCCGAGTTCCGTGGTTCTAGCACGGTCGCTCAACTGTCATATTCGGCTTATTTATCTGATTTATACCGTGCTTTAATTCATGTGCAAAATTCAACTTTTAACTGCTTTTAATATTATTATCCATTATTTTAATAAAGAATTGCAACGTCATGAAAAATGTATTTCGGATCACACCGTACCAGTACGCATGTGCCCTTTAACGCATTTTGACTTCGTTGAGATTTGGAGTTGGGTCACATAAATGTGCACCCGAATTTAGGAAAATAATATTATTAAACACGAGCCTAAAGCAACTACGCGTTTGTACTTTGCGAGGGCCATAAAATTCGCTAAATGGCACGCCTCGAATTCTAAATAATTTTAATAACCAATTATTATGTGCTCCGTCTTTTGGTATTTCTTATTATGGCGTTACATAGAATTACCATATGACTTTTAAATACTGTAATCTAACAATTACCTAATGCAATAGTAAACTATCATGAACCAATCTTTAATCTAAATAACAAAATCACACATATTGTCTAAAGCTAAACATCATAGGTTTTTGCTTTTGCATTTTTAACAATAGTAAATGAATTAATGCATTTGTTCAAGAATAAGAGGTCATATACATCACAAAAATGTAAACTAATGAAGTAACCAAAATAGATGCTGCGGCTTTAAGACGGTAGAACCAAACTAATTAATCTCATAACTATACAATCATCACTGGCACACGACGTCATCAAATTTATGCTCACATTCGCGTGAAAGCGAACATCATACGTTTTTAAGCATCACATTGATTCAACTTCAAGTATATCACCAACTAGACAAATCACATAATTAAATTACCAAACCAACAATTAACACTAAACTGAAATAAAATGAGTAGAGGATTAAGGAATAAAACCTCGCTGGCAACCTCGAACAGGCTTTGGCCAAAAGCTAACAGAAACGATCGATGTTCGAACGAAAAGCTCGGGACTCGCCGGAACCACGACAATACTCAATAGCTACTGGTTTGACGATACGTATGGCTGCTGGAGGTGGTCGTTTGGAACGAAGAAGATGAAGCAGAAAAGGGTCGTTTGGACGTGAGGCTGGACGTGATGGTGCTGGTCGGCTGGTCGCTGCCGCGACGTGCTGTTAGAGGTTAATGACGGGCTACTCGCTTGGAAGCTGGTTTTAGCGTCATTTGGACGTAACTGTGATGGAGGTAAGCTCGTCGACGATCGATTGACGACGCAGCAGCGGCATCGATGGTTGCTGCTGGACGCTTTGACTGGGAGCTGGCTGGTCGTTGCCGAAATGCAGGAGGGAGATGAGGGCGTTAATGGAGGTTGACAACGGGAATGGAGGTGAAGGTGATGACGAAAGGCTGGTTTGCAGGAGTAAGACGCTAGGGACAGTAGGATTTTTTCTTTTTGGTTCTTTTTCTTCCAGAAGACGATGATGGCGTCCTCTCTTTTTTAAAATGAAGAAGAAAATCAACCGTATAGTCCCCTCTCCCAGAACGTTAGTCCCTCTCTTTTTTATACTCACATGTGCGTGTGTTTTGCTTTAATTTTAGTGTCGTGTGTGCATGTGCCTTTTTCCTCCATGTCCATGTGTTTTGTAGTGTGTGTGCATGTGTTTTTATATCTCTATCTTTCTTTTTTTATTTTTTAATCCTTTTCAAAATACCTTTTTCCCCTTTTAACGTTTTATGCTTCTTTCTTTTTAAATCATGGACCCCTTTAAATAAATGAGGAAGAAGCCCCCTACTCCACATGCGTTAGTCCCCTCCCCATTTTCCTATTTTTCTTATTTTCCGTTCCCTTCCCCCTCCCTTTCTGTGTTCTTTTTAAAATCAACCCACCTTTTGTCCGTTGGACCATCTTCCCTAGATGCCCACGGGAGAGATCGAGAGTGATGGGTCTCCACGTGGGTTTCAATAGTTATGGGCTTCATTTCGTATTTCGTCTGTGTCCCTCACGTGTGGTGGGCTCGGATTATTATGGGCTAGGTCCGAAAATTATAAAATCGGGTAGCTTGAACCCGAATATTATTCTTTGTCCGGAACCGAGAATGAGAACACGGTGTTATTAATGAATCCTACGTAAGCAAAATAACTATAAGACTAATAATTAAAACAAAATTATTTTTTTATATTTTTTCAAAATTAAAGTAAATATAAAATGTTAATGAAATTATTTTTTATTATTTTCGTTTTTATAAAAATATAAAAATATAAAGTACTATTTTTGTATTTTTCATGTTTAAAAATGACTACGAAACATTAATAAAACTATATTTTTGTTATTTTTCATTTTAAGGTAAAAATAAAGTAAAAGAGTCAAAATTAGCTAAGATAGCTATATTAGGCCTAAACTAAATATTTTAGCTAAAAATATAAAAAATCTCGGGTAGGGGCAAAATCACGCATCTACACCTAGTACTAGGGCCCGAGCGAAGAGCTTACTATCGGAGCCATCGAGACGACGCCCCCCGAATTCGGTTTGAGCTCCGAGGCCTCGAAAAACATTACCCAACGGTTGTACATGACTAACGAAGGGTCGTGATATCCGCGTTCAACCAGATATCACGGCGTGGATCTCGGCCCGTATCGGCAATAGATCACTGATTAGTGAAAAGGAAGATTTTTACTTTTTTTAGAATTGTACTGAGGGCAAAACTCCCCAACTATATAAAGGAGAATGTTATTATTCAATAGACAGTGTAACATGTATACCAAGGCAATATACACTTATTTTCTCTGCTTTTAAGTTGTTCAAAGTTATTGTACTTGTGAATAGTTCTTCATAAATATTTGGCTCCGAACCGAGGGCAGAACAACCGCTAAGCTCAGACCCGAGCTCGGACTTGAAATCACAACTGGTTTAATTATTTGTTTTACCTTTAATTCATTTATCTAATGTTATTGATCATTATTATTGGATTAATCCACATATCCTTAAAACTGTGTATAAATTAAATTATCATCCATTTTTTAAAGTAAAGAACAATATTCATACATTTCAAGATATCATACTAGATTTAATAGAAAAAATTACCTATCTATTTTGGTATGTCAATTTAACCTAAATAAAAGTGCGAAAAAAAAAACGTAAACACTATTATCATTAAAACAACAAAAGCACAAGACAAGAGTGAGTTGCATAAATATATTATAGAAGCTGAAACAATGTATTATGATCCTGAAAGGTAGTCTTATCATTTCACCTTTAGATTTAACCTAAATTCCAATAAATCTCTCATTTTATTTCTTTCTTTACTTAGTGGATGGAGTTTTGGCCTGTGGGAGAGCTTATCTGAGATCACAGCATTAAGAAACTCATTGAGTGGGTGGATTATTTGAGCACTACGTCTCTTTCTGCTTATCTCAACTCTCAAGTGTGTAGTCTTCTTTGAGTTTTGACCTTTTGGAATTGGAAACCGCCTCATATTTCATTATTCGGCGTGACAATTAATTTATCAAAATATAAAATTGGATGGTCGATACAAAAAAAAAATACAACTATTGTTTTTGGAGTGGTTAAAAAAATGTATATTTTCTCATGAAAATTTGTACAAAAGATACTATAAAATAAGTTGAAATAGACTAAAATGAATCCCCAAATCATATTTTCTTTATTTATTTATGTAAACTCTTTGAAATGCGTAGTTGCGTGAAGGAGGTTATAAACTCACGTGAAAACAATTTTGTGAAGGGCATTCTATATTATTAGTATATATCCTTCTCCATGTGTAGTTTAGGCATTTTACGGTTTACATGTATACTCATTTTTCTTTCTTTTCTTCGATTTAAAATTCTTTTGACGAACTTGACTTTTGATAAAGATTGACAGATTAAAGTGTAACTTGGTGTAAGCAAATATATTAAATTCAAGTAGACCCCAAAAAATATATTCTTGGTGATGGATTTACCGAAATTTGATATTAGTGCTACGAAAATGAATTTATGAACTATAATAAGTGGAGTACTTTTAGAGCATTCCAACCAACAGTGAGTTATGTGTATATGTGACAATCTCCCATACTTTCCAGTTTCCATCCTATTGCCCCATTTCCACAACCAACACCCTTTTTCTCTTCAAAATTACAACAACAATAATAATAATAAATTCAGTACAATTTCATACGTGAAAGTAGGAGGAGGATAGTATATACACAACGTCACAACCTTACCCTGCCAGTCTATCTTATGAAGGTAAAAAAAAAGGTTGTTTCTAACGGGTTCTCGGCTGAGTGGAATTTCTCTTCAAAATTAACGAAAAATAAATGAAGAAGTTTTTGCAATGTTTGGGGGAAAATGCCAGTTAAGGAAATGAAATGGGTGCAATCAAGTAGACCAAAAAAGCTTGTACGTTATGATCATTAGCCTCTTTCCCACGTTACCAATTATACTTGTGTTCTTTTCCTGAATATCAGGATGAGGAGGTTTGGCGGGGGGGGGGGGTCCACCCCTAGTTGGCGTCATAAGAGCAAAAGCATGACGAGAACACATAATAGCCTTGTAAAATGTAGATTTGGGAGACTAGTCTTATTAATTAGTCAGATCTAGATATATTGTTGGATTACTACAAAAGTTTTAGTCAACGATTATGGTCCAATTTCCACATGAATTTTGGACACCTCTTTTTTCTTCTTTGAAAGTTTAGCAAATGATGATGCAATACCATCGCTATGCTGCTGTACTCCGTATGCCTTCTCCTCGTAAAAATAGTACGAGCTAGCTAGTTTTCAGACTGATTATTGAAAAATAATGAGTATTTGCAAAGTCATCAAAAAATAGTTACTATTTTGTTACAATACAGAAAATTCTAGAATAATATATCGGAGATTAGTGCACCTCTGTATGAACTTTCAGTATATTATGCTGGAACTCCAACATGCGGAAAGTTCTAGCATAATATACTGGAGATTGGAGCACCTATGTATGAACTTACAGCATAAATATTTGACCAGTATATCATATTGGAACTCCAGTACATTATGCCGGAAGTCCAGTATGCTATACTGGAACAACGGTATATTATACTGAAATTCTAGTATATTATGCTGGAATATTTTTCGGATTTTGAACAGAGTTTTTGTTCAAATTTAACTTTACATAAAAAATACTTAAATTTCAATAACTTTTAAATCTTGCCTTTTTGAATTTGTCCCCTTCTCCTCAGCTCCCACCATAGGGCCGAGTCCGCTATTTTTTTTAAGTTGGTAAAACAAGAGAGCAAGAGTGGAAAACGAGAATTAACCCTTTGGGTGTTAAACAGGACGGGTCAGTCCGGTTCTGGACCGGCCTAGATCGGTAGAACCCGGAATCGGACCGGCCCGGTTC
The DNA here is from genome assembly GCA_032618575.1 of Nicotiana noctiflora. Taxonomy (NCBI): domain Eukaryota; kingdom Viridiplantae; phylum Streptophyta; class Magnoliopsida; order Solanales; family Solanaceae; genus Nicotiana; species Nicotiana noctiflora. The sequence continues at coordinate 160,699 of JASVEL010013680.1, read as the reverse complement.
TTATGGGGCCGGGTGGGCTGGGTTGGGGGTTCGTCCGGTTTTGTTAGATTTAGGGTTAGGATCCGGTTAATCGGACCCGGATAACCCGTTTGGCGTGAACAGTGCCCAAACCGGTTAACCTGGACTGGAACCGGCCCTGTTAACTGTAGTTTTTTTTTATTTTTTGAATTTGGCTAACATATGAGGCCCATCATCCGTTGAATTTTCTAGTTTTCTCAATATATTTGTTGGCCAACGGATTTATTTATTAAATGGTCATTTTTTGAATTTTGTGTTTTTAACACTTTACAAAATTAACCTTTTTAAAACTATAAATACCCCCCCCCTCTTCTTTATTTCTTCACTCAAATATCATTTCTCAATCTCAATTTATTATTTCTCTCATTCTCCAATTTGCAATACTTCAATTCTCAATCTCAATTTCTCAAATCCCAATTAAAGTTAAATCATGCCTCGTGCTTCTAAAGTGCGCTCATATGTTTGGCAACACTTTGAGGTGGTAGAAGAAAATGAAGAAGGTCAGAAATTAAAGTGCAAGAACTGCGGTCAAGTCTTAAATTTTCGTTCAGAGTCTGGCATAGGAAATTTAAGGAGGCATATAAAGTATTGTCTTGAGCGTCCTCCAGAAATTCGTATTTAAGATTTTACGATAATTTGTGTTTTTTTAAAATTATTAGACGTATTTATGATTAATGTTTTAGTTTGTTAGAATAATTTGAAGTATTATTAATTTATTAAGCATGAAAATTTAGTTTTACTATTTTTCTGTTAATTTACTTTTTAAATTCAAACTTTAATTTTGGAATTTGAAATAAATGTAGGACTTGCAATTTATAAGTGCAAGTTTTTCTCATTTTCTTTGTATTCTTTAAATTAATACAAAGTATTAATATGAATTACAATAGTTATACGAAATTTCAAAAAAAAATTAAAAATATACTAAACCCAGCCCGCCCGGCCCCCTCAACCTGTAACCCGTACGATTTAATTTTTACCCGAAATTACCTGAACCCGTTAAACCCGTTATCCTTGGGCCCGGAACCGGCCCGGTTTCAAACTCGTATGGGTTCAAAAAATGGGCCCGGCCCGGACCGCCCGTTTAACACCCATAACTAAACCCACCCCCAAAAAAAACACAAAAAAGGTTCCGTTATGATATTCTATATCTAAATATCTGCTTCCACATGATGTTGATATTAAATCAAGCAATTTGACCGTAACAATTAAAAAATAAAGTAAGAAAATATATGATCTATTTATAATTAAGTTTATAGACCAGACTACTTTTTTATTCATAACTAAGTGATTAGTATGCATCAGAAAAATGTGTGCCTTACTTCACCGATTAAGTTAATCCATTCCGACTAATCTAATTATCTAGAGACTGGCCCGGGGGGGGGGGGGGGGGGGGTTGAAGAGCATATTTCAGAGTTCAGACTTGACGTATGTGTAAATTTTTACTTAATCAAATTGACCACCACGATTTGGTTTAATCATCATAAATGCGTTCTAGCACTTGTGGAAGAATGCTCGTTGTTTGCTGCTTTTTGCTAGGGTTGAAAGAAATGTTCCAGATTTATGCCCTAACAAACTACAAATGAGAGATGTATTTGAAAAGATGAACTATAACATGGTATGTTAAAGAACCCATTCGAGTATAGACTTATATATTCCTACTGCATTTGTTAACATATTTAGAGGGATTCTGCCATTTGCCTTATGTTGTATCTTGTTTTAGCTTATCATTACTGCATCGCAGGAAACCCTGCGATCCCCATAGCTTTTTTGAAGGTAGGTATTTATTGCAAGAGATAAGGATTGAAAGTGCAATAAACAAAATCAAAGGATTGGAAGTACAGCAAATAGTTAAATGAAACTATTAGAAAATACAGTCATCGAGTGATAAGGCTGTTCTCAAATTTCTTCTTTTCATAAAGTAGGCAGTTCTCAAAACTTTTAGATAACCATATGCAAAAGAAACTTGAATCTAACTCTGTTACAACAAGTTATCATTCCCTTCCAACGAAGAGTAGCACCAAGACTACTGAACGAAGAGTAGCACCAAGACTACTGAATAGGGTATAGCGACCAATCTAATTAGTCCTGAACTTATCATAATGTGAAAAAAAAATGAGGTGCAATTCTAAGCAGCACCACTGGCACCCTTTCCTTTCTTTTTCTGGAGTTTCTTCATGTAAAACTCAAGTTCCTTACCCTCCAAGATGTATCTGTCAAAGTTCAATGAAGAAAAAGTGTAAATCTTCCTGGAAAACAGAAATAATCTTTCTAGCACCATCTAATTCCTTCTGGAAAACCGAGATAATCATGAATCTCATTGGGAAGATGTTATAGTAAATCTTCCTATTAATAATCTCTAAGCTAAGAGTAGCTAATTCAATTTACCAGGACGTTGGGGAAAACAGACTTTTAGACAAGTATACCATTATCATTCATTTGGAATTGGTAATTTTCACCTAAATATCACAGAGAACCAGTAGAGAGTTCTTACCCATCAGCACGACCACATTGGCCAGGTCGTGATGAGATTGCAGCCAATAGACGCCCACTAGCAAATTGCTCCTCAATATGTGGGTCAATCTTGCGATCCTGTTGCCGCTTTTGCAGCTTTCTTTGGACATGGTTACTCTTCTTCTCCTCTGTAACAGCCTCAGCCTCCTGTGAATCAACAGAGAAAGACTTATGTTGAAACTTCCTTAGCTAAAGCTGCAATCTAATGATGACAAATACAAGTTCGAGAAATCCTTTATCAGAACCACCTACAGGCTACAGCATAAACCGCTAAATGCCAAAAGCAAAGACGCAAACCTCTTAATAATAAGAATGTCCATACATAATATACTCAAGACAAATAAAGCACCAAAAACTGATTATGCAATCATTAAGATAAAAAAGAAATTAGCATATAAATTAGGAGAGTGCTGAAGTTGAGAAAAGACATTCAAATACCTCTACTTCCTTCTTGGAAGCAGCAGTCTTCTTCTTGCGACCAATATCAACTCCGTAGTGCTGGAGATACCACTGTTTAAATGGAGCTGCATCAACCTGAACAATCGCACTCTTCACCAGGGTTTGTGTCCTAACCAACTCATTGTTAGAGGCATTATACACCACATCCAATAAACGAGTCTTTCTTGTAATAGCCTCACTTCCCCAAGAGTAATTCCCAGTATCCAACCTCAATGCACGCCACTTCACATTACCTCCTCGGACTCTTATTCTTCTAACAGTCTTGGCATTAGGAACCAACTTTGTATTTGCTGGCTGTCTGCCAAGCTCGTACCTTCACAGGAACAAGAGATACAAAGTCAATCTCAAAAAAGTAACATCAAAAAATATAATTTCGTCATATACATCAATCATTTAAATAAAAAATCAAGTAAAATCAGGGTCAAGAGAGAGACTTAGAATAGACCAATGGAAGTACACTGAAATTTTTGGATGTACACGACCAATAGTACACATTACTCTGGTACAATCGTATCCTTGATGTTAGCTAATTAGTTAGAACACGTTATTAGCTGGAGAAAGTGAGCAGCTTCACTCTCTTTCATTCTCATTAAGTCAGTTAGACTCATATGGTAAGGCATGGATCAATGAGAAATTCATCAACTTTTCCATATTTTTCCTTCTCTTCTTCATTTACATTAACTTTAATCTTTACTTTAAACTTCCCCTTCTACATTTTTTCTTCTTGCTTCAGCCTATTCATTAGACCAAATCTTTATAATGACCAAAAAAAAGGAATCCCCATTAGCCTAAACTCCACTCCACACAATAGGATGCATGTAGAATTTTCATATATTCAATACAGAACGCAGTAACAAAGCACTGGATGAGGTATTGTTACAATCTGACAATAAACACTAAATCCTTAAACATGCCAAAATTTGCAAATCACAAGAAAATCATCAATTTTAGCACATTAATTACTTATATATATAAAAAAAAGTAGCACATTGAATAAATAAGATAGTTAGAGGTACATACTTTCTCTTCTTCCTCCAAGCCTTCTTCTTGCCTCCAGTGGCCCGTCTCTTGTGCATAGAATCACGAGAGATACCTATATAATACCATAATAAATTGCTCCTTAAAAACAAAACAAGAAAAAAACATGGAAGGGAGTGAAAATTTTGATTTCATTTACCCATTGTTGCCGGCGATGGAGGGCCCTAGGGTTTAGGTTTTCCCAAATGCAACGCACTAAAAAATGGAGGGCTCTGCAAGCGGCTGAGCAATGTGACCTTACTGGGTTTTATCAGCCTATAGCTCAAAACCCTAGCTGCTATACGATTCCAATTTTGCCCTTACTTTAATTAAACGACGTCATAAGATATCGTAAGATAAAAATGTACTGTTGGTCCTTATGATTTTGGCCTATGACTTGATATTTGACGGAGTTAATGTGTTGTTAATATCGCCATATATTCGTATATTTATTTCTATACTATACTATTAAAAAAGAAAATGGGTTTAAAGTACCACTATTATACGATAAATGGTTTATAAAAGGAATTTTTATATTTTTATGTCACATAAAAAACCTTATTACCCTCAACGTTTAACGTTTGATTTAATTACACTTAATATATCAAATTATTAATTTTATACCATAATTAATTAAGGATATAATTAATGAGACATTTTTTTAGTCCTTGATTAAAGGATTTCCAAATATCCCGTTTTTAACAAATTTCTCACCATTTTCAATGCTTTAAATTTCATGAGAGTTTATGAGTTAAATATTTTAAAATGGGAAAAAATCCCTGGAATCGAGCAAATCACATGCAAAAGTAGGCGGTACTAAAATTTTTGTCGTCTTATTCCCATATTTGCCCATCGAGTTAATCCATCTTTTCAAATTGTTGCAGTCCCCTACAACTTTCCTCTACTGAAAAATATATTCAAATAAGTAAAAATGGAGAAGTTTATTATGGGATAGATGCTTTGAATATCTCGTCGATATAACAAGTGCAATTTTAATTTAATTAAATCTCAATCAATTATTTGAAGGAAATTGCATTTATACATATTTCAAAAAATAAAAAAGTATTTTTAAATTCTACTTTACATGTGAAGATGGGAACGTGTAAACTATCTATTTAGCTCTTTTCATATGTTGGTATAGTCACTCCTGATTCTTCTGCCAGCATTTTGTAAGCATTTAAATCATAAAGATTCGTCCAATCTCATAAATGAAATTTTCGACATAATTGTGTTTTCTGCAGAAGATTTTGTAGAAGTTTTAGTCATTTTTTTATTTGTAAAAACAAAAAACAAAGCATCTGTAATCGGAATACAAATAATTTATAATTCATCTACAAAATATCTACAAACCGTATATATTGAATTTTAATATCCCAATTCTCATTCAATTGTAGCTTAATTGGTATTTTCGACATAATTATATTTTTTGTAGAAGATTTTGTAGAAGTTTTAGTCATTTTGGATTTGTGAAAGCAAAAGAATAAAATACAGCATTTATAATTAGAATACAAATAATCTATAGTTTATCTATAAAATATCTATAAATTGGGTACATTGAATTATAATATCTCAATTCCCATTCAATTGTAGTATAATTAGGATTTTTGACATAATTGCATTTTTCGAAAGATTAGTAGAAGTTTTAGCCATTTTTATTTGTGAAAACATAAAATAAAGCATCTACAATCGCAATACAAATAATCTACAATTTATCTACAATTTCTACTATATGACTTCTTCTTCTTCTTCTTTCGAGTTTCAATCTGAAATTCAGTTAAAACCAAGTCTAATATTCACCAAAACCCATAAAAATTGAGATATAAACTCAAAACCATATTCCCGATTATTTTCAACAACACTCAATCCAAACAAATAATAATTTTTGAAAACCCAAATCTGAATTCAAATATTTCGAGATTTTTAATGGCTGCCAATGGTGGAATTGCTGATCTCTTTTCATTTGTTTTATATTACTGAAATTTGTGATTGAGAAATAGAGAGATGTAGAGAGAATGTTGACGAATTGAGCTTTTGCATAACTGATTTCTACAATTTGAAATTGAGGTTCTGATTTCGACGAACTGAGCTTTTGATTTGTGTCTTAAGCGAAAATATCGAAGAATAGATATAAGCTTTTTAACATATTTGATTTCGACGAATTGAGCGTTTGAACAAATTTGTTTTGCGGCTAAATTAATTAGAAGATTCTGTTCCTGAATTTTAGCATGCTTAATTCGAAAGATTCAGCTACTAATAATTAGTATTTAATGAATGATATACTAATTGTAGGAAAAATATGGACATGGCGGGTAAATTAGAAACTGTGCATATTTTTTGTAATAAAGTTTCATATATAGTATAGGAAGGAAAAAATCTCTTTATAAAAATTTCTCGCCCATCTATACGTCCGAAAGTATATAGGACGTTAATTTTATTGTCAAAATTACCTTCGCGACTAACGACACTTCATGTGGCCTCTCATAAATGAGGCTCAATGGGGCTGAAATTGTATTTGGGTAAATTTTGATCCATGTAACCGATCTGACCCACTCTTTTTTATCTAGGTCAGTTGTCCCTACAGTGCGACTGTCATGAACAGTAATGCAGTCGTGCTCTATTTCACATTGCTCCGTCGTTCGCCGGTGAAAAGCCACCGTACCACCACCAAAAGATGCTCCTTCCAATTGTGTATCAACCTCAGCAAACCATTTCCCAAATCAATTCCCTAGCTACTACAGATTTGCAAAATGGTGTTTGAATTATTGTAGTGCAAAATCGTATGGGAATTCAAAATATTGCTTGTTTATGGATCAAATCGAGCCATTCCAAGCACCGGGGATTCTTCTCTAGGTCCATATCAATCTCACCACCAAAATTTGGAGGATTTTGTTGTCGGAATTGGAAGCTCCGATCATCTAAATAGTCCAAAAATGCACCAAATGGTCGTGCGTGGAATTTTGGGAAACCAATTGGCCCAAGATATTGCCAAACGATCCTTGCTATTCAGGAGAACGTTTCCAACACATCAAACCCAAACTTCATTGGCTCAATCTCCACAACAATTCAAAAAGGCAATTCTGCAGATTTGGGGTCACCAAATGTTCGACAAAATACCCGAGCCAATTCCCCAGCTCAAATGGTATTGATGTTCCTCAAGCTTTTCATGATCAATAATGAAGTCAGTAGTCAACCTAATTCTCATGAAGCAATTCAAAAAAAGGGTGACCAGACACTTTCTTCCCATTCAGTTCCTCATGTGGTCGTCAATGGTGTTCACGATGTTAAACCCTAATTTGAACTCATCAGATAATGAAACTGTTGAAACAATTTATGCTTGATTTTTTAGTTTTACTCAGATTTGGTTTGGACAAGGGTGTCACATGGCCCAGTAAAAAAATGCATGACACATTAATTTGAAGGTCTAGATGGTGTGTCGTTAAACATAGAGGTATTTTAATTAATAAAATTAACGTAGTGTATACTTTTGGACTAATAGATAGACGGAATATGTATTTTTAGACTGATAGATGGACAGAGGCTATAAGTAAATCGTATATCCAAAAATGGGGGTAGTTTAGGCCCTTTTTCGTATTAAAAATGAGAAGATTTAAGTTTAAAAAATAAGTTATTACCCTTCTTAATAACTTAATATTGTTTTTTTTTTTTTTGTTTTTTAAAAGGATGCCTACAAACAGCCCAACCCAAAGCTTCCTACTAGAAGTCACAAACATTCATTTAAATGGAATAGTATTTTTACTTGAATACATATTTTCATAATTAAAGATTTCATTCCGTATATTATCATAATTAAATATTTCTCTTTGCTGAAAGGTCTGCACATATATTTCTACTCCATTTAACAAAAGTTTCTCATATTGTATAAAGTTTAAGATTTGGAGAATGTGTACTAAGGTCTATTGATTTTTAAATAATTTTTGTTTATAATAGCTAAATAAATTTTTAAACATCAAATATGCTATATGTGTGTATTAGCCAATTGATATAAAAATACAAAAAATAACTGAATAAAATGCTAGTATTATATAAGGTGACTATTATAGAGGTCCCACTGTACAACCTTGAACTAAATATCTCTTATTTGCAATAATCTACCAGTTTTTATTCGCTTTTGAAATTTCGAATCAGTTGAATGAGGAAAAAAAAAATCAATAGAATGTAAGTAATTGCGAATATTATTATAACATTAAGCTAAGAAACATACAACTAATTAACAATTGTAATCCAGAACTGTCTACTCCTTTAATTATAATTATAATAAATGGGTGGAAAACCCGCTAACAAAAGTTAATTAGTACAAAATTACTGTCTAGTTCGAGCGATCTGTGCAGTTTAACAAACGATGCCTAGAAACAGAGAAGTAGCAAGAAGCAACATGCTCATGGGTGACCATTTGGATGAATAAGCACTGCTTTTAGGCTTGTTAGCTTGAAAACCAGGAAGCCAAGGATCGCCATTATCAGACGACCTCGCCGGAGGAGCTGAATTTCGTGGAGCAATAGGAGGAGTAAATGGAGTTGTGATTTTGATGTGAAATTTGAGTCCAGAAGCACAATGACCTGGAAACCCACACAAAAAGAAGTAATCGCCGGGTGTTTCAAGGGTAAGTGTGTCGCTGCCGGTGTTGTATATTACTATTGGATGGTTATCTGTGCACGCGCTATAGTCGTTGCTGTCCACTTGCATCACATTATGTAACCGTGGGTTGTAATTGAATACTGCATATTACACCAAAATAAGTAAGTAAACCAAAAATAATTGGCAAAATACAAATTGGTCAGTCCATTATACTTAATTGTATTCACTTCATTCGGTCTAAAATTAGTAATTTTTTTGGTCTTTTATTGTGATCCAAAATAAATATATTATTTAGATTTCAAGAATGAATTAATTATTTTTTTTTACATTGTCATTGGAATAAATAATATTAGAGTATGTATTAAAAGTATTTATGTGAAGAAATAGTAAATGTTAATATGGCCAGTTTCATTGCTAATTAATGTTAAATAGTAAATTTCTTAATATGTATGAAAATAACTAAAAAAATTACTTTTTTTTATCGACTATTATTGTTTAGAGAAGCTAAAGTTATACAATGTTGCCGACATAAAACAAATGAACAAATAAATTAAATGTGTTCCCTTAGTAACACCTTAAAGGATTAGATATACAACTCTTCGCTTTATTTTAGTAGTTACAATGAAAAAATCAAACACAAATAAAAAAAAAGCTTATGATTGTTTTATAATTTTGTCGTAATTAAAAATATAAAATAATTTAAGCTGAATAATTAGCCTCTACATTATTTTTTAAAGTCCTTAATGATGAATTTTAATGTATACTTTTCCTCTATTTCAACTCGTGCTCGATTTGTTTAAATTTCAAATTTTCCTATATAATTAACTAAACGCCTTGATTTGGGAGCTAAAAATTTACTATTTTCATTACTTGTGATGTCTAGTTGAAGGATAAAATAACACAATACCAAAAAGAACTATTGAGCAAATTTTAATATCTCGGAAATTGAGGGTGCTGGCCAAATAAAAGAGTGCACAACCAAAGTATGCTAAGATTAAAGTAAATGAAGTATTAAAAACAAAAATGTTACCAATAGAATCACCAAGTTTAAATTTTTTGGAAGAAACCCATTGATTGTAATCAACATTGAAATCCCATCCTGCAGAATCACCAACTTCATACACCTCAGCCATAGTTGATCCTATGATAGTCATTATAACAACCAACAAAAACATCATTGTCTTTCTGAATAAAGCCATATATAATTGGTAGTAAATTTTTGTATATATTTCAATGCTATATATTAAACTCTGAATTAATTATTTGACTGAATGAGGATCCGATTTGAGGCTTTTATAGACGTAGTTAATTTTCTCCGATCCTTGTTAGGACTATGAATTTAAGGAAAACATGCATGCTACTTTAGGAAAATTAATTTCCAATTACTCCACTCATGATTTCCTGTGAAACTAAGGTAACTAAACACATTGTCGCAAAGGAAAAAGAATCTCTAAACAATAATTACCATAAATGTTTCTGGAATTCACATAGCTGCAGCATGGTACGTGATTTTGTCCCCTAAGTTTTTCCTTATCATCAAAAGTCTCAAAATATAGCGATTTTTTTTTTAGTTATCGTGGTTCACCAAAACAATTCAAGGGTTAAAATAGCCAAGTGCCTATAAAATTATGAACATACAAACCTTAGTAATTTTAGAGGAATTAACTTAAATAGCTGGTAAAAAAGTAGTCGGCAAATGTATTATTATGCTTAATTATTGTACAATATTTGAATATTGGCTAGGGATATTTTTGGCGGAATAGCCAAATATATAACTTCCCCTTTTAGAGAAAGTAACTTAATTTTATGGGGGAAAATAAAATTCTAATTTAGTGATTCTTTAAATGCAAAAACCCATTGCTAAAGAGTCAATATAATACGTTGTTTATATATTTGGCTACTCGACCAATTTTTTTATTTTATAATGTTTGATAAAAAAAATTGTGATCTATAATTTTTTATTTCTTTTTCTTTTTGAGTTTAGGATTGTGATTTACAATTGACCTATTATTGAAAGATTTTTTTCCTCCTCCTCCTTCCTAAAACTGCTGCAAAAAAATAAATAAAATAAAATAAATACTTATTTTGTTATAGTGAAAACTTGTAAATTCATTTAGGGTTGAGTGAAAACGTGTCAATCCGATCTCTTATTTTGGATAATTGTATTCTAATTGATATTTTGGACATGTACATAACATAACTTTCTCAGACATAAGTTATACGGTGCTAATAAGTTGGTTTAAATTGTATTACTTATGTATCACTTGTATTAGTAGTGGATAATTATATTATTGGTATTTTGACCATGTACATAACATAACTTGCTTAGATATAAGTTATGTTGCGCTAATAAGTCGGTTTAATTTGTATTATTTATGTATCACTTGTTTTAGTAGTGGATAATTGCATTCTAATTGGTATTGTAAACACGTACATAACATAACTTGCTCAGACATAAGTTATACGGTGCTAATAAGTCGGTTTAATTTGTATTACTTACAGTAAGAGCTTACAAAAAACTTATATAACAGCTTGCAGTAGTAGCTTACAAGCAGCTTGCAGTAACAACTTACACAACAGCTTGCAGTAGCGATTTTTTTTTTTTTTGTATAAATAGAAGAGATTTCAGTTTATTATGTACATCAGTTTGAAGTTGAATAATTCTCTTTATACTTCTCTTCGGTTTATTTACTTTATAGTTTTTATTTTATAACACATTATCAGCACGATGCTCTGTCATTTTGAGCACTTACTTCGAATTTAGTTTTTATTTCAGTGTTCATATCTGATGTAAGGCGACGCTCTTACACCTGTTGTTAGTTTTTGTTCATTCCGAGCATCATAAGGCAGATTATATCCTTTAGGTGGTAAGATTTTTTTTTCACAGTAGTAATGTGGATATCACTTACATATGGAGTGGTTAAATTTGTGTAAAGTAATTTGAACCTTTTGCTTATATTTGATTTAATATCTTTATCATTGCTTACTCGATTATATGTTACGCATATAGTACCAATTTGGTATTTGTTTTCATTCAAATTATCTTAATAAAGGATTACAAAGTGGATAACATTATTAGACCCACTTAAAACTCTAGCAGAGTTTGCAAGAAATATACAACTACCAGAAGTGATTATATTTTGTATATCTCATTGTAACTAAATTTTATTAACCACCGAAAATGGTATATGGCTATAACTACTAGAAGTGATAATTTAGCCTTTCCATGGTTATAATTGAAGAGAAACTACAGAAATACTCTCCATATTACATGCACACCTTGATTTGCTCATAAAGTAATAAATATTTTAAAAGAGGTTGAAGCATCACAATTTGATGAGATTAATGCGCACTAAGATAATTATGTTCGATTCCTAAAGGATGAGAATTTTTTATAAATATTAATCAATTAATTGAAGTGAACGTGACAATATTAATAAAATCGTGAATATGAGCGCGCTATTGATGTAAATATATTATGATTCACCTTCAGAAGAGGTAATATGATTGAGAGAATATATACTCAATTTTTCGTATTTTACATTTGCTCATGTAAAAATAACACAACTGAAATTTCTTCTTGAAATAGGAACTTATTATGAAAAGGTGTTTTCCTGTGCTTATACAATTGTTTAATATTGTTCATTTTATTATGATTATCTCTCGTGATACAAGAAGTGTATAAGTAATATTTGATAGTAAAAAATATATAAAAAACTCCAGAAGAACTAATTGTTTGTCTAGAACACACATGACACCAATAGTATCTGAATAATATTAGATTGTGAATAATAGCAAAAAACTCTCGAAAAGCTTATATACAAATATGTCATTCATATTATATGATTATGGTCAAAATATATATTGTAGTAAAACTTGAAGTTTACTAATACAAATGGTCATATTGAGACTACGAATAATTGGAAGATTGAAAATCTTCATGTTCCTCAATCACATGGGTGAAATAATATGCACGTGAGAAGTTACCTGACTTATTATTATATTTGTACTACATCATGTATCATAGTAAACTAGAAGTTTACTAATGCAAAATTGATGCCATAGTGAACCAAAAGTTTGCGAAGAGATGTAACATGTCATGATTGACTTGAAATTTTTATTTGTCATTTTTGAATAAGCTATTTGAGAATTCAGATAAGCATACACCGAAGAACTAGAAGATCCTTCAAGAATTTTCTTGTGTTGCTTGTTTCTCATAATAAATTGATTATACAAGCTAAAGTTGGGACTAAGACCCCTGATTCTGAAATATATAAAAGGTAAATACGAGCTCATTCAACTATCACGTGAACCACTTATAGATACATATATGAGATGGTTACATGTGTGAATATTATCAACCTACAGTTTGACATTTGAAATTGATTTTCTCAATTACGAGCATAATTTCCTTATTATGAAATCAAGACGGTTCATCTTGATAATGTTGGTTTATATCCAAGGTGGTTTAGTATTGAATACCTCTTATTAATGGTTAAACCATTGCTTATGAGATAAAAACTTCATGTGTTGGCCTAAGATTTTTTAAATTCCATACAATATCACTTGTATGCATCAGACCAACAATATATGATAAGTCCTCCCCTCACAATTGGTTTAGGATAAGAAACCAAATAGTTTACTATCTAATAATCTTTGATATGTGGTATATGATTAATTTCTCTACCACAATGCACGAAGATAGGTTTTCCAAAAATGATTGAGGATATGTGTTTGTTTTTCTAACATTGGGGGTGGGTGGGTGGATGGGTGAGGTGGAGTAGAATAAATAGCTGAAAAATATGCATATGAATTTAATTATAATTAATAGGATCCTCACTTAGAATATAATTCAATTCAAATGCCAAAAGTAGTTGCTGATTCAAAATTAAATATCATATTTCAGTTGCAAATGCTCCTATTAAAATTAAAGTCCTTGAAGGATAAAGTCTACAATACACATGACGCGTAGTAAATGGATCGTTCCAAAGGTAACAATCCTCAAAAAATGATTGGAGCAAATAAATAAAATGACAACAATGAGGAGGAAATGAGCTCTAGAAGAACTCACGATATAACATTGCATCAAATTCCAGAAGAAGTTCGGGTACCTGGAAATAAAAAAGTGATGACTTAACAAGTTATGCTGCTTAGAAACCGTACAACATGATCGTCGACGATATATTTGATACAATATAGTGCATAATATTGTAAAATATTATGATCAGACATGTAGTCCAGACAATTAAAGTTGTCATGCCATTTAAATGCAAGTCAAAACTTATATGAATCATGTAAATTAGCTCCATTTTAAAACTTCATATTTGAGGGTGGGTATTTTTAATTATTTGTATTATTGATCTGCAAATAATGGATTAGACGAACCTAACTTTTGGGATGCGGGCAGTGACTCAGACCATTTCCCGGTGGTTATGGGGCTTCATCAAGAATCGGCGCTTAGCCCTCTCTTGTTTGCCTTGGTGATGGATGCATTGACCCGACATATTCAGGGGGATGTGCCTTGGTGCATGCTATTTGCTAATGACATAGTATTGATGGACGAGACAAGGGTCGGTGTGAATGAGATGCTAGAGGTATGGAGACAGACTCGAGTCTAAGGGTTTCAAAATAAGCAGATCTAAGACTGAATACCTGGAATGCAAGTTCAGCGCCGAGCTGAGTAAAGTAGGCAGGGACGTGAAGATTGGATCTCAGGTCATCGCCAAGAGGGACAATTTCAGATATCTTGGGTCGGTTATTTAGGGGGACGGAGAGATTGACGGGAATGTCACTCATCGTATATGAGCGGGGTGGTCGAAGTGGAGGCTTGCATCAGGAGCCTTGTATGATAAGAAAGTGCCACTGAAACTCAAAGGGAAATTTTATAGAGCTGTGGTTAGACCCGCCATGTTGTATGGGGCGGAGTGATGGCCGGTGAAGAACTCTCATGTTCAGAGAATGAAGGTTGCGGAGATGAGGATGCTCAGGTGGATGTGCGGACTCACCAGGTTTATAAGATTAAGAATGAAGTTATTTGAGAGAGGGTGGGAGTGGCTCCGGTGGATGAGAAGATGCGTGAAGCGAGGCTCAGGTGGTTCGGGCATGTGCGGATGAGAAGTCCTGATGCCCCGGTGAGAAGTTGTGAGCGACTGACGGTGGTCGGCGTAAGGCGAGGCAGAGGGATTCCTAAGAGGTATTGGGGAGATGGCCCTCCATAGAGAAGTCTCGAGGTCTAGTATTAAGATTGTAGGATAGGGGCTCCTAGAATTTCTCGTACTCCTTTCCCGGGATTGGGTGAGGCTTGTCAGGGCGACTCTTAGATGCAGTGCATTGGATTGTGTCCCACTTATGGTAGTTATTTATGGTAGTTACTGTTTGATATTATTGCATGCCATTTTATGTATAATTATGTTTAGATAACTATTTACGCGATTTCTGCCGGGATTACTAATGCTATTTTATTTTTGTTTTTGTTTTTGTTGTTACTTCTCCTTTCCTTCTCTGAGCCGAGAGTCGATTGGAAACGGCCTCTCTGCCCTTTCGAGTAGGATAAGGCCTGTCTACATATTACCCTCCCCTGACTCCAGCTCATGGGACTACACTAGGTAGTAATAGTAGTTGTTGTTGTTGTGCATCTTGCACACATCCCTCCCTTAGTTTTTAGAGTTGCAAAGGAGGAATCTAGCTTATTTGATCAAATTTCTAAAATTTAATCGTTTTAAAAAGTATCGCTTTGGAAAGTGATAGACACTAACAATTTATATTTAATTAATTAATTTACAATTTTAACCAATAAAAAAGTATTTTATTACAATTAAAGTAGCAATTTACTTGATAAAATAATTTTATCATTTACCAAAATAAAAAAAAGATTTATGTTTGGTAAAAGTACTTTTGGACACAAGCTATTGTTTTCATATTCTGAAAATAATTATTGCTATTATATAAAAATAATTGTTTTTTATTTTCTTTCTAAACACGTGGTCAAACTCCTCAAAAGGGTGGCTAATAATCCAAGCGTTTTATGCAAAAGCTCAGTAGACCCCTGCTACCAAAAGAGGGGAGCATCTTGAAAATGGGATTTGGTGCAGCTACTCCTTCCACTTCAATGGCGGGCCATGTTTTCCTAAGAAGCTCTCATCAGAAGGAAGTAACGTTAGGATCTTGTTTGCGAAAAGAAACATGGAGGTTTAATCTCAACTTGCCCAAGCTCAACTACCAATCTAGAAACTCATTTTGCTGCAAGAGTGAATCGATTGATTTCGAAGAAAGAACAAGCTCTTATGAGGTAAATTTTAAGATCCCATCTCTCATTCTTCTGTGTTTTTGGTTCGGTTTAGTCATCTACTTGCTGCTGCATATGCTTCTTCCACCGTATCCAAGTAGAAGTAACAAGCAGTACACGATTCTCTCTACCTTCAAGGCATTCATTCAATTTGTCATAATATATAACTAATAATGATCTAGCTTTTTTTCAGTATCTCCGTGTGTATACTTTGACTTACATAGGTAAATTTCAGAGGTGGATTCAGGATTTCAAGTTTACGGGTTGCTACCGTAATCTCAAATTGTAATACCTGGGTTCACACTTAGATATTTATAAATATTTAGTGAATTTCTTAATAGAAATACAATGTGTATGCAAAAGTTAGTGGGTTCCCCGTCACTCCATAGGTTGAGTGTCGGGTGGGATGGAAAATATGTCCTTGTAGATGGCTTGAGATTTTTGAGTCTTTACTATGGGGATAGGAGGTGGAGGATATCTAAAGATCTTTGTAGGGAGGATGCTCTTTCCATCTTATGTTGTTACTAAGTACATCTAGAAGTTTTAAGCAATTGCTTCAGTATCAGCAAAGAAACAATAGCACCGTTCTTGTTAGAGCAAAAAACACGATTTTTCCTTTATTGGTAATTCCTCGAGTGGACCACATTTGGATCTTATACACCTATATCATTACTTTAATGCATAACTTCCATGCTAAGATTAGATTTCCCTGCTAAAGTCAAGGACTTTTTTCTATCAAATCTTCCTAGACTTGGTTAAAAAATATGTGGAAATCTATAAAGCACCTTACAAAGTAGCATGCTTTTTGTGGGAAGTGTCTCATGATGCGTTTCTAACACAGTCCAACCTCCAAAGAAGAGGTTTTGCAATGTGTAACAGATTCTACCTTTGAAGTAAAGAAGTAGAGAATGGAAGTCACCTAGGTGCTTTGAGGACAAAGCAATCACTGTACAGGAGATAAAGTTTAGATGCTTGTTTACGCCAGCCTTTTGGTGCAACTATCGGGAGTTATAAGAAATATATAAGATGATTTATTTCATTAGCTTGCTTCAGGGGTAGGATTGGGAACTGCTCACTCTTGTACATACCAATCATCTTCTTGGTGTCTGGTTTTATTATATTAATATTATCTCTTGTTTACTGATAAAAAGGAACTTCCATAGGTTAGAACGCTTAATGATATCATCACTAGTATTTATATTGACTATCAACTACAGATTGCTTGAAATCAAAGGCATATAGTCTGACAGCGGTGAACTAGATACTAAGATAATCAACTAGGAGGAAGTGTAACGAATGAAAGTTGTTCAAGCTAGCATATTGGAAGATCAATCAGCTAAAATGACCGTAGTGTACAATTAGACCATGATTTGTTTTTAGATGGAAAACGTTAAGAAGTTATAGATTGATCCCTGTTTTTCTCAGTTTTCGAAGAATGTTTCCTGAAAATTTGAATCAAGCTTGTCAAGAACATGCTTCCCTTTCCAGACAGAAAGAAAGGGAAACTCGGAAGATTTTAATGTGAGAGACCACAGCGTTTCCCGTATATAATTGTTCTTAGATTGGAGAAGTTCTCTATGTTCTGTTTTCTGAAGTTGCTATGTGAAGTATTATAGATGCAGCTCGCTTTGGACTAAATAACTAACAAATGTTGTATCATGACAATCATGATATAAGTTCTTTATTTCCCTTACCAACCCTATCCTTCAGAAAAAATAAAAGATAAAAAGAATAAATATGTGTTGCAACGGGTCAAGATTGCCGTGTTTTATGCCCCTTTTTTGGCAATGTTAAAATATTAACTTTTGCTCATACTAGGCAATCTTCATAAGAATGTCTTTTTTTTTTTAGCTCTTCTTGCATAAGTGCTAAGGACATGCAGCTAAACCACAAAGAAGATAACTGATAACCCACATGTATCTTCATCCATCTCTCTCTCTCTCTTGGGTTATCATGTAGGAAGTGATTTGGTATTTGTTGGAAAATGCAGTTCCTATTTGGAATTGTTGAGTATTCTGTTACTGATTGAATATACCTTCTTTTATTTACTCAAAACTGATTGAATGCCTGAATAATGAAAGAGATGGAACACACTGGTTACAAGGCAATACACTTCTGCTATTAGGTTGTTGACTCGGTGAATTGATTTACTCTGTTTATGGTTTGCTACTTGTTGCTTGCTACAAGTAGCTGTGGTATATAACAGCCCACTTGATTTTCGGCTCATAAGAATCTTATACTCATACTAGCTTTCCTTCTTTACCACTTGTTAATGTATAAAAAAAATGACTTGCTCCAAAAGTAGGCTTGACAGCTGAATAGCTTAGCATGGACTCTGACTCATTGGACTTGAGAACCTATATGAAAAGCTATGCGCCATGACTATATCTTGTCAGTCATTGGTGGAAACTTTTGAATGGCATACTTCCTAAATGGAGTAAATATCGTCAACAAGAGCATCTTTCTTTAAAAGAAGACGAAGAGTTTTCCACCTTTCCATTGGAGAAACAAATATTGGGTGAAATTACCAAGCACAATTCTATTGTCGCCACCCTCTCTTCCAATTGATAGTGGGTTAGCAACACATCTTGGAAATGCCAGTCAGTTGCTAATGTGTGTTTAGTTGTTTGTTAGGAGTTATGACCTTTACTGTTTGTGAATAGTCATAGATGTGAGTTTTTATTTCAGTGAATGACGTGTGAATGAGGAGAAAGAGAGAAGGAACCACATCTGCTTCAGATGTATTGCTTAAATGTTGGCACGTTATTTATATTGCATCTTGATTACAGATTTCATCTAGTTCTGAAGGTTTCCTAAAGTAATAATCTATTGAAAATGCAGGTCAAGAAAGAGATTGACCAATGCTATGAATTAATACACAGGCTTGGTCGGGGTGCTGTCTATTTGGGATCTTCGAGGATGGGTCCTGAACATCCACACTACATAAAAACCTTTGAATTGGGCAGCAAGGTTAGTGAACTTTATCCAAGTCTTAGGGGTAGAGGATTGACACGAAGGAGAAATAACGGAAAATGTTGAGCTAGTATCTAAAGATAATACTACTCATTTGAGAAGAATGTATAAGCTTTACTATTTTATAGTTCATGAAGATTCCTTCATCAGCTGAGCGCTTCTAAATACTACTTGTTCGACAGATTGCAACCCTCTTAAATTGTACGACATGGTCAGGTGCTGGGCCAGGCTTAATGGATGCTGCAACGCAAGGTGCCCTACAAGCAGGGAAGCCTGTTGGTGGGTTCAAGATAGGTAGAGAAGCTGGGGAATGGACGGCTTCAAATTTTCATCCTTACTTGCCATCAGAGAGTTATCTTACGTGCAGGTAAGGACATATTGTAAAGCCAAAGAACTCACAGTTGGGCAGTTCTCAATAGGTGCTTCCCTATGATAGCATAAATGCATTATTTTTCTCATGTTCAATTAACTCTTATATTCATCATATCGTATTATATGCAGGTTTTTCTCTGCAAGGAAACATGGGTTGGTGGATGCTGTTGTGAGATGTAAAAGCTCTGAGCGGACAGCTGTTGTCGCCCTTCCTGGTGGAATTGGTACCCTTGATGAGATTTTTGAGATTATGGCTTTGATTCAGCTCGAACGAATTGGATCTCAACTTCCAGTTCCTTTTCTTCTAATGAACTATGACTCATTTTATTCCAATTTGCTGGAGTTCCTCAATGATTGCGAGAAGTGGGGAACTGTCTCCAAGAACGAGGTTGCATCATTGTGGAAAATTTGTAACAACAACTCAGAAGCTTTGGCTTACTTGACAGAATTTTATGGTCTTTCTCCTGTTGAGACCGGTAGGAGAGATTCTGAATCATCAGAATGTAGAAGTTTACCTTGACAGTTTTCATCCATCAGGTATGGAGAAAAGTTCTAAGATTATGTTATATCCGCAATTTCTATTTCTTGTTCTACTCTTTGAAGGAGTTGTCATTTCTTGGTCATGTTGTAACATGTTATTTGCTGAAATTGAGTATCAGAGTCTACATCTTGAAGCAGAAGCAATGAAAATGTGTGGTTTGAACAAAAATTTCTTAGTCGTGACTTGCTTGTTTTGAGATTAATGTTAAACCAAAGTGCGGAGTATTTTGGTCTTTTAAGTGCTTTATTCAAGTGCAACTAATTCATGTGTCAATATGCGGGTAATATTTACAGAGTTTAAGTCCTATGCACTGATTTAAACAATCATGTTTTTTGTAAGGCAAATATAAATCTTTATGATTTGCATTAATGAGTAACCTCATAAAAATGGTAACTAACATGCTATAATAGGTTAGCTAAACTACAATGATCGTCTGAAGTTTTTTAAAGTGTTAATATATAGTATAACTTAAAATTTATTAATTATGCTGAAAATGAAAATGACAATCAAATGCAGGATAAGTAACATAATTTTATACCATGATAATTTTTTATAACTCAAACCAAACAACACCTAGAATATTACACGCAGCAAAATGATAATATGAATTACTTGGATTAAACTTGAGGGTTTAAATTTACACGGGCAGAGTGAGGATTTTTCATAACTTAACCGGTATATAGAGATATCTGTCAGCATTAATACCAAAAATACAATATAATTAAGAAATGAAATCCTAAGATATCCAGTATCATCAAATAAAAACCATATAATATATACATGCGTTCATTCATGAATTTACGCTCAGTAATAAATATAGTACAGTATCTTTTTACTGAGGAGACATAAATTATACGTACTACTATATTACATGAAACAGCAAGAGGAGACGCCTTTATCGGCTATTGACGCCGTCGTCGAAGTGCGACGACGTCGTTCCCGTGCCTGTGCCGCCACAGTGCATTCATATTCAGTATCATAATTGTCATGGTAATTTTTATTGGAACGTCGTCTTAATTGAGAATTAAACTGATCTCTATAATGAAGAAACCTACCATCTAATTGACCATAGTAATCAGATTGGCTAATAAAAAGATTACTTGAACATTCTCCAAATTGAAACCAACATAACTCTGCTTTATTCCCTGCTTTTCCTAGTCTTTTTAGTACTACTTTTGGATCCACATTTCCTGATACTTCAATCATCCCATCTCCATTCATTCTACAATTTCTGATACCTAAAAATATTTCAAAAAAATATGAAAAGAAATGTAACAGAAATGTTGCTATGAATAATACAAAAGTATGCTATTATTACATAGAAAAAGAAAGTGCGAAAATACCATAGACATTTTTGAAGATTTTCGCCATGGGTTTTTGCCATCCTGAAGTGCGATTGTTGACCCACAAAACACAAGTCTGTCAATGTAAGACGTAAACAGAAATTTTTGTAAGTGGTGTCGAAATTCATAGAAAAATAAATAATAACTTTAATTATCATACTTTTGGACAAGAAATAACTTTAATCTATTGAATTTGTTAAGTCTTAAATTTGAAAAGGCCCTATTTCAATTCTATTTAATATTTAATCATTTTTTACCACAGAGACTGTCTCAAATATTCGCAAAAAATTGTGCTAGTTGAGGTTCAAACCTCTAACTTCCTAGAGCAAAATCAAGCACATAACTAAGGTATCAAGAGAAAATTTATATCAAATTATGTTATTTTTTCTTACTTATCTGTTTTTTTACAGTATAATATATATATTTAATAAAATTTTCCGACAAAGCAGTGTCGCGTGATACTGCTTCATCAAACATGCATCCGCCCCTGTGTTAATGGTTTAACATAGGAAAAAAGAAGAGACACTTATATAACTAGACAAGATTTAAAAAATATCTACAGAATCTTAGCATCATTTATTGAATAACAAATGAGGCAGCAAAAATATTATATTTAGTAGCAGTTTCCATCTTCTAATCAATCAAATCCCAACAAATCTCCTAATTTATCTCCTAAGTAGACTCCCCAATAATAGCCTTCTATGCATAATCTCCGTCGTTTCAAACAAAATTAGGCATACCATCAAAGGAAGACCCAAAATAATCTGCACCATCGAAGGCATTTCTTTAAACTTTTAATTAAGTAAATTAGTATATTATGAGTATATTGTAGGTTTGTGATTGTTAATTTAGTATACGTAGAAAATTATATACACGACAAAATAATGGTATATCATATATTAGTATTTGTTTAGTTATGTATGAATATATAGTTGTGTTACATCATGTATTAAGGGTATATTATAGATTTTTATTTTTAGTTAAGTGTGTAATAATTATATACACATTATAGAAATGGTATAACGTACATAGC
Source organism: Nicotiana noctiflora (assembly GCA_032618575.1). Classification (NCBI taxonomy): domain Eukaryota; kingdom Viridiplantae; phylum Streptophyta; class Magnoliopsida; order Solanales; family Solanaceae; genus Nicotiana; species Nicotiana noctiflora. The sequence goes on along the minus strand of JASVEL010013680.1, from coordinate 138,551 downwards.
ATTTATTTATTATGTACGCATACGTAATTATATACATGGTATAATAAAGATATTTACGGTATAATAAAAATATACATGGTATTATAAAAATTAAAAAATTAGGTTAAGAATTTCAACAGTATTTTGATTGAGTGACTATCATTTTGGTTAAAATTATCTAATATTCGTAGAAAGAAGAACTAAAATACAAACCAAACTTGCATGGTGGTCATGTAGCCATCACTATTGTCAAACACTTTTCTAATATTTTTGAATATAGAAACGGAAATGTATTAATGAGGATGAAAAAGAAACGGATATGTATTTATTAGAATATAAACTAATTTATTAGTTAGTGGTCTTTCACTAATCGTAAGTACTATTGACAAAATAAATGTAAGGATATAAACGAATAGCTTATTTTGTGGGGCAGTAGATTATTTAATTAACGACATACTCTTCTTATTCTATTAAAAAGGTAAAAAGAACTATCATATTTGAAATAAACAAAAAATGCTATTATTTATGAAAATAATCTTTGAATAGAGAGCATTGGTGTAAAAATCTCAAAAAAGAAGTAAACAAGATAAAAGAAAATGAACGTACGTAAAATGAGAAGAAGAAAACACGAACACAAAATATTAAGCTTCTTCCTTTTTTACGTGCGTACCATGAATGGATAACTTTGAGTCATGAGTTGCTGTTCCAATGCAGAGAAGGACATTATATTATATTGATGATAAAAATAGTGTTGTTTGTTTTGGAAGGGCAATGCAAGAATATTGGATCATATTTATAAGATCAAGTAGCATTATTGTTCTTTAAATGGAAATAAGATTTCGGATTTTCCTTTATCTGCATAGTTAAATAAATTTTCAAGATTCTCGTAATATAGAAAAGATATTGAATATGACATTGGTAAGATGATAAGATATATCTACAAAATCTTTTTTTTGTATATAAATACTTACTTTTTAATTACGCAGAATTTTTTGTTTAACCATTTAGTATCCAAAACTCACTACACCGACTAATCTGAATTTACACTGGGTAAGCCCACTAAGAAGATAAAACACTTTCTACCAAAGAAAAACGTACTTACATTCGTCAAGCTCGAACCATGACGTTTACATGATCAAGTTACTTTTAAACTTATAATAATTATTTCGAGTGAGAATGCATATGTAGTTTGGAAAAAAAGGTAGATTTTGGAACCCATGTGTAAAAAATCTTCTTAACATTTTGTACCCTATCAATTGATAAATGAGCTGATGTGTCCTTCTATTTTAATTAGTAGTTTAAATGTCACGATCTAAAATCTATTAAGGTTTGTGATGGCATCGGACACCACTCTGAGGCAAACCAATATCAAGAAGTTGGTTAAATTTCCATTTTGACATTTATTGAAATTATTTCTTTCATGCATTAAACAATAAATAATGAAATTCACTGAAATACAATAATGTCTTTAACAAACTTAATATTGAATAATCCCATAATCATCCGAGAACCTGGTGTCACAACTGTATGAGTTAATTCCAGGAAATAAAATGACGTACAATAACTGTCCGGGAATATGAATTGGACAGAGGGTACATATTATACATTAAAAGAGACTATGCCGGCTACAGGTAGCCTCGAGAGATGCAACTCACCAAGTTTCCGTATCATCCCTGCTGCTACGCCCAATATGCCGCTAGAGGTACATGTACCTATGCAACAAAAATGCACAGTAAGTATAGCATGAGTACAAAAATGCACAGTAACTGTAGCACGGACCCTTAAAAGGTTATTAGCCTAGTATGGTGCGATCGGAATCGGCTTGAGGCCATTGGATGGATTTAAATACAAATATGGGCTCTATATCAGGCCATATATGTTCATTTTAGCATAACACTCCTTATGGAGGAGTATTTAGCCGTTAGATGCCATTTCGTCATCGTTTATTTCATGTAATATTTTGTTGTGCCTTGTGAGTAGTGAAATAGTTTGATAAATTTCATATGTGTTGAGGTTTCACTTAGCGATGGTGTTATGCGAGCAAGATAGCTCTCGAGATTCAGATCATATATCACACCTTAGATGTGCTTGAGTTTTGTAGCATATGACGCTATCTGTCTCCCAAGAAATGGTATTATGCACTTAGCGTGCTTGTGGCCTATATTCAGTATTTGTAGTAATGAGCACTCTAGCCCGATATGTGTCTCCTTATATAGATTTTATGTGTGGATTGGGTGGCACGCCGCCATATGTATGTTGTTTGGATCGGGTTTCATGCCCCAACAGTGTGATGTTGAGTACAATCCCCTATACTCTATTTTTTTTGGTGTTTTGCTTCCCATTTTTTGAGGAAGGTTCATATTATTTACGTGAAGTTAAGTAGTCCCTTCAGAGTTTTTTTTTTCTTATGTATCACGTTAGAGTTTGTAGCTTATTGGCACGTTGTGGAATCATATGAAGAGTTTCGGACATGTCTGGGATGGCTTAATACCTGAGCAACTTGTACTAGGTGAGAAGAGTTTAATGGATCTAGGATCAGAGCAATCGAATTATATGAAGTATATTAAAGAACAAACACCATTGTTTGGTTTAGAATGAGGTGATGGTTCTCGTCAGGAGAATAAACTCAATAATATATTGGCTCGGTAGTTGGTTATGAATTTATACACCTCTCTTGTATCGTGGCGGTATCACAAAAATTGGGGCAAGACTTATATATGGCCTGACAAGCGTTGGGAGCATTATGTTCGTGGAGTTTTGGCTATTATGATCGAAGAGTATTATTATGGTCTTGTGAATGATGTAGTGCATGGTATGAATTCAGCAAGGGTGCGCAACAATATTCCGGTACAACGTGTGGTGATTGATATGGTATTCGTATGTTGGAAGCTGGCCCAATAGAGAATTTCGGATGTTGGAACTGGGTTCTAAGGCATAATTGCCTACATAAGAGAGGATATTTTCAGATTTGATCGAGCTAATGTGCTCAACTGAGTTGTGGTTGCATGAATAGGTGCACGAGGTATTTAACAATGATTTCAAACAACTCCAACACATTTCATAGCGTGTTCTAGGACGAACGTATGTTTAAGTGGGAGAGAATGTAACGACCCAATCGGTCGTTTTGAGCTCTAGTGTGTCGTTCAGCGGTTTTAGATCATGAGCAGCTTCACTTCAGATATTATGACTTGTCCGCATAGTCGGAAATGGAATTCGGGGAGTTCGGAGTTTAATTTAAAAGAGAATTCTCATTTCCAAAGCTTAAAGTTGGAAGAATCTAACTAAGGGTTGATTTTAAGTAAATGATCTCGGAATCAGGATTTAAAGGTTTCAGGAGGTTCGTATGATGATTTCGGACTTGAGCATATTACTGGATCGGGTTTTCGATGACTCGGGAGCATTTCGACGCCTGTTATGAAAGTTACCATTTTTAGAAGAATTTCATAACTTTGGCATGAAGTTCATTTTAATACTATTGATGTTTGTTTGGGATTCCGAGTTTGGGAGTAGCTCCAGATGATAATTCGAGTATTGGGAGCTCGAAAGGAAGTTGATTTGGAGGTCCGTAGGTCATTTTGGAGTCATTTGGCTAAAGTTAAAAATTTGAAGGGTTTTGAGAAGTTTGATCGGAAGTGGAGTTTTTGTTATCGGGGTTGGATCCCAATTTTGGAGTAGGTTCGTACTGTCAAATATGACTTGTGTGCAAAATTTGAGGTCGATCGGATGTGATGTGATAGGTTTCGGCATCAAATGTTAATGTTTAAAGTTCTAAAGTTCATTAAGCTTGGATTAGAGGGCGATACATGGTTTAAGCGTTGTTGATGTGATGTGAGGCCTTGAGCAGGTCCGATTATGTTATGAGACTAGTTGGTGTGATTAGAAGGGGTCCTAGAGGCCTCGGGTGGATTCTGGGTGGTTAAATGATTGAAAATAGAATTTGAGGAAGGGCTGAAACGGTTGGGCTTCTAGTGTAACCGCACCAGCGTAAAGAGCATCGCATGGGAGTGAAGGGGTGCCGGCTGGGAGTGAAGGGGCTGAGGCCGCAGGGGCGAAGGAATTTCTGCACCTACGTGATCACATATATGGTCTGGGTAGCGCAGAGCGGACTTGGCTAGTTGGAGGCTTTCCTGCAGAAGCACAATTATTGTCGTACATGTGTAACCGCAGAAGCGGTCAAATGACCGCAGTTGCGAGAATCGGTGTTTGGCAGTGTGTTTTATAAAAATCGAGTTTTGCCTCATTTTGTCATATTTTCACTTTGGTTGGGCGATTCTGAGCCTTTAAGAGGGGGATTTCATCATCAAGCGTGAGGTAAATTAATTCTACCTCTTGTAAGTTAAATACATGGTTTTGTTATGGATTCAACAGATATTGTAGGTTTTTGGTAGAAGACCTAGCAATTGATATTTTGGTTTTTTACCAAGATTTTTGGACATAAAATTGAGAGTAAATTATATATTTGAGTTCGTGAGGTTATGGGTACGTAAAATTATCATAATTTCGAAAATTTGGGCACGTGGGCCCGAGAGCAATTTTGTCAACTTTTCAAGCGGAGCTGGGAATTTATATAAATTGAATTGTTATAAGTACTAGGGTATACTTTCATTGGTTTGCCCATTCTTTGGCTAGTTTTGAGAGCTTTGGCATCGATTTTAGTCATCGGAAGGGCATAGAATGTCGATTATGAAGCTTCAGAGCGAGGCGAGTCTTCTTTTTAACCTTGCAAGAAGGAATTAACCCCATAGGTAAAATAATTAAAATATGTGCTCCTATTTTTGGGGGCTACATACACACGAGTTGACGAAAGTGCTTGCGTAGCTACTATAATGCTTAAGCCCAGGTAGTCTAGGACCCAAAAATATACTTTATTTGTAATACTTGAAACCTTGTTGTCTATTCAAAATGCTTAAATCATTTCGAATTGATAATGTTTTTAATAGAAATTAAACATATTTTTCTTGGCCGCTAAAGAGAAGTTGACATTTCCTTGGGTAATTGTTTATATGATGAAGCCTTGATTGGATGTTTGAATTTGTGTATTTATGTGTACCTGCATCGCATGTATGATTTGCGAGCGGGGTAAGTCATGTATGATTCACGAACGGGATAAGCAATGCATCTATGGTTCACACCATTCGACCCTCTGGCAGTGCACATTTTATTATTATATTGGATCGCCGTACAATCTCAGAATAATTTGTGCATGCTTGTATTTCTTGCCTTAACATTTAATTTATAAATAATGATATTGCCTCTCTGGCATGAGATAAATTGATAAATGATTAAAGATGAATTTTGGAAATCTCTTATTACTAAAAGATTGTTCACCCGCTTCATGTTTATTGAGTTTGAAACCACCTTATAAAATCCATGCTTCTACACATTTTGGTATTTATTTATTAGATCACTAGTGAGTGTCAAATTCAACATCTTGTTACTAATTCTTCGAGATTAGACCAGATACCTACTGGATACGCATTATTTTCATACTATACTTGCTGTACATTTTGTTGCTTAGACACATGTGCGTCTAGTGGCCTCGTTAGGCACATCGGCATGGTTGATACATAAGCTTAGGTGAGCTGCATCTCTAGAGATTACCCGCAGCCAACAGAATCTCTTTCAGAGTATTGTAATTACTTTCTGTCCAAATCCGTATACCAGACAGTTATTGTACTTTATTTGATTTTCTAGTAATTCCTCATGCACTTGTGACACCGGGTTCTCGGTGATTATGAGATATTCAGTATTGAAAATTGTAAACACTTTTGTTTATTCTGTGAAGATTATATTTTTACTAGTTAAAGGAAATTTATGATTTCAAAACTATTAAAATAAGAATTTAATTAATTATTTAATGTTGGCTTGCCTGACCAAGGTGTCCAGTGCCATCAGGCCTTTAATAAATTTTAGGTTGTGACAATAAGTAATTCATAAAGTGATGTCATAATTGACACATCCAAGGATGCACTTACCCCCTTAACCTTTGATGGTTGGGAAATGATACCCCTCATCTTTTAAATGGGAAAAGGAACCCTCTTGAGCAATATTTTTCGGTGAGACTTAGAATTTATTTAAAAAAAAAAAAGTAATGTTCTCTTTTTCTAAAGTTTTTTTTTTCCTAATAGGAAGTCGTCAATATTGATAATAGGCCAATATATGATGTTTGTTCGTGTTAGCTAGAACAATGTTGCTTTTGTGAGAAGTATTTTGTTTATTTTGCGGGAGAGTTTTATGAGATTGAAGAATAAGCTAGATGGAGAAGACAGTGTAAGAAATTAAATACGTCAACTAATGTCATAGAGATCGTAAAATTTTTACCAGTACTCAATATTTACACCAAATTAATTAGTGTAAGATATTTGTCTTACATAAATAAATATATTTGTATACTGAGATTTTTAATAGTAAGTAAACTTCAAGCTATCATTAGAATATACGAAGATTCAAAACATAAACACTCTTAACGAAATATCGTTCTTATTTTTACACTTTAAAAATATATTTATATTTGATAAAATTATAAAATCAAAAACTTCCCTAATATTTAGGTGTTCTAAATCAAAGTAGTTTTTTCTAAGTAATTCAGTATTTGTATCTTCTCCTAATAAGGATACAAAATATTAAGACAATAAAAGAATCCAAAAAAGTAAAAGGAAATCTTTTGTTGGTTTCCAACAAGGAAACTTCACGATTTTGTGTAATATTTTTTATCTTTGTCGTTGTTTAATTATAGAGACCAATTTTGCCTCTTTATTTTCCTTTCACATGATTTCTTTTGGTTTTTTAAAATTTAAATGAAGAGCATTTTTTCAGAAGATTGGTTATCAAATTCGATTATTTCTATTCTTAAAATGTTCTACGGTATTAGGTTTTAGGGAAGAGCAGTTATTTTTGAAAAAAAAGTAATAATTAATTTGTGATAAAACATTAAGTACCGTAATTTAATTTTCAAAAATACATAAATTACCTCAATAAAAATTCATGTTAAAAAAGAAACTACTATTATTATTAAGAAATTTTATTGCATAATCTAAATTTAAAAACAAGAATTATTTACAAAATTCAACTCGCAGCTGATAATTTTTTTATTGATCTGTCACTTGTCACTGAATATTATTAGTGATAACTTTTTATTATTTAACTATACAAATTTTCATCTCTAATTTTTTTTTCTTTGTGCAGTTGACGTGTCTAGAATATATGGTATCTAGATTATTATTTTGATACGAAATTAATATAAAAGGAGCTATATAATAGCGCACTAAACTTTTAAAATTATCTGGTTTATTTCATGCTTGGCCTCGACTTCTTTGACTAAATAGACTCAATATTTTATCATTTCTAAGAGCTTATATTTTTAAAATTTTATTTTAAGAGTATATTTTTTATAATTTTATATGTATCATACAAGTTACACGCGCATCGCGTAACCTAATACTAGTATACTTCTATGGGCGAAGCTAGAGTCTTGTAAGGGTGGTCAATTGACCATCCTTTGTCAGAAAATTATACCGTATATAAAGGTAAAATATTAGATTTTAAAGGTATATAATACGAGTAGTATATATTAGACACCCTTTGTCCAGAATGTTATTTACTTCTTTTAAGTTTGAACAACCTTGAAGAAATTCTTGGATTGGCCACTGTATACTACTATAAATGAACATATAATGCATGCCATTTCATTTTCAAATTAATTAATTTGAGGATGAGTTCTCTTTTCTGGTACTTGTAGATTAATCTCTAGCAATGTCTTTATCCAGAAGATACACTAAAATAATGGGGTATTGAAAATTACAATAGCAGAAATTAAACAGGAGTGGGACAATGCAGAACATTATTGACAACATCGTATTACTGTAAATAGGTTTAATTAAATTAGTTACATAGCATTGCAATTGCTAATATGACCATCTCTAGAATCATGTCCATAAAATGCAGGCGACAGCAGCCCAGGTCTGGAATAAGGAGCCAAGGGCGGCGGAGGCGGAGGCGGTTGTAGGCCGTGGTATCCGCCGTGCCGGGGCAGAGCAAACATGGGGTGATTGAAATTACGAAATGGTCCTTGACTAAAGGGTCCTTTTTCGGGTGGTTTAGGAGGTTGTGAAGGAAGAAACAAATTGCTGGAACATTGACCAAATTGAATCCATTCTAATTCTGCAGATTTTCCTGATTTAGCAATATTTCTCATTAATAAAGCTGGATCCACTATCCCTGATACTTCCACCTTTCCATCTTCCTTTAATTTGAATTGACGCACTCCTGCATTAAAAAATAAAAAATTATGATGAGCATAAACTAGCCCCAAGATCACACAAATATATACTGTACCAAATAACAAAGAATTAAAGAGTTTAACTAATATACACAGACGATATAAAAGAGATTTATATCACCAAAAAGATTACTAACCATCTATAAAAAAGTTAAATTAGTAATCTCGAAAATAAAAATTAGTTATCATCTACAATATGTTAAAATGTATGGATATAAAGGGCCGACCCAGTTCAATACCCACTTCGTGGGTGTCTGGGGAAGGGAATACTCTAGGCAGCCTTCCCCTGCTTTGCAGAGAGGCTGATTCGAACCCGCGGCCTGACACACCACGTCCTTTGGTGGTACCAACAAAATTAATAACCATCTATAAAAAAGTTAAATTAGTAATCTCGAAAATAAAAAATTGTTATCATGTACAATATGTTAAAATATATGGATACGTGAACAAAAATATTGAACTCTACGATACCCTACCCTTTGTGCTACTCAAGACTCTGTTGACTGCCTTTTGCCAACCAACAGAACGAACTTTAACTTTAATTACACAAACCTGCAGAGAAATTTTACAAAAGAATCTTACATCAATCATATGCAACAGGTTTAACTGAATGTATATTTTTCAAATGAAAAATCACTAAAATAAATATTAATATTTAAATCATAATTGAAATAAGAGTGTTCTGGAAAAAGAAGAGTAACCATGAAAGCAAGATTGGCTTCATTGGGACGGGGAAGAGGAGCTGGTTGAAAGCATTCACTTAACATTCGAATGAGCTTTTTCACTGGCTTCATAATCGTGTCAAGGGCAGCTCTAGGGTAAGTCAAGTGCAACCCCAAATATTTAAGGCCCTAAAAATGTAAAGTAATATATCATTATTTAATATATGTAATTTATACAATTATTTTGGTATAAAGTTGTCTTATAATTTTTATATTTTATAACAAAATATAAAATAAATATATGCTCATAATATTTTTCCGGAATTAGTATCCTCGTTCCGGTAATCAAATAACCTTAGAATGCGGGCAAGTATTTTATGCCTTCGTGGCTAGAATTCAAAGTGCGAGACTGCGAGTACTACAGTAGTATTCTATTAACAGAGAATTCTAGCACTGAAATTTTTTGGTAAAAAGAATAAAATAATTAAATACTTAAAATATCATATGATAAGCATAAACTTTTGCAATATTTAGATAGTAGAAAAAAAAACTATTAGCTGAACTTTACTGTTCTTTCAAAAAAGTTAAAATCGTGAGTTTTAATATGGTTCTCTTTAACGGAATAATAAAAAATAAAAAAATAAAAAAAGATATTGCACAAGTGTTCGCATGGCTGACAAGAGTACTACTTTTGAAGGTAAATAATAGTAGTAAATACATACTAAAGTAAATACTATCAAATCATCTCATTATATTTCAACTTCATCCTTTATTTTTGCAACTTTTGAAAGCTTAAGTTACTCCCAAATATTTGCTTAGTGGATAGTAGGCGCTTTCCCAAAATACGTGTGTCCAAATTTATTGCTCTATTGAAGTGCAATAAATTTGATTCCTTTATTCCAAGTTTTCCAATTAAAACATGTACTCCCCGTTCATTTTTACTTGATACGTTTTGACTTTTCACGTTCGTTAAGAAATAATAAATAAAGTGTATTATTTACTATAATACTCATATTAATTAATGTATATTTTATTAGATTTAAGAAAATAATTTAAAATAAATAATAAATATTGTGTGTATAACAGGAAAAAAAATCTTTTCTTATTATACGTAAAGTGACAAGTAAAAATGATTTAAATTCTTATATTTATTTATATTTGGTAGATGTATGGTTGAATGAGCTAATAACATAAAACTTTCCTCTCACTAAATTAAATAATATATTTATCTTCTCATCAATTCTATTTTTCTTTTTTTCTTTTTTCATATTTTTTACTATTTTACTTTCTAATTTAAAATCAAATTCTCTATATTAGCTATTCCTTTTTGTCATATTTGATAGATTCTCATATCAGTAATCAAGTTCTTTTGTGGCTAATTTATTTTAACTAAAAATTTCCAGAGACAATTAATGCAAGGTTCAAAATACGATCGATAATAAGCTTAATCCTTTTACTATTTTCATTTAACGCTATATTTTTTATAAGGAGTTCAATACCATATGAGATACGCCTACCCCACATATTATACGTTATTCTCTCACCATTTTCTTTGTCTCAATATTATATGGATATTATGATAGAAATTTTAGGATCTTTTAATATATTTTAGTTTTAAGCCACTAGTTCAGTTGAGTTGCCCTAATTAATGATCAACAATTATTTATAGACCACTGCCTATGAACGTGTTATCAACAACTCCATTCACATTTGGTAACTAAATAACGCATTCACTGATTGTTGTCATATCTTAATTGAGACTATAAAATTTGATTGAGAATAGCAGAGCGGTGGACATGTGACTTGATTAGAAGACTAGTAAAGCTTTAATTTAGATCCCAAAAATTTTTAATAATGTATTTTATTACAAATTAGAAATTAGACAATATTAAAGTTTGAAAAAAAAAACATACAATAAACCTTGGACAAAAGAAAGACTATCTACTCTTTAACATTGAAAATATTTTAGAACATTGAATTAAATTACTTAAACATATTGAAAATACACGTCTTACATCAAATTTATTTAAGTTAACTCTTACTAAAATAAATGATAATATTACTATGTGAAGTTAAAAGTTTCATTATTTAAGCACGTTATACTATAAATAACAAGTATGAAAAAATGGCAATACTGTTTGTTTTCTTTTTGTATATGTGTGTATATATACTAATAAAAGAGAATAAGGTTTCTTATTAAATTTTGCTTCAGGCCACAAACTTTATGGAGCCGGCATAGAATCCTATATTTGTGATGTTATTATGCAAATTGCATACACTGTTAACTCTAAGAAATCAGTGGATTAAATTCTTGAGCGGATCTTTTTTCAACAGAAAATTGAATGGATAAGGAAAGTTTTGATTGTGTAACAAATTGCATATGCTGATTCTTTCTTCAAAACTAATCAATATTATTTCATTAAGTATCCCACAAAATTTTCCATTAATATATCTGCTAAAATCTGTCTCAATAAAAGTAATCATCTTATTTTGATCTGTATACGCTTTTTAATGAACAAAAACCATTGAGGGTAAAGATATTTTTGGAATGCAAACAACATATTTCCTTTTGTAATTGGTATATTTTCTACGTTATTAATTAATGTAAAGGAATACACTCAGTTCTAATGAACGTCATCTCCAATTTCTGATCAGGAAACAAAGGTAAATTAACGGGGTATTACCTCAACATCATAAGCCTAAATCACCCCGGCAAGGGGTAATACCTTCAAGGAGATAAGTCTTCTTGAAAACAAAACGTGACTTCTAAGAAGAAATTGGACACAAGTCACTAGCTGCCTATTAATAAAATAAACTTGGCTACACCAGCTAGAAAACCACGAATCATCTTCCTCTTAAAAGCAGAATAAAAGTCGATTACAATTTACAAAATTCATAATCATGCCAAACACGACATAAGGTTGAGACCCCACATTTTCTTGCATTTGTTCACTATCTAACCAGAACCACGATTGTTGTGCTTGCGACGTTTTTCAAGGGACTGGCAGAAGAATGAAAAGGATTCCTTCAGCTCACTTGGTAGAGGTAGTGATAAAGGAGCAAGCACACCATATTGCCTACTTTTGACATTCGTGTGCGCTGAAAGTGCTAATGCAGGTTGCTGCTTGTTAAGACCTTCAATGATGAATGAAAAAGCCCCAAAGGTGAGACAACTTTGTAATAGCGCCTGAGGTGCACCTGAGAAGCATCATTAACCAAGAGAGATTAATTCTCACTCCACTTCGCCAAAAGGGTTGACAAACACTTATAGTGAAAGCCAGATGTCAGTCCCAAATTTAATAATAGATCAATGCAATTATGAGAGAAAAATAATAGACAAGTTAAATGTAGAAATAGAACACCTTTTAACGAGCAGCACTTCTTTAGAGCTTGACAAAACTTGTGTATAATAATGAGAAACAAAATAAGAAATGGAAAAAATATAGAAAACAAAAATGCTTCGATAAACCAAATAAGGGGAATTTAAATTTATAACCGAAAATTATGAGCAATTTACAACATCATAAAAATACATGAATATCAGCCAATCTAGTCATTTTCATTTATTGAGCTTAACCATGGGCCTGAGTAGCTCGGGCAAGATACAATCATAGACAAAATTTAAATGTTGACAGACACAGTTGTACCCTTCTCGCTCATCTTTACCTTTTCACCTACTTTCCTTCTAATTCTCTCAATCAGAACCAGATTTCCGAATATGTTTCATTATGGTGGTGAGCGAAGCGAATCGTTATATCTCCCACCTTATAAACAACGCTCTCCGCATCTTCAATGCACATATGCTCACACTCTGTAGCTACAGGAGCAGTTGAACATTGGCTCTAGCATCTCTTCCTAATGGAGGAGGGTGTATAAAACTGTACCCTCTCAAATCACAAATTTTTACATCTCTTCTCTACAGATATCTATTTCCAAGTTTATTCTCCATCTGGCGTCAGCAGGTATGTAAACCACCTTCTTAGTGCACTGTTCATTCCCCAAGTTTATGTAGAAACTGGGGAAAACTACAAGTTACGAGCCAATGAATAGATCTTTTCCACCATGGTTTTGTAGCTATATATTTCATGATATTGTAGAGTCAAAGGCACCGTAGATCCTTACCTATTTTAACAAGTGCAGTGAGATCCCTGAACTCTTTCCACAGCTATAAAAGTTCTCCACTTATGCAGTAAGTGTTATTTGTAGCTCCAGATACCTAATTGTGCTTTTATGTAATAAAGCTAAGCCCAACTCGACCAATCGACCTCAATCTTTTCTTTTTTAAATAAAAAAGAAACAATATCACCATGACATGCCCCGTTCATATCTTTTGGTGTCCGGGCCAAATTTCATGCATCTCGACTAATTTCTAATTTCACCGGTTACCTGCTAGCTCCTACCAGTACCAGGTAACTCTGTCCACCAAGGCCTTATCAGATGGATGGGAAGAAATAACCTAGAAGTATTTTTGACTCCACTGGAATTTGAGCCTGAGATCTCATGGTTCTCCATTCAAGGAATTGACAATAAAATGGGCAGTCCATAGACCTGATAACTATGTTATAAAGTGGGAAATGTTTGAAGTACCTGGAAAACTTAGGGCAAGACCCGTGCAACATCCAGCTACTCCAGCGTTGATAACTGTAGAAAGAAGAGAAAGTCAAATGAAAATAAAAGGTGTATTCAATCTCTGGCTGTACAAAGTGTGTACCATACCATCATCTTTTCCCCGTAATCTCTTCAGGAAACAGACAACTAAACTATGAACTCCTGACAGAACTGCAAAAGTCTAGACCACAGAAAGTAGAATTGAACCAAGTCACAATTTGATAGATAAAAAGAAAAGCGGTAATATTAGCACTACCGTAGTTTGCAAAAAATATCACTAAAGATTGTGATACCTTTGCCGAAGCTCCTGCTTCCCCGAAGGATCCTCTAAAGCCTTTCTTTTTTATCAATCCTGAACCTGAAACAGAACACCGCATTGAGCAAAACTAGTGCATAGCCAACTTATAAGGTCAAATTTTTGGCATTAAAGGAATTCCATTTATTAAATCCCCAAAAGCCATTTAATCTTGCAGGAGCATTAGCTAAGGGACTTCCTCTGAAAATGCATGGTCATCAGTAGCAACACAAGAATGTTTTTGTTACAGGAAATCTCAAACTTCTAGTCGTGATGGTGGGAGAAAAAGTGATCAATATACCAATCTGTTTTCACCTAAAGGAACCTTAATAATTCCTAATAAATATCCATGGCACAGATAAATAGAAAAAATAACAAACAGTCTGAAAACATAGAGTGTTCGAGTTACACTTACAGAAATTAGAGGTTTAAAAGGTATAAGCAAGACAGTAGTCCGTCATCTAATAAAGTAAATGACAGAAGACGACAAGAGAAATCAGTAGTGGGATTCAGATAAGCTGCCTTCAACTGCCTCACTTACAAACTACTAGCCATACTTCTCCATTATAATGTACTTCTCCCACTGCCTCATATTATGTGACGCACTATCTTTTTAGTTTGTACCAAAAAAGAATGACAAGCTCTATATTTAGAAACAATTTAACTTTAAGCTTCTCATTTTACACTAAAAAGACAACATGAATTTATCGCCAGATAAATGGCTACGGCATGTATTCCACCACAAGTTTCAAACTCTTTCTTTCTTTAAACTCCATGCTCAATCACACATGGTCACATAAATTGGGACAAAATGGTTCATACACAACTATATAGTCCATGTACTTGATATGCACAGCGTTTAGATGAATATTTAAAACTGGTACCGTCATAGGTTGTCAAATGCATAAAATAGACAATTCCAGAAAGAACACGGTCCCAAATATAACAATCAGACGTAATTCATTTCACATATGCTGAAGTAACAAACTCACTGAAAATTGAAGACTACTGAACCATAAAAGAAAACGAAATGACGGAGAAAAATGCGTCGACAATTACCGTAGCCGAAAATGGAGCCCATGAAGGCGCCAGCGGCCGAGTCACCGGCGAACCTAAGGAGGCAGACGACAGGACTAGATGGAATCGTGGCGGTTAACGCGTCAGAAGTGAATTCAGGATTCGAGGCGGCTTTCGGGTTCGTAACAGAATTTGTTGTGTCGGAATCGGATTCGGAGTTCGGAGGGTTCGCCGGCGTCGCCATCTCAAATATACAAATACGATAAACCCTAAGTTTGGTCAATCTAAAGTTCTAGATATTTTTGTGGATTTGATATCAGATATTCACAGTATGCCAAATTGCGTAATCAAAACAGACTGTCACTTCTAAAAAACGACACCGCTTAGCTTCATAATTCCCAACTTCCCTATGAGATGGTGTGGTTTGATGTAAAATGTAAGGATAAATGACTATAGCAAAAAATTTAGAAGGACTACATTGTTATGAATAGAATTGTATTTAGAGCGAATGTCTATCTTGTGGAGAATTTTACGACTAAGTCATATTTTTCCAATAAATAGAGGGGACTTACCCCATTGTAACTCATTCCAAAATTCAATAAGAATTCTATCTTTCTCTGCAATATTGTTCTTCTTCTTTTATTATTTCATAACACGTTATCAGGTACGAGACTCTAACCAATTGAGTAAAAACTTTGGGATTGAGCATAATGATTGTCAATTGTTTCATGAACTTCCTTCATGATTAAAATTCTGGATTTAAGGTAAGTATTTTACTTTTTTCTTTCAAATTCTTGAAATCCTATAATTTGATTTTATATACAGGCAAAGACAACAAAGTTTGATTATAACTCTAATGGAGTTTCTAAGAAATTACACCCATATGGAATGGTAAAATTTCTATGTCTTGCCATGATTAAAGTCATGTATGATCATGCCCACAAGAAGTGAAAACCCGTCCCATTGAATTTTCTACATTCTCATTCCCTTAAGAGAATGTGATAACAATATGTGATAAGTCTGAAAGAAGACAAAATTATTACCATGAATAATTAATGGATATGGACGTGGCAATAGACGAAATTATATCGTCATCATTGTGGTAATGAGAACAATAAGTATTCTCAAATAATCCTTCACTCTGTGAAAGTAATATTTGTCATCGATTTGATATGAGATTTTATAAAGCACATACACATGATTATGGTACATTCATGATGTGAATGTGACAACATCTTACTTATGAATACATATTCATTCTTCAGAGAATATGAACGTGCTAGTGATATTGAATATACCACACTCACCTCTAGAAAAGATTTGAGATGATACCATAAATAATGTCATTATTATGGCATGAATGGTCATTGGTAACGTACCTATTGTACGCCAAAATATTTTGGCATTGTGATTATTAAAAGACAACGGTAATGCAAGAAGCAGATCTTGCATATAATTTTGACCATACACATAATGGTATAACTTTCTCTTTAAAAGAGATATTCACCACATAAATGTTGATGAATCTGTGGTAGTACAAAATTAATTGAGAGCTTTGGAAGAGCCAATTATTACTATTTTGGAGAAACACAATCAATTACCAATAAGGTATTGTGTTGTAGTACGTCTCAAAGAAACTTATTCAGTTTCCAAAGTATATGCGAAAGCGGGTTGATTATATTGAGACTATAAATAAAGGAAAGATTTAATATCTTCAATTACTACAACTTGTAGCGGGGTAATATGTATGTGAAAAACTACCCACTTTATTCTCCAATTTGTACTACATAAACAAAGAATACCACAATGAAGTGGATATTGATATAAAAACCCATATCATAATAAACTTGGAGTTTATTCATAATTGCACACATCATGGTGTAAATTTGAAGTTTATCAATATTGATAATTTATTCAGTTGGCATAATTGATTTACCCATATCAATTTAAGTATGATGTGCAAAAAATAAAGAGAATTCACATGGGTAAATATTAAAGAACTAGAAAGTTCTTTACGAATTCTTTTATGTGCCTTGTTATCATTAATTAATAGATCAACTAAATTGGGATTGAATCCCATGAATGCTGGAAATATCAAAGGTGAATATGGGCTCATTCACCTGCCATGTATACCACATAAGATGCATCTATGAGATGGTTACATGTGCAATTATTATTTACCCGCAACCTAGCCAGTGTGTGCGAGGTAACTTGCTCAATAATTTGATTTAGAGCATAATTTCCATATTTTCTATTCAAGAAATTCATCTTGATAAGTTGGTCTACATCATAGTTGGTTTAGCAAAATAATTTATTGAGTGCCTCCACTTAATAGCTAAATTATTGCTTATGAGAACAAAGTTATATATATCAGTTTGATATACATTATATACGAAAGTATATTATTTTCTCCCCTCACAAGTGGTTCAGGGTGAGGAACCAAATAATTCCATCTTATTGTTATTGATGTGTGGTGTATATTTTGATTAACACCATAACACACAAAGATGGGTTCTCAAAGTTGAGGAAACAAGTTAGTTTTTCTAACATGAGGGGGAGATAAGATACAACAGTTGAGAAAACGTTACATGGAATGAATTACCATTTATACATCTAGATCCTCAAATAAAATAATATGAACTTGAAGTTCATAAAAGGATAATTCATGTGTAATTTATTGCAAAGCATGCCAGACGCATTTGCTGACCCAAATAAAGTAACTATATTCTCATTGCAAATGCTCATATTAAGTCCTAGACGGACAAAGTCTATGGTTAGCTTAAAGCGTATAGACAATTCGGTTTCAAATAAACTTCTTGATAAAGAAGGTGAGCAAATGATCAAAATGATCATAATAAAGGAGGCAAGTGATCTAGAAGATCACATGACATAACACTTCATAATATCTCATGAGAGATTCATGTACGTGAATATATGAATGAAGAGATCTCTATGTTAAGTCGTTATGAAAATATATTGAAACTGATATAAAATCTTTGTCGACGTCAACCTTCAAGAAGCTAGTGCACAAGATTGGGATGCAAAGGCTTAAGGATGTGAATTGATGCTATCATCAGGGGGAGTTAATGCGCGTTGCACTCTTTTTCCCTTACAAGGTTTTGTCCCACTAGGTTTTCCTTGCGAGGATTTTAACGAGGCAACCAAAAGGCGTATTGTAGATATGTGTACTCTTTTTCCTTCTCTAGAAATTTTTTTCCCACTGGGTTTTATTTTAGTTAAGGTTTTAATGAGGCACATTATCATTGAATAGACATTCAAGGGGGAGTGTTATGAATAGAATTCTATTTAGAGTGAATGTCTATCTTGTGGAGAGTTTTACTTTGTGACTAAGTCATATTTCTCCTATAAATAGAGGGGTCTTACCCCATTATAAATCATCCCAAAATTCAATAAGAATTCTCTCTCTTTCTCTGCAATATTGTTCTTCTTTTTTTATTATTTCATAACATACATAAAATACTTTTTTTGTTTGGGCTTAGTTCACTGTTTCAATGATAAGATAGGCAATATTTTTCTATAATGATGATGTCCGGATCGCTTTGTGTGTTCTCGATTAATTTTACAGATAACTTAAATATCGAGTAAATTTATTTATCAAAACGTGAATTCATCTCGTGATCAAATAGACATTTGTAAAATGTCTTCTTTAATCCTAGAATGAGCAAAATATTTATATCTGAAGACTATTTAGCAAAGCGTTCATAATTTAATATAGATTAACGAGTAAATGCTTCAATCTCAAATTAATTGTTATTAGATTACTAGTTAATTTGTTCGCGCTTCGTCCATTTATAAAAACTTTAAATGTATAAAATAATATTTATTTAATAATTAAATACTATAAATAAAAAATAAAAAAAGGGGTAGTTTTCTCATAAGTTTTTAGCTTCATGTTCTATTCTCTTTTTTTTTTTGTTTGGTGCAAAGGATGATATTATATATATTTACGGGATAGTCCTGAAATTACACTTGTACTGCTTATGTGTTCAGATATTTTCTTATAAAACTCCTTTTGAGACATTAGTTGTAAATTCACTATCAACATCCTATTTTGTTATGAAAATATTATATATATATATATATAATTTATTTATTACCGATTTTATCATGTCACAAAAATGGGGGAAAAAGTTTAAAAGGCTGCTGCAATTTCGTTCTCAAAACTCTGCTCCAACTCTTTCTTGCTTTTTTTTTTCTTGCTTCCTATATTTTTATTTCCCTTCTTCTCTCTTCTCTCCTACTAACATGGGACATATTGAACTAAAATTATTGCTCGAAACATAGAGAAAATTCAATTTTCCTCCAAAATTACTCTAAAATTGTAAAACTACTCCCACATTTAAGAAAAATCATCCTTATTACTGGTTAAACTTTCGAGCACCTTCTTTCACATAAAACACGCCAAAAGAAGGCATCATGGTCCAAAATTCAATTGGAAGAGAAAAAGAAATTAAATAAATTCTACCTTAGCCCCTTAACCTTTTAGTATGGTAAACAATACTCCCTTCACATTTTAAATGGAAACGGGACATCCTTTAACTTAAAAAGCAACCAACAAAATGAATTACTTATGGGTGGAATCTACAAATTATTGTCAGAATTTATAGACTATTGCCCGAATTTTTAACCTAAGCATTTCTTTTAAGCACATTAAGATTATTGAAAACTTTCTCATAGCTTAGTTTGTCTAAAGTACGTCAATATCACTGTGTAAGAGATGTAATCATAATTTTGATGATGCTACTAATTAAGCTTTAGGCATCTACAAATTAAAACAGTAATATATACCACAAATAATTCAACTAATACAATCAAACATTTTATATAAGTTCTTGGTATTTTATTGCTTTGGCTTATAATAAAATTTCTTACAATTCGTTGGGGTGCCCTTTCCCTTTCAAAAGGTGAAAGGAGTTTTGTTTACACTAAAATGTCAAAAAGTATAAAATAGAATTTACTCAAGAAATTATAATGAGAGCATGGAGAGAAAATATTAGTAATTTATTTGACGCAGTTTTTCGTGCAGCGTAAAATTTTATATTCAAGGTAAATACCGAATGTTTGTGCAGAAGAATCCAACGTTACCACATCTTCATTGCTTATGACTCCACCGCAATGTCATTTCTTCTGCCAACTTCATAGCCATATCATCATTTTTTCTTTGGTAAAGTCACTGTGAGTTCCATACTTTTGAATCAAATCTGGATTCTTCTACATGTTGCCGTTGTCTTTTTGAGCAAATTTCACCATCTAAGTAAAATTTAAGAAATGTGTAAAGAAAAAAAAGTGTAGAGCAAAATCCAGAGGCAGATCATAATATATATATGAAAAAGATGCAAATAGATCATTAACATATTCATTTTTTTTGGTTTCTCACCCAGTGTCCAGTACCTACATTGGAGTCCGACTAAATTCGGATTCGCACCGGAAAGTCCCACATTAGGAGTAATGCGCTCAAGGCGACTCCATACCCAGGGGCTCGAAGTCGAGGCTTCTAGTTAAGGATGAAGGAGTACTACTGCTCCATATAACAATCAATAAAAAAACAAAAGCAGGTAAAGTATAGAACCAACAACTAAGGAAAGCTTGGGGTAGGGTGGAATAGGAAGCAGGGTAAAATAACTATGACATGGCTGAAACTTAGAAAGAGAAAATCCGAAGAGAATTAAAGATAGTAAAGTGAGGAACTTTTAAAAAGAAATAAATAACATTAATGAGCCTGAGAAAAGTGAAACTTACAAAGGAGAAAACGGAAGAAACATAAAGTAAAAGGAGGGATTTTAGGAAAATAAATAAATAAAATAGTAATAATGAGGAAAGAATAAGTTCATTGTATCTGTTATAAAATAATAAAAGAAGAAGAACAATATTGCAGATAAAGAGAGAGATAAAATTCTTATTGAATTTTGGGATGATTTACAATGGGGTAAGACCCTCTATTTATAGGAGAAATTATGACTTAGTCACAAAGTAAAACTCTCCACAAGATAGACATTCACTCCAAGTAGAATTCTATTCTTAACACTCCCCCTTGAATGTCTACTCAATAAGTAATGTGCCTCATTAAAACCTTAACTAAAATAAAACCCAATGGGAAAAAAATTTAGAAAAGGAAAAAGAGTACACATATCTAATAATACGCCTTTTGGTTGCCTCGTTAAAAACCTCGCAAGGAAAACCCAGTGGGACAAAACCTTGTAAGGGAAAAAGAGTGCAACGCGCATTAGCCCCCTGATGAGAGCATCAATTCACAACCTTAAGCATTCGCATCCCGATCTTGTACACCAGCTTCTTGAAGGTTGACGTTGGTAGAGATTTTGTGAACAAAGCAGCCATATTATCACTTGAACGAATTTGTTGCACATTAATATCACCATTCTTTTGAAGATCATGTGTGAAAAGTAACTTTGGTGAAATGTGCTTTATCCTATCTCCTTTTATGAATCCTCCCTTCAGTTAGAGCTATGCATGCTGCATTGTCTTCATACAAAATAGTGGGTAACTTGTCACATTTCACACCACATTTATCTCGAATAAGATGTATTATAGACCTCAACCACACGCACTCTCGACTTGCTTCATCAATAGCAATTATCTCAGCATGATTAGATGAAGTAGCCACAATTGATTGCTTAGTCGATCGCCAAGATATGGTAGTGCCTCCACAGGTAAACACATAACCTGTTTGAGATCGAGCCTTGTGTGGGTCGGATAAATACCCAGCATCAGCATAACCAACAAGATCGGGACTGTAATTATTGCCATAAAATAAGCCTATATCGGTAGTCCCTTTTAGATACCGCAATATGTGTTTGATCCCATTCCAATGTCTCCTTGTGGGAGCAGAGCTATATCTTGCTAAGATATTAACTGAAAAAGTTATGTCGGGCCTTGTAGTATTGGCAAGATACATTAGTGCACCAATTGCACCAAGATATGGTACTTCAGGACCAAGTAGCTCTTCATTCTCTTCTTGAGGTCGGAATGGATCTTTGTTCACATCAAGTGATCGAACAACCATCGGAGTACTTAATGGATGTGCTCCATCCATGTAAAACCATTTAAGTACCTTTTCTATATAGGTAGATTGATGAACAAAAATTCCGTTTGCCAAATGTTCAATTTGCAAACCAAGACATAATTTTGTCTTTCCGAGATCTTTCATCTCGAACTCCTTCTTTAAATAATCAATTGCCTTTTGGAGTTCTATAGGAGTTCCAATAAGGTTTATGTCATCAACATATACGGCAAGTACAACAAATTCCGATGTTGTTTTCTTTATGAAAACACATGGGCAAATGGCATCATTTATATAGCTTTCCTTTAATAAATACTCACTAAGACGATTATACCACATTCGTCCTTGATTGCTTTAGACCATACAAAGATCTTTGCAATTTGATTGAAAATATTTCCGGGATTTTGAATTATTAGGCATTTTGAAGCCCTCGGGAATTTTCATGTATATCTCATTATCAAGTGAGCCGTAAAGGTAGGCGGTAACCACGTCCATTAAATGCATGTCAAGTTTTTCATGGACAACAAAACTAATGAGATAACGGAATGTTATAGCATCCATAACAGGTGAATATGTCTCTTCATAATCAACACCAGGCCTTTGTGAAAATCCTTGTGCAACAAGGCGTGCCTTATATCTTTGTACCTCGTTTTTCTCGTTTCTCTTGCGTACAAAGACCCATTTATAGCCAACAGGCTTAACACCATTAGGTGTTTGGACTACAGGCCCAAAAACTTCACGTTTTGCAAGTGAATTCAACTCCGATTGGATTGCTTCTTGCCATTTTGGCCAATCAAGTCTTTGTCGACATTCTCCAAAAGATTGAGGTTCAAGATCCTCATTTTCTTGCATAATGCTGGATGCAACATTATATGCAAAGACATAATCCATCACTATATCCACTCGATTCAAATTTGTCTCAATATCGATTGGATTTATTGATAGTTCCTTATTTTCTTGAGTCTCGGGCTCGGTGGATTCCTCATGAATCTCAGAATTTATTAAGTCGTGGATTTCTTCATGAGATTCTTTCATAGTGTCATTTTGATCTTTTATTTTCCTTTTTCTAGGATTTTGATCTTTGGAACCTAATGGTCTGCCACGTTTCAGTCGTGCTTTTGACTCATCAGCTATGACACTAGAAGATTGTCCAATAGGGACATCAATACGGATTGGAACATTCTCCGCGAGGATATGTGATTTTGTTATCCTTTTCATATCCGTAAATGCATCGGGCATTTGATTTGCTATTCTCTGCAAATGAATAATCTTTTGTACCTCTTTTTCACAAATAGAGGCATGTGGATCAAGATGAGATAATGATGGATTTTTCCACAAAATTTCCCGTTTGGTTTCACCAACTTCTCCCCCTAATTTTGGGAAAAGTGTCTCATCGAATCGACAGTCTGCAAATCGTGCAGTAAACAAATCTCCCGTTAATGGCTCGAGGTAGCGAATAATGGAGGGCGATTCAAACCCAACATATATTCCTAACCTTCTTTGCGGACCCGTTTTGGTGCGATATGGCGGTGCTACAGGCACATATACTGCGTATCCAAAAATTCTTAAATGGGATATATTAGGTTTATGACCCAAAACTAATTGCAACGGGGAATATTTATGATAATTTGTCGGTCTGAGACGAACTAGCATTGCTGCATGCAAAATGGCGTGACCCCAAACCGAAGTGGGCAGCCTCGTTTTCATGAGTAACGGTCTTGCTATCAATTGCAGACGTTTAATTAAAGACTCTGCAAGACCATTTTGAGTGTGAACATGAGCTACAGGATGTTCCATTTTTATCCCAATTGATAAGCAATAATCATTAAATGCTTGGGATGAAAACTCAGCAGCATTATCAAGTCTAATAGACTTAATTGGATTATCAGGAAATTGTGCACGTAATCGAATTATTTGTGCCATTAATTTTGCAAACGCGAGGTTGCGAGATGACAATAGGCACACATGGGACCATCTAGAGGATGCGTCTATCAAGACCATAAAATATCGGAACGACCCACTAGGTGGGTGAATAGGTCCACAAATGTCCCCTTGTATACGTTCCAAAAACGCAGGGGACTCAATTCCAACCTTTATTGGTGATGGTCTAATAATTAACTTGCCTTGATAACAAGAAGTGCAAGAAAATTCATCATTTAAAAGAATCTTTAAATTCTTTAATGGATGCCCATTTGAGTTTTCTATGATTCGTCTCATCATAATTGATCCAGGGTGTCCCAATCGATCATGCCAAAGTACAAAAGTATTGGAATCGGTAACCTTTTGGTTTACAATAGAATGTGCCTCGATTGCACTAATTCTTGTCCAATACAGGCCACAAGACAAAGATGGGAACTTCTCAATAGCCCTTTTCTGGCCAGAGGCATTTTTGGTAATGATGAGATATTCAAGATTATTCTCATCTATTGTCTCAATATGACATCCATTTCTGCGGATATCTTTAAAACTCAACAAGTTCCTCTTGGACTTGGAGGAGAACATTGCATTCTCTATGATAAGTATTATTCCCATAGGCAGAGTTATAGTAGCTCTTCCAGAGCCTTCAATTAATTTACTACTACCAGAAATTGTAGTAACATCTGCCTTACACATACTTAAATGCGAGAAATATTTCTTCTCTTTGAGTATTGTATGTGTTGTACATGAATCAACTAAACAAATATTTTCACAATTGAAATTTGATTCAAGTTTGCTTTGAGGGATATCCATATTTGCTTCCCATAGTTTGACATACAAAAGAAATATACGAATAAACATTAGTATTTTCAGAGAAAATGACGGAAAACAAAGTTAAACCAATGATTCACTAATAACCTTTTAATGCAATTTTGAGCAAACTCTCGTTATGATGCAAATAATTACATAACTAAAAATAATGTAATTACAAGTACATTGCTCATATGAATAATACAACTACAACAAATTTTGATGGGTGTCTAATGTACAAGTTGTACTTGTCAAGATCAAATTCTTTAAAATTTTGTGTACTCGCTTAATCTTCTGAAAGAGCTTCTTGAGACGGTAGAGTCTCGTGCTGATAACGTGTTATAAAATAATAAAAGAAGAAGAACAATATTGCAGAGAAAGAGAGAGAGAGAATTCTTATTGAATTTTGGGATGATTTACAATGGGGTAAGACCCCTCTATTTATAGGAGAAATTATGACTTAGTCACAAAGTAAAACTCTCCACAAGATAGACATTCACTCCAAGTAGAATTCTATTCTTAACAGTATCTAATTTTATGCATATTCTTGCAATAATATAAGAGAAAGGTCTAAAAATTTAAGAAAAAAGATAAATGCCATTAGGAGAGTGCCAAGTCAGCTTTTTCATTGAACAAATTATGTTATGAGAAACTTACATAGAGACTGTTAGAGTTGGTAGCGCAATCTTTGATAAATAAATGGTTTTCAAATGTAGCTCCCTTTTATATAAAGGGTTTTGCTATTCATCTCGTTTCGATCATTTTCTGAAAGAGAAATTACTCCATATTTGATACACTCCACTTTAAAATAAAATTACGAAAGTAATGTATTAAAATATTTCAATTAAGTAACGAGTACATATCTTAAAATTACGAGGTTTCAGTTTTTGCCAGCCAAATCTTCAAACTTTGATGCCAACGAAACTCAGAGCGATACTATCGGACAAAATAGACATCGGAAACTTTTCAATTGTGCTCTAATTATCTTCTGGGTATATGTTTTCTATATGGAAAAACACTCAACTTTGCTTAATTATCATATTGAATCTTAGGCAAAGTTGAGTGATATTGTTGGATAGTTGAGTGACTTTCTAATTAGTCGAGTGACTTTCTAATTAGAGAAATAAAGTGAAACTTGAGTGATCATCTAACATACTAACTTGTTTTCTTGAACACAATCATTTGGTTTTTGGGAAGTTTAAAGGTAATTTGCTGTGCTCTACGAAAAACAGGAGAGTTTAGTAACTCTATGAAAAATCACATAGTGTTTACTCTTAAAAATCGAGCAGGATTGTTGATTTGTTATTCACAAATTCGTACGATCGGCGGCCCCAACAGTTCAGTGATGATTGTTGATTTGTTATTCACATTGGAAGGAAAAGCATGGAGTTAATAGACATTAACACAATGCAAAAAGATCCTTCAAGTGAACTGCTAGAAGGTACAATCATTTAAAATAAAATGAATTATAAACAAGCTGAAGAAACAGCTCAACAAATGTCAAATCCGGTAAATCTTGTCTTGTAAAAGAATGATGATGCGATCAATAAGAATGCAACAGAAAATGTCAAATCCGGTAAATCTTGTCTTGTAAAAGAATGATGATGAGATCAATAAGAATGCAACAGATTCAGCCTAAATAGTAAAACAAAAGATAAAAAGGAAATGACAAGCTACAATGAATAAGGAGAGCACATTTTGTCAGCAAAGTCCCGAGCAGGGTCTTGCCTATTTTTGCCTAATCTCCAAGGTCATATGCGTTCCTGGTAAATGGCACCAAATTCTGCTCTCCATGCTTGGTCATCATCATACTCATGATGTTGGACGGTTTCACTGTTTGCTACATCTGAGTCCTCCCTGTACAATGGCGGCCTCAATGCTGCTTCTGGCAATCGGCTCTCAGCAAGATACTGTTTCATTGTTATCATCTCCATCTTATGTTTTCTCTTCAGCTTCTCTATTTGCTTCTTTAATTTCTCATTCTCTTCCTTTGATTTTGTAAAGTTCTCCTGTAAAAAAAAAGGGAATATTTGATCAAAATGACTACCATCTTTAATCATTGAATACACCAGAGACACGTTTAAACACAAAATTACCTCAGCAACTGAAGCTGTTTCCTCTGCTTCTCTCAACCTAACAAGAAGTTCTCCAGCAGCGTGAACAGCTTCAGCAGTGTCTTTAAGTTGAGCTCTAAGGCTTCTATTCTCCTTTTTCAGCATTTCCCTCTCCCTCTCTCTTTCCACTCTCAAAGCCGAGAGCTCCGCAGCGAGAGACTTGGCAAAACGAGCACCATGACCTTTTCTTCCTGCTTTTGCTGCAGCCATTTTCACATCTTGTATCCCCTGCAAGATCAACTTATGCTTCTCAGCTAAGTCGTTGTATTTATCCTGTAATTCCGCATAATGCTCAATCATTCTGGCTTGCCCAAGGACGGATCTTTTGAGGGCATCATCCAACTCTTCTGTGCACTGCTTCTCCAACATCAATTCCATTGCCACCTTTTCTGCACGCCGGCGGTGAGCCTCGAGATCAATTCTCAGTTCATCAGTTAAACAAATCCATTCGCTCTCCGTTTCTGTCCATCTTTCTCTTTCCTTCTCAAGTTCTTCACCAGAACTTTTAGGATATGCACCACTTTTTCTCAGCTGCATTGATTGTGCCAATAAGGAGGATCTAGTTCTTTCCATTGATTTATTTGTAGAGGCTCCATTATGTGACTGCAATTGGGACCTTAAACCTTCAATTTCTTTTAGTAGTGTTTCTCTCTCAGCCATATCAAACAATCTTGTGCCACCACAATGGTCCACATCGCCCTGAATTTCTTTAATTTCATACTTCTCTTTTACAGCTTCAGGATCAGGACTTTCCTCATCATCCCATTTCAGAAGCTGAAAACAAATTACAAGTAGGTATTGAGAAAATATGGGAAAAAGCTCCATTTAAACAAAAGAAAGCAAACGCAGCACTAACCTTTGGATTGTTTAGTGATTGACTCCCATTCTGATAAATTATTGAAGCCTGCTTCTCATAGTCATTTATATCAACAACCTTGTCACATTCAATCAGGGAACTCGGTTCTATTGTGCATTTACACTGGGCTAGCTGTAAGGACAAAATTCTCAATGGATGTTAAATCTCAAGTAAAATGTTATCACATTAAAACAAAATATTACTCGATTGAAAGAACTCTTACTCGTTGGTTTAGCTGCTCAATTTTGTCAGCTTGATCCTTGCATACACTTTCAAGCTGCTTCTCTCTCTCTAGAGCTTGGAACAGAACTTTCTCTGGGTCCTGCCAAAGAAAAAATAACATTTTAATTAACAGTCACAATGAGCCAATAAAGAAAGAGGCAAGCTACTAGCTACTCATTTACATACTTCAGGCACTTGATCGGAACTTGCCCCTTCCACAGTGACCATCCATGATGTCCGAAGACTTCCCTGAACATCACTAGAGGAAGTTGCTTTCGTGTTGCACTTTGGACACACAAATGAAGTAGCTAAAAAACGAGAAGTTAGTCCCTCTGCCGATGATGTTTGAACAGAAGAGTTGGCCTTATCATTTGACAATGGGCTTGGTTTTACTGCCAAATGTTCAAAAGAGAAAGAAACTAAGGATCTATTTGATGCGGAGTTCCTCTGGTGATAGTCAATGATCTCCAGACCTCTATGCAGACTGGCAGCCAAGGACTCAGTTGGCCCAGGAAATATTCTGCTGGACCTCAGAGAAGACTGGACGAGGTCACCTTGTGGTAGGGGAGACAACTCTGGACTTTTGGAAGAACATTGGATATCATCTTCATTGGAGATAATTAAGCTTTTCCTCTGGGTATTTCGAAACTTTGGCGACTCAGATAACACAGGGCCCTGAAGAACAGCAGAACCGCGACGTGGGCTGATTGAGATGCTATTACAGTACTCAGGTTGCATTATTTCCATCTCTTGATCAGCATTATTTTGGGTCTCCTCTAGTGCTTCTTCTGAGTTAATTTCTTCATTTTCACTCTCTTCTGAGCAGCTGAGATAGTGTTCACTTTCTCCAGAAGAATATTTTAGGGAGCCTTTCTTCTCAAGTGTTGCTTTTG
Source organism: Nicotiana noctiflora (assembly GCA_032618575.1). NCBI lineage: Eukaryota > Viridiplantae > Streptophyta > Magnoliopsida > Solanales > Solanaceae > Nicotiana > Nicotiana noctiflora. The sequence continues at coordinate 109,861 of JASVEL010013680.1, read as the reverse complement.
AGTTATCTCCATGTGAACCATGTAAGTTATCAATCTGGAGTTGTAGTTCTTTTATATCATCCTCATTGATGTGAATCTCTTCTTCAGGATCATTATCTACGCTAGGTAAGATCAGTGAACGGTTAAGGCTCACTCTCAACTGATTCAAGCTTTCACGTACATTTGGTCCTCTGAAGTAGCCACTGCCTCCAACTGAAATGCTTGTGCTTGACCGTGCTCTTATTAGCTCTTCCTGTAAGTGATAAAAGTATTTGTCAGATTAGTTCACTTTCTCTATGAATTGCAGTTAGCTCCCTTGAGACAAGTGGATACCTTTAGTTGGCGAATCTGATCACTCAGGCCATTAACATCGTCTTCTGATATTTCATTTACCAATGGCTCATTTGGCATGAGTTTCACCCGTTTTCCAAATCTGAGAGTGCTTATTGTTTCACTATTATGCCTACAGAAATGTGCCCCAAATCAGTGAAATAAAGAAAAGAAAAAAACTGATATTTCATCCAGGATCACTTGTGTAGCAAATAAGTTTACAATGTTAAGTGTCAGATAAGATACGTTATTCATGCATGCCATAGGTAACAGAATGCTTTTCCCAGCTAAGCGTCAGATAAGATATGTTAAGTTATTCATGCATGCCCTATGTAACAGAATGCTTTTCCCAGCTAAACAGAATGCTTTGGCATGAGTTTCACCCATTTTCCAAATCTGAGAGTGCTTATTGTTTCACTATTATGACTACATAAATGTGCCCCAAATCAGTGACACAAAGAAAAGAAAAAAAACTGATATTTCATATGCAGTTGGTTATATGATCTCATCCAGGATCACTTGTGTAGCAAATAATTTTACGATGTTAAGCGTCAGATAAGATATGTTATTCATGCATGCCATAGGTAACAGAATGCTTTTCCCAACTAAATTAAGATGATCTCTGCAATATATCTTCATAAATAAACACTGAATGAATCAAACGAGGAGGTACTTGTTTTCGGGGGTGACAGCACATATCACTGCGAGTTTGGCATTCCCTCCAAGCGATTCTCTCATTAAATGAGTCAAAGCGGAACTGCTATAGGAAACATCACCAAATTCCCCGGACTGGCTCCTTTCAGAAAGGACATTTACCAAACGCCTGCACCAGTTTTAGAAACAATTAACTAAGTACACCATGCCAAAATAGCTCGAACAAAATTTTACTTTGTCCTGAACATAAAATTTCTGTTCGCACCACAAACTTCAATCTGAGAAGGCTTCTTTGACATATATGAGCTAATTTGAGATCAAAACATTAACTCCCTCCATACATACAAGAAAGTATTCCTGTCACAATCTGCTGCACAATTTTTGCTTTGGGTTGCAAATCTTTTGAGGCATACTTATGATGACAGCAAATTGGCAACATTGATCAGATTTAAAAATTCAACACCATTTACAGCTTTTAACATTTTATTTCAATGCACAAACTCAGCTACTTTCCTTTCTTCTATCAATATAACTACATCAATGATCTCATAGGCATCAAAGTGCTTTCAAACTGCAAACATCTCAAGCCTCTATGCAATAGTTTTGGCAATATGCAAAGATGAAGAGCAGAAGCACTTTGCTTGTAATATTTGAAAATAAGAAATTTAGGAAAAAGAATGTTTGAGTGCAAGTGACATCAAACACAAGATGACATTTAAACCAACATCCAACAATAACTCCAATTTATTTATGAACCATACCCGAGCTGTGATGTGGACTTCTTTACGTGCTTCCCTTCCTTAACAAACAGTTTACCAGCATCATCAGGTATATTTCTTTCAAATCCAGCAAGATCAACAAGGTTCATTCTGCTCATCTTTGAACTACCAAAACACTTTGATGAGGACTCCTGAAGCAATATTTTTAGATTAAGCAACTTGAAAAGATTAAGGGAATTTTAGAAACTAGAAGGTAATATGAATTGCATATTTGAGCTTGCTGCAGGACGAGTAGTTAAGTATTGATGTCTTCGTAAGCACACTGGTTAAATAAGGAGACTAATGCATAACATTCTTTCCTGACAATGATAATGCACAAGAAATTGGATTTAGTGGTTGAAAGATACCTTGCACCAGGATTCAATTATGCAGGTAAAAACAATGTGGGACCTTGAACTCTTCGAGTTTATGTTCGTCGATCCAACTTTTCTGCTTGAAAGGCCCTACAATTCAAATGCAAAAGAGTAAGAAACAAAAAGAACTGAAAAACTATAAAAGAAAGATCATGGCAAGCAGATTCGATCTGAATTTGTTGCATTGACAGAGCAACAAGATTTTTCAAAACAAAGAAGATAGTTTTAAGATAGGAAAAGCACTCAGTGCTGTAATGCCACCTTAATCAATATCTGGGTGACGTCCTCATAGGTAGACACGTATTCTTCAGTCAAGTTCTCAACATAGAATCCAACTCTTGGATCGTCCATTATCTGGAACAGCCAAATTTTCAGGCCTCTATCTTCAGAAAGTAAATAAACACCAGAACAGCACTCGTTTCCAAGTTAGAATAGGAAACTAACCTTTAAGTTTCGCTGTGTAGGATCGAGTAGATCCCCGATATGTTCTTCATATATCTGTAAAGGCACAAGTTTGACATGTTTTAACGTGATACCATATGCGAGAGACATGGACTTGGGTAAAGACAGAAAGAACATACCTCTAGGAATGAGCAACGGCACTGGTAGTTTATCTGTTTACCTTCAGCGTTCTCTTGCTCCTGATCAATCAGGGAAATTATCAAAATATCAGAGATGTCTTCACAGTCTTTAGTTCTGATTCATGACTGGATAAAGAACTTACCCTCTGAATACTAGAAAACAATGTCTTGAAAATGCGCGGAACAATGCCTTGAAGACCATTAGGTGATGGAACTTCAACCATGGAACTAGGAGGTCCCCACATCGTATATGTCTTGCCACTTCCAGTCTATGACCAAAAGAGTCACTTCATCAGATAGAGTTTATTATGACACAAATAGGCAATAAAAATGAAACATAACAAGTAAGACCAACCTGTCCATATGCTAAGAGAGAAGTGTTGTAACCTGCCAATGCATCCTTAACTAAAGGGGCACCAACTGATTGAAATATGTCTTCCTGTAGTCATAAGAAAAACTGGCTTAAAACTAGGATCCCCTAATTATCGGAACCTTGTAGTAAATCACAAATCAGATCCCTCCTTAATTCCAACAACTGCACCTCTATCCCAAACTAGTAGGGATGGCTATATGAATTCGCCAATATTTACAATCTAATTAGCTAATGTAAGTGTTAAAACTAAACTAATTCAGATTAGCTAGTACAGCCGATAGTTTCTTCCATTGTTCAACTCACAATCTAATTAGCTAATGTAAGTGTTAAAACTAAACTAATTCAGATTAGCTAGTACAGCCAATAGTTTCTTCCATTGTTCAACTCTTAACTAAGTCCCCACTTTAATTATGAATATCAGAAATAACAAAAGATGAAAAGGGTTGTATAGACGCCAAGAACCATGCACCATCTAAAAGCAATTAATCCAAAATAACTTGAAAAGGCAGAAACTTGGGACTTAATTTCCAAACCTGAGTTGAATTGGAATCAAAAACCATGTCGAAGTTAAACTTTCGATCAGCAATGCATACTGAAGTATCAGAAACTTTGCGAACCGCTTGGCTTCCACACTCATTACCATTGGCAGGTCTAATCCTTACAACAACCTGTCAAACACCCAGCATACGGTGTATATGAAGATCATTATAACCAAAATATTAATTAATAATCTGTTTAAAATGGTAATTGACCTACTATTACAGGATAGAATCCATTGATAGTGTAAAAAAATCATAACACTGCCAGTGTATATATAACTTAAAAATCTTTGGCTCGAGATAAATGTACACAGTTGGATTTTGGAATCTATTGTCAAAAAAATAACACAGCCCATATAGTGCTACTCCTAACCTAGTGATTTTAAAATAAAAACTCTCATGCAAAAAATGAATTAAATGTGCAAGGAATTATTAAATTACTTTGACTGGTGAGTCAGGAGTTTCCAGAGTTTGTTCCGGGGCTTCAGATCTGGTGAGATCTTCCGATGTATAATCACTATCAACCGTCCTCAAGACGGGTTTTTTGAGGATAGAACTTGTAGGTAGAAGCGGGGGATCGCTAATCTGAATGTTCGGATCTACAGGAGCAACATTTTCACTGTTCATTTTATGTTTAAAGCGGCTTGAATTCAATTTTTTCTTAGTTGAAACTGATTTTGGGAGGAGGTTTCGGATCGATGAGGCTGAAATGTTGCCTAAGAATCTGTTTTCTGACATCTTTTGAAAGAAGAAAAGAGGGATTGAGGAAGAACAAGAAGGAGGAGGAGGAGGAGCGTCTCTGAGAAAGTTGGAGACGAAGATTTGAATGTGAGATTGAAATTAGAGAGACGTTAGAGAGGTATACATCTATATGGTGAGAGATGACCGTTGCTCGACGGGGGTTTAAATGTTCAAATTGGAAGATTGAATGTCAAAACTATCCTCTTTAAATGTTCAAATTGGAAGATTGAATGTCAAAACTATCCTCTCACTCATTCTTTATTTTCAACAGTAGGATTTTGTATGGGCTTTATATGCCTTTAGTTCTGGGCCGTAGCCTAAGGCCCAATACTTGATGGACTAAATCTGCCGTGATTTGGGTAAAAATAGTACGGGCTAGCCAGTTTTCGGACTGAACATTCGAACATAGCTAGCATTTGTAAAGTAATTGAAAAATAGCCACTAGTTTGCTGCAACACAGAAAGTTTCAGCATAATATACTAGAGATCGGTGTGCCTCTGTATCAACTTCCAGCATATTACGCTGGAACTCCAACACTCGAAAAGTTCAAGTATAATATACTGGAGATTGGAGCACCGATATATTATGTTGGACCGATATATTATATTGGAACTCCAGTATATTATATTACAATTCTAATATATTATAGTGGAATATTTTTTCAGATTTTTGAACAGTGCTTTTGTTAGATTTATCTTTACATGAAAAGTGGCTAAATCTTGATTACTTTTGAAAATGTAGCTATTTTGGAATGAGCAATTGTATGTCTAGCTATTTTTGAATTTCTCAGGGAGATTTGTACCCATAGGATTATCTCATACCACTATTTAAGTGTTTTCCCCGTTTAAGTAAATTTTGCACGTGTTGGTTATCGGGGGCTCAAAAGTAACACTAAGGCAGTAAACATAACTTTGAATAAATATAGTGCATAACTTTATGTCCCGCATTCAAAGGTCGCCATTTGGGTTTGACCCAAAAACACAAATTTTGGCTCAACTAATTAATTTCAGTTAAATATATGTGAATCCTAATAAAAATAATATCCTTAGATCTGGTAAATCAGAAAAGGTGGTTGAATGGCATATATAAAGACAATAACAATTCTATGTAATAAATGCATTCTACTATCAAGAACAATAGCAGTATGTGTGATATACAATAAATGGCAATATAATGGCACTCGTGTAATTATGAGGAATAATATAATCAGAAAGTGGTGGAATAAAAGAACTTTCCGCCTGACAATGATTGATCGATAAATCTCCAAAACGATGGGAGATTCCTCGGATCTGACGAGAATATTAGTGAAAAGTAAAATCTTATATTGAATGAAGAATTAATCTTTTTCAAAGTGTTGTTCTTACAAATGAATCTAACATGCCTCTATTCTCACTCGTTTTCCTATTTATATGAAACATTTCCCATTCTTCTTTTTCACCATGACCACGTAGGTGACCCGCTGGGGTACTTCGACTCCTTGATGGAGTCATTTTCCAATAATTTTTCCATCTCTACACGTACCATATCATTAATTGTAGAGTTGAGAAAATGACATGTCTTACTGGGGCTAAGAATGGGTCAAAGTTCAGCTTGTGTGTGGCGGTTTCCTTTGGAATACCTGGCATATATGCATGGCTGAAAGCAAACAAATATGTGTTAGCTGCAAAGAATTGACGGAATTTACCTAGTCCTAAAGTTTGCAGCTGATGTAAACCTTCTTGCTATGGTCGTTGAGGTTTAATTGAACGAGGTTGATTTATTCTATGGTTGATCATGTAGCTTCGACCATATATGGGTTTCTGATATCTTCCCAGCTGTCGTCATGTGCCGACCTCGACCATGTTGACTGTTATGCCTCTTTTTCTTTATCCTTCTTTTGTTGGGTGGTTGAGTTGTCTAGGGCGATGCGGTAGCATTATTGGGATGTGCATTGTTCCCCTTGTATACTGAATATTTCCCACAAAGTTGGGAACTTGATGACCTAATATAAGATGGAAGGAACGACTCTCACGGTGTATATCCATGGTAGCTCTACTATGGCATTGTACACTATCTTGATCCATTATGTGGAATGTGGTTTCCAGAGTGACGCCACCAGCCATAACGAGGAGTGTGATTTCTCTAGATGTTCACTCAATTGCATTGTTAAAACCAATTAGCGTGATGCAGCACGACAATATATTATCTTCGAGTATCATTTGTACAAGTACTGGAGGATGGATAATGCACGCGCCGCTCCCTCATCTACCATAATGCATATCACATTGGTATCTGAAATTCGTAAGATAATAACGAGGGCATAATTGTGAGGAAAGGAAAAAACGTTAGTGTCTGACTTATCGAAGATGATACTTTCTTCGAGTTTATCATATCGTTCGCGGTTGATTGACCGCTTGAAATTGTGGGTGGTGGTGAATTTCACACTGTTGATGGATGAGCCTTCACTGTCGCCGATGATAATCTGGATAGTACGTGATGGCGAGGGTGGTTTTGGCCATCCTTGGTGTTGCTCGTGTCCTTTGGCAAAGTTGGTCCTTCCCTGGTCTCTTAGCAACTCTTTGAGGTATCCTTTTTGCAACATGTTTACGACCTCCTTCCTTAGGGCAATGAAATCCTCGATTTTATGCCCTCATCCTAGATAGAACTTGCAGAGGGCGTCAGATTTTCTGGTACTCGGATCTGACCTCATCTTCTGTAGCTACTTTACCTTCGGCCCGAGTTTCTCCAAAGCATAGACTATATTTGTAGGTGACACACAAAAATTGTGAGCTGGAAGTAAATGGGGCATAACTCTTTCATTCTGGTGAGTCCCTGTCCTAGGTATTGACGGACCCTCTTCATAGCGGATGGAGGCTATAGTCTATTTGAGATACGGCTGATGTCATTTCATGTTAGGTCGCAGAGCTATAAGACCTCTTTTGGCATCGTTCCTTCGATCTTTTCTGGACTCGGCCTATATCGTGACCAGTCGATGAGTGGGTCTATTAAGTTCATCCCTATCTGCTCGTACCTCGACACAATAATCATTGTGTATTTCGTCCCAAGTAGTTGGGGATACTTTGTTAGCCGACTCAGTAATTTCCTGGTTGCTCTCGAACCATCCCTGCTCAGCACGTTCTGATAGGCTGCAACCGCCATTCCTTCGGATACGTTCAGAAAAGTCATCCTCACTTAATTGAACAAGGCGAGGAAGTCCCTCAACCCATCTCCTAGGGCTTGTTTGATGGAATATATGTCGCTCACTCTTATTTCAACCATTTTGGCCCCGGCAGGGGCAGTTATGAACTTGTCAGCCATCTCCTCGAAGGTATCTAAGAAGCGTACTGGTAGGTGTGAATACCATGTTAATGCTCATTCTATAATGGTTTTTTCAATTTTTTTAGCAAAATGGAGGACATTTGTTATTTGGTGAGATCATTGCCTTTCACGGCAGTAACATAATGGGTCACATGATCTTTCGGGTCGGTCATGCCATCATATATCCTGAGACAGGGCGGCATTTTGAAGGTTTTTGGTATTGCATGAGGAGTTGCATCATCACTGTACGCCTACTCTATAAAATGGCTGGCATCTCTTTTCGATAACAATTTAGGGGCACCTCGTATTTTATCGACCCACTCCTGATGTTTTTTCATTTGATCTCGGAGTACCTCATTTTTATTCTCCATTTCTTCCATCCCTTTTAGGATGACTGTGAGGGCGCTACCACTTGTATTATTAATGACATCGTGAGTTGTACCTGTTGTTGGACGGGGTAGTAGACTACCTTGATCGTCCGTTTGTTAGATCATAACAAACTTTGCGGTTTCTATAGTTAAGCCTAGGGTAGGTTTGTTAAGGATAATCACTTGCATGTCAGTCAACTAAGCCTCGAGAAGCTTTTTCACAACTTAGGGTGCCCCTTTTTCCACAGACGTAGTGGATCATTTGCTATAAAGTTTTGTTATTGTAATGACTCGGCCGGTCGTTTTGAGTCTGAAAGATATGTTCCCCTATTTTGTGCTTCTTTTGTGTTCTACAGCTATATTATGATATATATGATTAGTTGGTTTGAGTCCGGAGTGGTTTCAGAGTGAATTTAGACATATAGTCTCTTAATTGAAAGCTTAAGTTGGAAAAAATTAACCGGATGTTGACTTATGTTTAAATGACCTCGGGTTTGAATTTTGATGGTTCCATTAAACCAATTTGGTGATTTTGGACTTAGGAGCACGTTCGGAACGTGATTTGGAGGTTTGTAGCAGAATTGCGCTTGAATTGGTAAAAGTTAGAATTTTGGCGATTATGGCCTGTAGTGGAAATTTGATATCAGGGTCGGATTAGATTTTTGGAAATTGGAGTAAGTTCATGGTGTTATTTATGACTTGTGTGCAAAATTTGAGGTCAATCGGATGTGATTTGGCAGGTTTCGGCGTTGTTTGTGGAATTTGGAAGTTTAGAAGTTCTTTAGGCTTAAATCCATGTGCAATTTGGTGTTTTGATATTGTTTTGAGTGACTCGAAGGTTCGAATAAGTTCGTATCAGGTTATAGTACCTATTGGTATGTTTGGTTGTGGTCCCAAGGGCCTTAGGGTGATTTCGGGTGGTTGACGGCTTGATATGAGTTGAGGAATTGCAGCTGAAGTGATGTTGCTACTGGTGTAACCGCACCTGCGGAGTGGCAATCGCAGGTGTGAGCTCGTAGAAGGGATAGAGGAGCCATATAAGCACAAAGGACGAGCTGGGCAGGAGTAGCAGGTGCAAAGATTTTCTTGCACCTGCGAGAGTCGCAGATGCGGGCAGCTGGGTGCAGATGCGGGCAGTTGGGTGCAGGTGCAAGAGGGAGCTACAAGTGAAGAATGGCGATGGATTTCCCCATCTGCAATGGACGCAGATGCGGTCTTGAAGCCGCAGGAGCGGGGCTTGGAAATTTAAGTGGAATACACACCTGCGATAAAATTTTCGTAGGTGCGGGCGTCGCAGATGCGACAGAGGGCTCGCATGTGCGAAAAGTCTGGGCAGAAACTTAAGAGGCAAGGGTTCGTAATTTTGGTCTTATTACCACATTTGAGACTCAGACTTGGGCGATTTTGGAGGAGATTTTTGAGGGAATTATTGAGGTAAGCTTCTTGAACTCATTTTGGATCATAAATATTGTTTCTCTACTGATTTCCCCGCCTAATTAGCAAGATTTCAAAGTGAAATTTAGGGGTTTAGGGATTGAGAATTTGGAGAGTGGATTTCAGGGATTTGGTTGAGCAAATGAGGTTGGATTTTGATGAATTTAATAAGGTTAGACCCGTGAATGAATGGACTTTCAGGTTTTATGACTTTAGTTGGATTTCGAGATGTGGGCTCGGGGTTGGGTTTGAGTTGATTTCGAATTTTGACTCTAATTTAGTAGTTTTCTTGTGGAATTGATCCCTTCAGTCTATATTGATTGTCTTGTATTACTTGTGGCTATATTCGGGATGTTTGGAGGCCGATATGAGATGCAAGGGCATTGCAGAGTAGGATTTTGCTTGGTTCGAGGTAAGTAACGCTTCCAAACTTGGATCTGAGGGTTCGAAACCCCAAATTATGTGTTATATGTTTGGTATTGAGGTAAAGCACATACCTAGTGACGGGCGTGCGGGCATGCACCATGAGAATTGTGACCTAGGTGATTCCATCACACCGTTTAGTGACTCTGTCATGTTGATATCTATGTTTTTGCATGTGATACAGTAATTGAGCTGTAATTCATTGTAGATATCACGTTTAGGCTTTATGCGGGTAATGTTGGGACCCTTAGTGGTCATTTCTTGCTGCCAACTCACTATCTTCATTAACAGCCTGCACTCAGTCATGTTCATGCATTATTATATCATATTTCAGTATCAGTTATTTATTGATTCATCATATCATTATTCTGAGTTTTTTTCATGACATTGTGAGCCTGTGGGTGAGACTGGAGAGATTGATAACTGAATGAGGCCGAGAGCCTGGTTATAAGTGACAGTTATGGGATCGGGCTATACGCTACAGCGATTATATTGATGATTATTATAGTACTTGGGCTGTAGGAGCTCCTCTGGAGTCTGTAACACACCCTTGGTGAGCGCGAATGATATTATTGAGGGATGGATTTCCCTCGACATTGTCACGACCCGGATTTCCCACCATCGGGGTCATGATGGCGCCTACTAAATGGAAGCTAGGCAAGCTAAATATTAATAATATCTCCATAAATTACCAATTTCTTATTATTAAAAACATATAAATTTACAGTGGAAATAATCAAAATTAGCGGAAGACTTAGTCAAATATGATAAAGAAAAACCAAACATGATACACTGCCCAAGACTGGTGTCACAATACTCACGAACTTCTAAGAATAATACACATAATTGTCTGAAAGAAAATACAAGCTGTTTATCTCGATTACATGAGATAACAGAATGAAAAGCATAGATAGAAAAGACAACGGGTCCTGCGGACGCCTGCAAGGCTACCTCGTAGTCTCAGTAATCGGGAAATCCACAAGTCGCTACTGCCGCCGCTGCTGTCCGTAACCTCTATCTGCGCAAAAAGAGCGCAGAGTGTAGTATCAGCACAACCGACCCCATGTGCTGGTAAGTGCCTGGCCTATCCCAGCGAACTAGTGACAAGGCTAAGGCCAGTCACCCACCTAAACCTGTACAGTTGCAATATATATATATATATATATATATATATATATATTAAACCTGTACAGTTACAATACATATATATATATATATATATATACAAAATATTTATAAGGAAAGACTTTGCTCTGAAATAATAGTCAATAACTCGTGATATCCAGAATAATATAATCAACAGAATAAATCTTACTTTCATGTCTCAATTCCTTTCTCATTTCATATCTCGTGGTAGGCGTACCACCCGTTCCCAACTATCACAGTAATTATATCTTGTGGTAGGCGTACCACCCGCTCCCAATTATATCAATAATTATATCTTGTGGTAGGCGTACCACCCGCTCCCAATTATATCAATAATTATATCTTGTGGTAGGCGTACCACCCGCTCCCAATTATATCAATAGGCTACCGGCAACTATGGCCAATGCCAAGATTTAAGTCACTTTGTGGTCGGCGTGCCACACGATCCCAATTCATAAATATATAAGTGGTCGGCGCGCCACACGATCCCAATTCATAAATATATATATTACCGGCATTTAGCCAATAATCTCTATATCAACAATATTTATAATTACCGGTTTTAAACCAATAATTGATAATAATTTCAACAATTTATCTTCATTACCGGCATAACACCAATAACTCTTAATCAACAATTTATTCATAACTGGAATTCCTATTCCTACAAACTAGGATAGAACAAACACTTACCTCGAAAGTTTACGAACGATTCAATCCGTAGCAATGCCTTTTCCTTTTGAATTTGACTCCAATCCAATCGTATCTATACACAATTGATTTAATATCATCAATTCTACTTAACAAACTAGTTCATATTGCTAAATATGGTTTTTACAACATTCTGCCCGGAATAGTAAAAATCGACCCCGAGCCCACATAATCGAAACTCAAGTTTCGAACCAAAATAAGTTCACCCAATCTTCCATGAGTTCAAATATACCATTTGTTCTTAAGTTCGACTCCAAAACGAGGTCTAGATCGTAAATTCTTTGAAAACCCTTACTATACTCAATTTTCAATTTTTCTACCCATTTACACCTAATTAGGCTTAGGAATTCAAATAATATTGATGGAAAATGAAGAAAACGAGTTAAGAATCACTTACCCAAGAAGTTTGATGAAGAATCGCTCAAAAATCGCCCAAGAAGCCTGTGGAGAAGAGAGAGTTTTGTGAAAATGGGAAAAATCCCGTAAGTGTTATGTTTTAGGATTAAATTCACTGGGCAATAATTTCTTCATCGCGTTCGCGACACCCCGGTCGCGTTCGTGATGAAGAAACGATGTTACACATCGCGTTCGCATAGGGCCTGTCGCGAACGCGAAGAGAAAATTCCGAGGGCTTACAATTTGGTCTACGCGTACGCGGGAACAACCACGCGAACGCGTATAGGAAAGGGTTGGGTTCAAATTTAATACTACGCGATCGCGGGGAGCGGTACGCGAACGCGATGAAGGAAATGGTTGGCCATCGCGAACGCGACTGCCTGGACGCGAACGCGTTGAAGGAAATAAGTTGACCATCGCGAACGCGACCACCTGGACGCGAACGCGATGAAGAATTGTCTGCTGCAGATTTCTGAAGTTTTTCTTAAGTTCAAAAACACCCCGAACCACCTCCGAAACACTCCCGAGCCCTCGGGGCTCCAAACCAAATATGCACACTAACTTAAAAACATTATACGAACTTGCTCGCGCGATCAAATCGCTAAAATAACATCAAAATCCATGAATTGAGCCTTAAAACTCAAGAGTTCTTTCAAATTTTCATAACTTTCAAAATTTCCAATTTAAGGCCAAAACACGTCAAACGACGTCCGTTTTCAACCAAACTTTCCAGGAAGTGCTTAACCAATATATATGACCTGTACCGGGTGTCGGAACCAAAATACGAGCCCGATACCAGTACTTTTTAATCAAAATTCAGTTTCATTTTCCTTAAACATTTTCAGAAAACAATTTAACAGAAAAATTCTTTTACCGGGGTTCTAGACCTCGGATTTCAATTCCGGGCATACGCCCAAGTTCCATATTTTTTTACGAATTTTCTGAGACCGTCAAATCACGGATCCGGGTCCGTTTATCAAAAATATTGACCAAAGTCAACCATATCAATATTAATATCAAAATTCTTCAACTTTTTCACATATTTCACATATTTCAACATAAAAATTTTTCCAGCTTTGTGCCCGGACTGTGCACGCAAATCGAGGCAACTATAAATGAGGTTTTCAAGACCTCAAAAGTTCGGAATGATTAATAAAACAAGTGATGATCCTTTGGGTCGTCACAATCTCCACCTCTAAAACAACCGTTCGTCCTCGAACGGACAAAAGAAAGAAGTACCTGAGTCAGGAAACAAATGTGGGTAGCGGCTCCGCATATCAGACTCAGACTCCCAGGTCGATGCCTCAAGAGGCTGACCTCTCCACTGAACACGCACAGAAGGATAACTCTTCGACCTCAACTGTCGAACCTGTCGGTCTAGAATGGCTACCGGCTCCTCCTCGTAAGATAGATCATTGTCCAATTGGACAGTACTGAAGTCTAACACATGTGTGGGATCGCCGTGGTATCTCCGAAGCATAGATACATGAAAAACTGGATGCACGGCTGATAAGCTAGGCGGCAAAGCTAATCCGTAAGCCACCCCTCCCACTCTGTCTAGAATCTCAAATGGACCAATATACCTAGGGCCGAGCTTGCCCTTCTTCCCGAACCTCATCACGCCCTTCATAGGCGACACTCGGAGCAATACTCGTTCGCCAACCATGAAATCTACATCTCGAACCTTACGATCCGCATAAGTCTTCTGCTTGGACTGAGCTGAACGCAATCTCTCCTGAATAGTCTTGACCTTATCCAAGGCCTCCTGAACTAAGTCCGTACCTAACAACCGAGCCTCTCCCGGTTCAAACCATCCAACTGGTGATCGACATCGCCTACCATACAACGCCTCATACGGAGCCATCTGGATGCTAGATTGGTAACTGTTATTGTAGGCGAACTCTGCTAATGGTAGAAACCGGTCCCACGAGCCTCCGAAATCAATAACACAGGCTCGAAGCATGTCCTCAAGAATCTGAATGGTCCTCTCTGACTGGCCATCCGTCTGAGGATGAAATGCTGTACTCAACTGAACCTGGGTGCCTAACTCCCGCTGGACCGCTCTCCGGAACCGCGAGGTAAACTGCGTTCCCCGATCAGAGATAATAGATACTGGCACCCCATGGAGACGAACAATCTCCCTAATGTAAACCTCCGCTAACCTCTCCGACGAGTAGGAGATAGATACTGGAATAAAGTGTGCTGACTTGGTCAACCTATCAACAATGACCCAAATAGCATCAAATTTCCTCCGAGTCAAAGGAAGTCCAGTAACGAAGTCCATAGTGATCCGCTCCCATTTCCACTCGGGAATTTCAATCCTCTGGAATACACCACCAGGTCTCTGGTGCTCATATTTCACCCGTTGACAATTTAGACACCGAGCGACATACGCAACGATATCTTTCTTCATTCTGCGCCACCAATAGTGCTGACGTAAGTCCTGGTACATCTTCGCGGCGCCTGGGTGAATAGAATACCGCGAACTGTGGGCCTCTGCTAAGATCAACTCTCGAATCCCTTCGACATTGGGCACACAAACTCGACCTTGCAATTTCAATACCCCATCATCATCTAGATTTACCTGTGTGGCACCTCCCCGCTGTACTGTATCTCTTAACTCACACAAATGAGGATCATCAAATTGCCTCTCACGGATACGCTCTAATAAAGAAGAACGCGCGACCGTGCAGGCTAACACCCTGCTAGGCTCAGAAATGTCTAATCTCACGAACCGGTTGGCCAATGCCTGGATATCTATAGCTAATGGTCTCTGACTGACCGGAATATATGCAAGACTATCCATGCTGGCAGACTTTCTACTCAATGCATCGGCCACCACATTGGCCTTACCTGGGTGATATAAAATAGTAACATCATAGTCTTTTAGTAACTCTAGCCACCTTCTCTGCCTCATATTCAACTCTTTCTGTTTAAACAAATACTGAAGACTCTTATGATCGGTGTATACTTCACATGCTACACCATATAAATAATGCCTCCGGATCTTCAATGCGTGAATAATCGCCGCCAATTCTAGATCATGCACTAGATAGTTCTTCTCATGAATCTTCAACTGCCTCGAAGCATAGGCAATAACCTTGCCATCCTGCATTAACACTGCACCAAGCCCAATACGGGAAGCATCACAATAAACAGTATAAGGTCCCGTACCTGTGGGTAAAACCAATACCGGTGCTGTGGTCAAGGTTGTCTTGAGCTTTTGAAAGCTCGCCTCACATTCATCGGACCATTCAAATTGAACACCCTTCTGGGTCAATTTGGTCAGTGGGGTTGCAATAGACGAAAATCCTTCTACGAATCGACGATAATAACCCGCTAACCCCAAGAAACTCCGAATATCTGTGGCTGATGTCGGTCTAGGCCAGTTCTTGACTGCCTCAATTTTCTTCGGATCAACCCGAATACCTGCTGCCGTCACAATATGACCCAGGAATGCAACTGAACTTAGCCAAAATTCACACTTTGAAAATTTTGCATATAGCTGGCTATCTCTCAGAGTCTGTAAGGCCACTCTGAGATGTTGCGCATGCTCCTCCTGACCGCGGGAATATATTAATATGTCATCAATGAAGACTATTACAAACAAGTCTAAATAAGGCCGGAACACCCGATTCATTAATTCCATAAAAGCTGCTGGAGCATTTGTCAACCCAAAAGACATGACCAGAAATTCATAATGTCCGTACCGAGTGCGTAACGCTGTCTTAGGGACATCAGATGCCCTAATCTTCAGCTGATGATAGCCAGATCTCAAATCTATCTTTGAAAATACCTTGGCACCCTGAAGCCGGTCAAATAAATCATCAATTCGCGGAAGTGGATATTTATTTTTGATAGTCACCTTGTTTAATTGTCGATAGTCAATGCACATTCTCATCGAACCATCTTTCTTCTTTACAAATAATACAGGTGCACCCCACGGCGAAACACTGGGCCTAATGAAACCCTTTTCAAGTAAATCCTGCAACTGTTCCTTCAATTCTTTTAACTCTGGCGGAGCCATACGGTATGGGGGAATGGAAATGGGCCGAGTGCCTGGAGCCAAATCAATGCAAAAATCAATGTCCCTATCGGGCGGCATACCTGGCAAGTCTGAAGGAAATACTTCAGGAAATTCGCGAACCACAGGCACAGAGTCAATAGAAGGAACCTGAGCACTAGAATCACGGACATAGGCCAAATAAGCCAAGCATCCCTTTCCAACCATACGCTGAGCTTTAACATAAGAAATAACATTACGGCTAGTATGACCTGAAATTCCTTTCCACTCTATACGAGGCGAATTCGGCAAGGCTAAAGTCACAGTCTTGGCATGGCAATCTAAAATAGCATGATACGGAGATAGCCAGTCCATGCCTAGTATAATATCGAAGTCCACCATATTTAGGAGTAATAAATCAGCACGGGTCTCGAGACCCTCAATTACTATAATACATGACCGATGAACTCGATCAACCACAATAGAGTCGCCTATTGGTGTAGACACATGAACAGGAACACTTAATGGATCACTGGGCTGAATCAAGTATGGTGCAAAATAGGAAGACACGTACGAATATGTAGACCCAGGGTCAAATAATGCTGATGCCTTTCTATCACAAACCAAAATAATACCTGTAATGACGGCATCGGAAGACTCAGCCTCTGGTCTGGCGGGAAGTGCATAACATCGGGGCTGTGCCCCACCACCCTGAGCAGTATCTCTAGGACGATCAGCTGCTGGCTGGTCTCTACCTCTATCGGTCCGAGCTCCACCTCTATGACCTCTACCTCCACCTCTATGTCCTCTACCTCCGCCTCTAGCCGGCTGGGCAGGCTGTGAGGGAACTGGGGCCTGAATCATGGCACGAGAACCCTGCTGGTGAGATCTGTCGGAAGCTCGAGGGCAATACCTTGCAATGTGCCTAAGATCACCGCACGTAAAACAAGCCCTCGGCCGCTGAAAATGGCGAAGTGGTGGTGCACTGATAGGCTGCTGATCAGAGTAGCGTGGCTGAGAATTACGATCACCTGAAGCATCATGAGAAACCTGAAGAGCTGACTGATAAGGCCTAGGAAGATGGCCTCTATCATAAAAATCTCTATCTCCAGACGAGGTACCACTGAATCTACCCGAATTACGAGATCTCTTATATGATCCATGTCTCGCTCCCTGTGACAGAGCCATCTCGATCCGGCGGGCTGCATTAGCCGCCTCCTGAAAAGTGATTTCAGTTCCTGCCCCCATAGCCATCTGTAGCCGAATTGGCCGATTCAAGCCATCAATAAACCTCCTCACTCTCTCCCGATCTGTGGGAAGTATGATAATAGCATGAAGAGCCAGGTCCACGAACCTAGTCTCGTATTGTGTGACAGACATAGAACCCTGATGAAGACGCTCAAATTGTCCGCGCATAACCTCCCGCTGAGTTGCTGGAAGGAACTTCTCCAAGAATAATTCTGCAAACTGCTCCCAAGTCAAAGATGACGATCCCGCTGGCCTGGATAGACAATAATCTCTCCACCAAGTCTTGGCGGAACCGGATAACCGAAAAGTAGCAAAATCCACACCATTAGTCTCCACAATACCCATAGTACGGAGAACTTCGTGGCAGCTGTATAGGAAATCCCGTGGATCCTCTGAAGGAGTGCCACTGAATGTGGTAGTGAACAGCTTGGTAAACCTGTCCAATCTCCACAACGCATCCACAGACATGGCTGCACCATCATTAGACGGAGTCGCAATAATAGGCCGAGCTGCCTCAACTGGCTGAATTACAGGAATCTGAGTCTGGGGAATCACTGGCTCCGGAGTGCGCGTAGCAGGAGTCTGATTACCTCCTCCGGCCTGAGAAGTGGCTGGTGCCACCGGTAATAAGCCTGCTCTGGTGATATGATCCATAAAACCTGCTATACGGACCAAAGCATCCTGTAGATCCGGTGAAAACACAGCTCCTCCTGGGACCTGAGCTGGGCCTACTGGAGCTGCTGGGGTTGGAACTTCCTCCTCGATATGAACCTGAGGTTCTGCCACTCGTGCTGCTGCTCGTGGCTGAGCTCTGCCCCTACCTTGTCCTCTAGGACGACCTCGACTTCGGCCTCTACCCCTAGCGCGAGCTGCCGCTGCTGGGACCTCGGGCTGCTGGTCAGTAGATGAGGATGCACGTGTCCTTACCATCTGCGGAAGAACAGAGTAGAAGTTCAATTAATATTTAAAGGATAAAGTCGCACGACTGGAAAGAATAAAGAGAATATTTTCCTAACTCTGTAGCCTCTGGAGGATAAATACAGACGTCTCCGTACCGATCCTTCAGGACTCTACTAAGGTTGTTCGTGAGTTGTGAGACCTATGCAACCTAGTGCTCTGATACCAACTTGTCACGACCCGGATTTCCCACCATCGGGGTCATGATGGCGCCTACTAAATGGAAGCTAGGCAAGCCAAATATTAATAATATCTCCATAAATTACCAATTTCTTATTATTAAAAACATATAAATTTACAATGGAAATAATCAAAATTAGCGGAAGACTTAGTCAAATATGATAAAGAAAAACCAAACATGATACACTGCCCAAGACTGGCGTCACAATACTCACGAACATCTAAAAATAATACACATAATTGTCTGAAAGAAAATACAAGTTGTTATCTCGATTACATGTGATAACAGAATGAAATGCATAGATAGAAGAGACAACGGGTCCTGCGGACGCCTGCAAGGCTACCTCTTAGTCTCAGTAGTCGAAAAATCCACAAGTCGCTACTGCCGCTGCTGCTGTCCGTAACCTGTATCTGCGCAAAAAGAGCGCAGAGTGTAGTATCAGCACAACCGACCCCATGTGCTGGTAAGTGCCTGGCCTATCCCAGCGAACTAGTGACAAAGCTAAGGCCAGTCACCCAAATAAACCTGTACAGTTACAATATATATATATATATATACAATAAATTATAAGGAAAGACTCTGCTCAGAAATAATAGTCAATAACTCGTGATATCCAGACTAATATAATCAACAGAATAAATCTTACTTTCATGTCTCAATTCCTTTCTCATTTCATATCTCGTGGTAGGCGTACCACCCGTTCCCAACTATCACAGTAATTATATCTTGTGGTAGGCGTACCACCCGCTCCCAATTATATCAATAATTATATCTTGTGGTAGGCGTACCACCCGCTCCCAATTATATCAATAATTATATCTTGTGGTAGGCGTACCACCCGCTCCCAATTATATCAATAGGCTACCGGCAACTATGGCCAATGCCAAGATTTAAGTCACTTTGTGGTCGGCGTGCCACACGATCCCAATTCATAAATATATAAGTGGTCGGCGCGCCACACGATCCCAATTCATAAATATATATATTACCGGCATTTAGCCAATAATCTCTATATCAACAATATTTATAATTACCGGTTTTAAACCAATAATTGATAATAATTTCAACAATTTATCTTCATTACCGGCATAACACCAATAACTCTTAATCAACAATTTATTCATAACTCTGAATTCCTATTCCTACAAACTAGGATAGAACAAACACTTACCTCGAAAGTTTACGAACGATTCAATCCGTAGCAATGCCTTTTCCTTTTGAATTTGACTCCAATCCAATCGTATCTATACACAATTGATTTAATATCATCAATTCTACTTAACAAACTAGTTCATATTGCTAAATATGGTTTTTACAACATTCTGCCCGAAATAGTAAAAATCGACCCCGGGCCCACATAATCGAAACTCAAGTTTCGAACCAAAATAAGTTCACCCAATCTTCCATGAGTTCAAATATACCATTTGTTCTTAAGTTCGACTCCAAAACGAGGTCTAGATCGTAAATTCTTTGAAAACCCTTACTATACTCAATTTTCAATTTTTCTACCCATTTACACCTAATTAGGCTTAGGAATTCAAATAATATTGATGGAAAATGAAGAAAACGAGTTAAGAATCACTTACCCAAGAAGTTTGATGAAGAATCGCTCAAAAATCGCCCAAGAAGCTGTGGAGAAGAGAGAGTTTTGTGAAAATGGGAAAAATCCCGTAAGTGTTCTGTTTTGGGATTAAATTCACTAGGCAATAATTTCTTCATCGCGTTCGCGACACCCCGGTCGCGTTCGCGATGAAGAAACGATGTACACATCGCGTTCGCATAGGGCCTGTCGCGAACGCGAAGAGAAAATTCCGAGGGCTTACAATTTGGTCTACGCGTACGCGGAACAGCCACGCGAACGCGTATAGGAAAGGGTTGGGTTCAAATTTAATACTACGCGATCGCGGGGAGCAGGTACGCGAACGCGATGAAGGAAATGGTTGGCCATCGCGAACGCGACTGCCTGGACGCGAACACGTTGAAGGAAATAAGTTGACCATCGCGAACGCGACCACCTGGACGCGAACGCGATGAAGAATTGCCTGCTGCAGATTTCTGCAGCTTTTCTTAAGTTCAAAAACACCCCGAACCACCTCCGAAACACTCCCGAGCCCTCGGGGCTCCAAACCAAATATGCACACTGACTTAAAAACATCATACGAACTTGCTCGTGCGATCAAATCGCTAAAATAACATCAAAATCCATGAATTGAGCCTTAAAACTCAAGAATTCTTTCAAATTTTCATAACTTTCAAAATTTCCAATTTAAGGCCAAAACACGTCAAACGACGTCCGTTTTCAACCAAACTTTCCAGGAAGCGCTTAACCAATATATATGACCTGTACCGGGCGTCGGAACCAAAATACGAGCCCGATACCGGTACTTTTTAATCAAAATTCAGTTTCATTTTCCTTAAACATTTTCAGAAAACAATTTAACAGAAAAATTCTTTTACTGGGGTTCTAGACCTCGGATTTCAATTCCGGGCATACGCCCAAGTTCCATATTTTTCTACGGATTTTCTGAGACCGTCAAATCACGGATCCGGGTCCGTTTATCAAAAATGTTGACCAAAGTCAACCATATCAATATTAATATCAAAATTCTTCAACTTTTTCACATATTTCACATATTTCAACATAAAAAATTTTCCAGCTTTGTGCCCGGACTATGCACGCAAATCGAGGCAACTATAAATGAGGTTTTCAAGACCTCAAAAGCTCGGAATGATTAATAAAACAAGTGATGACCCTTTGGGTCGTCACAGACATGGATTTACCCAAAGTACTTGATAACTAGAGATGTATCTTCTCCACAGGGTTGGATTGTATTACTCCCAAACGCACACGCAAGTATACGTGATCGTACAAGTAATAAAATGATAAGTCGGGTGTCGAACCCATAAAAACTTATATCAACTACTAACTAACACACCGATATTGTTGTTCCGTTAAGCTAAATTCGAGTTTAAGAGTTTAATTATGCTCACTACAATTCTAAGTAACGACTAAATTATCAAGTAACGAGTTGGTTATTATGTATTCAATAGAGACAAGTTATCCATGGTTGTGATCGATTCACCAATCGTCTTGTGTTCTAATTAACTCTTCATTTTCATATAATTCACTCATGGTTGCTAATTAATCGATAAATGCTCTCATAGCCTTCTCCCGAAGTACTACACACCTACCATCAATAGATTAACGCCTATATTCCTATGGAATTAATCTATTAAGAATGCATTACGTTTACGATATTTAATTTAGCACAGTGATTAGGTATATTCCTATCCTAACCATAAATCCTCCCCCCCTAAGGGTTAGGATCATGCTCTCTTCAATTCTTCTCTAATCTAAATACGGCTTTCTGTCACGACCCAAACCCTGGTCGTGATGGCGCCCAACACAATGCTAGGCAAGCACGACCATATTATCCCTTAAACCAGCCAGTTATTAATCAAATTAAACTTAAACAGTAAATGATCATATCAGGTGATAACCGAAACGTAAAACATACAAAATACGGTCCCAACCATATCGTGGTGTCACGAGACCGAGCCTCTACAGGAATAGCATCCTAATACAATCAAGTCTAGGCAAGTAGAAAATCAACAAGATGATAGAGAAGGAGAAAACAAGCTCTGCGGACGCTGGCAGCTACCTCGTAATCTCCGCAAGAGTAGACAAGGATCAGCAGCTACAATATCTCAACTGCTCTCGAGCACCTGTGGATCTGCACAGAAAGTGCAGGGGAGTGGGGTGAGTATATTTCAACTCAGTGAGTAACAATAATAAATAATAACTGAAGGTAAGAACTCCTGTGCTATCACTTAGCAGTTCTAAGGCAACCCTCACGGGTACGTCATCACTATAGTAGTACTCTAACCTCCAATCTACGTTTATCTCTACAAGATTCTACACTGATCCAACCCTCACTCGTACCCCTACGGTGTACGGCCATCTCAACATATAAAGACACATACCTACGTCTATAATGCATAAGTGTTTAAGTAGATGATAGGATATGATTAAGTAAAATGCTGCGGCGTGCAGGCCCGCTCCAATACATATACCGCTGCGGCGCGCAGCCCGCTCCATTGAACGTCGACGGCGCTCACTGGGGGTGTATACGGACTTCGGAGGGGCTCCCTAGGCCCAAGCACTATTATACTGCGGCGTGCGGCCCGATCCACACATGTATTACCTGCGGCGTGCGGTCCGATCCAATATTTATATGTATATATATTTATCTTGAAAAGCGCGCAGGCCGATCCCATAATATACACCGGTGCTCACCGAGAATGTGTGCAAACTCGGACTCCGAAGGGCTCCTACAGCCCGAGCGCAATACTACCGCGGCGTGCGGTCCGTCCCACGTGTATATTACATGCATATTACGCGGCGTGCGGTCCGATCCAATATATATACTGCTGCGGCGTGCGGCCCGATCCAATATAGGTATATATATAATACCTCATAATGGGTCCTCGACCCTATCCCGGTCAGTATATACTTGGCCTCTCAGGCCCAATATAATATATCATAGTGGGTCCTTGACCCTATCTCATCTCAATCGGTATAGACTTGGCCTTTCAGGTCTGCTCAGCCTAGAACAGGGAATTCCACCCTAGATAATCTCTCTCAATGTACACATCTAGTACGAGCTCATATTATGCTATACAGCTAGAGCTACGGCTGAGTGTATGTTTCCAACATGATATAATGGTCACCTAGCTCTATAGGTTCCCTAATGCTCTACAGATCGGCACAAGGCCCCAAACATGGCCATTAGCCCAATTGTATAGTTATAGTCTCAGTAACAGTCATACAACACAGTATTCTATTAGCCGGGAAGGACTAAGTCCGAACCCCCAATCACAATTGTCACACCTCCCTTTTTACTACCCCGATTACTTAAGGTGTATAAATACACTTGTAGGGTATACCCCGACGCTCGATTACCCAAGACGGATAAAATAACGTAAGGGAAGGAGTTTTTCCAATTAAAGGACAATCGGTTCGGGATTTTATTAGAGATTAATCAGAGTCGCCACTTGGGAATGACAATGGTGTCCCAAGTCACCGGTTAATCCCGAATCCGAGGAATTTTGACTCTTATAAATGTATGCGAAGCAGAGATCCGGATAAGGAACTCTGTTAACCGGGAGAAGGTGTTAGGCACTCCCGGATTCCGTGGTTTTAGCACGGTCGCTCCACTGTCGTTCTTGACTCTTGTTTGACTCAATTATAAGTTTTAACAACATAATGTGCTTTTACGTTAAATATCATTTTTTAGGAACTTACGGTATCGCGAAAACATGCCTCGAGTCATACTGCAACCAGTACGCCTATGACTTTTGGTGTATTTCAGCTTTACCGAGATTTGGATTTGAGTCGCACCAAGTGCACACTCGTAATTAGGAAGGTATTATTATTAACTAACGCGCCTAAAGTAATTTCGCGTTTATACTTTGCGAGGGCCATGAAATTTGCTAATGGCACGCCTCGAATTTGCTCCACTAAATGAATTAAAGATATGCATATTTAAAGCTAACTCAAGACTTAATACCACAACTACGTTACGGAAACCGTACCCGTAGCTATGACAATTTATTCAATTGCAACTAACACAACTAGTGATTATTAAGAAAGGTTGTTCAGCTATTCGTGCTGCCAGGGGAAAAAATCATCGAAACCCAAAACTGCCTAAACTACTTGCATAGGATCCTAATATTTCACTAAATTAATACATTGATTTCATGTACAATAAAGCTGGTTTTCGTTGGTGAGAAGTTATTCAAATTGCACTTATTATTTTAAACCCTTTTTTCTACTACTGCACAGCTATAATATAACCTAAAATTAGCAAACGAGTGGACAATATCTTTTGGTTTTTCGAATCACACGAATAAACTACATTAATCTGCCAGATTAGTCACTAGTGTCGCTTATATCGAATGACAATAATACTAATTCATTTCCAGTGCTTTGGCGTCTGCCACAAATTATAAATTACTAAATCATACAACCCAACAAGAACAAAATCTACTTCTAAAGAAGTTTTACAGCAAAATCATTTGACTAAAAAAATAAAATTGCAGTAAAATCAAGCCATTTCTTCAATTCACTTTTCAATTTCACAAGTGCAACAGAATCCGAGTATATGTACCTGGAATCAAAGTAGACCCATTAGATCTATGAACAACAACAGCAACCGGATTCAACAGTGATTTGCAGCAGTAACAGTAAAGGAAATCCACAGCAGCAGTGAAATAAACAGCAAACCCAGGAGATGAATTTCGGGATTTCAAATTGTTTCAAAGCCAAATCTCACTCAAATAACAGTTTCCTACTGCTTTATGGTGAATTCTCTTATTGTTTTTGGATTTTTGGATGTGTATTTGAAAAGAAAAGAGAAGAAAATGAATCTGAAATATTAATTTCAGATCTGGAATTTAAGAATATTTTTTGGGATTTTTCTAGGGTTCATATGGTTCAAAAATTCTAAAGAAAGCTCTAAAAATCAGAAGGAACCCCCTTTATTCAAGCTAAAATCATCTATTTATAGGCATAAAAGAAAATCTGAATTTTTATTAAAAACCCTTCAAATCTTGACTTGTTGCACAAGTTAGTGCAATTATTTCATTGCATTCTACACTAAGACCCATTCTAGAATACTCTACTATGTTCTATTTCCCTTGGAATTCCTATTGTACCCTTATTTTCCTTTAATATCTACCAAAATACCTTTTGTTATGCCCAAAATACCCTAAAAGCTCTATATTTATAACAACCATGCCAATTCCTATCCCAATTGTACCCTTTCCTCTTTTAAACTTATTACCACTATACCAATTCTTATTCCCCATTTACCCCTACTTCTTAATGCTAATTACTTTTCTAATTTCTGTATTTTACTCCTATTTTAACCCATTTTCAGATTATATTTATCAAATAGCCACAATTAAGTCAATATTACTCAATTAGCCAATTGGCCTCTTTAACTACTTTAAAAAAAAAATCAGATTAGTTCAATTAATTGGAACCACATTACATCAATAGCCAACCCTAGGTAATCTTACAAACATAGCCACTTTTGATCTATTACTCAATTAACAAGACTCGGGAAACAATTTGATAGATGGTGAGTCTTATTAATCGAAGTAACTAATCGCTTTTGAATCTATCAAGTAAAACACCTTAGGTGGATACTAATCATGTGATTGTAATTATCGACCTAACTTGAATCTAAAATAGTCTAAGGGACAATCTAATAGTCGAACTAACAGCTATAACCAATACATCCTAAATGTTATCAAATAGCAAATTACCAATCACAATTAAACTACCACAACACTTCCAACCATTAATCTACTCGAACTATCAAAACAAGATCGAATAACCAATAATACAATTAATTCCCGCTACTGTTAATACCCAAAAACTGTTAAAACAATACTAAAACAAAAATTAGAAATCCATGGTTCAACAGATATAAAAACGACCAATTCCCTGAAATCTAAAAATCCAAAAATTAACTGAAACTAACAAATTTTAACAAAAAATCTAACAATAGCAATGAATATCAAAACTAACAGGAAATACCACAAAATCTAAACATCCAAAAACTGCTAAACAATACTAATTAAGATCAAAACTAACATGAATCTAACAAAAATTAAACAATACTAATAGGAATCAAAACTGACAGAAAATCTAACCATTCGAATAAAAAAGTCTAACAAAATCTTAAACTATCAGAAAACTTTAGCTAAACAGAATAACAAATCAAAAATCCTAATTATACCAATAAAGTCAAAACACGGCCGAAAACATGAATTAACAACATTTATTTTAATTGAAGAGAAGCGTCATTTTGATTCAAAACAAGAACAGTGATTCTTTTATTTAATTTGATTTTAAACTTATTTGGCTAATTCTATAAGACGAGCCAAGAAACAAAACAAAATCAGAAAAAACAAGAATGGGATTCATATTAACAAACAACGAAATTAACAAATTCTTAAAAAGCAATGGTAACAGAAAGAGATGAAGAACATATTCAACAAAAGGAAATAGGATTAATTAAAAAAAAGAAAACTTAGCTTAATGCCGTTATTTTCTTTTTCTGTTTTTCTCTATTTTTTTCTTCTTTTTCTTCCGTTTTCTTTTTGTCTTCATTTTTGATTATTCACTTGCTTCTTCATTTGTTCTTGCATTAATCCGAGCCCTTTCTTGACAATCTTGATTTTCGGCGACAAATCCGGCCGCTTCTTGAAGACACGGCAGCCTTAAGGGCTTGAACTTTTGCCACAGCGGTTGAGGGGTGTTGGGGGATGGTGATATAAAGATTTGGGGTAGTTTTTGAGGCGGCGCCGCCATGGGAGGTGGTGGCGGCGCGAGCTAGGGTTTAAGATTTGAGGTGTTTCGTTGGTGTTTGAAGGAAACTAGCGGTGGGAGAGTGATAAGGAGAAGAAGGGGAGTATTTTGGCGTTGGTTTTGTCAAGAAAAGTGGCCGGCCGCCGCCGTGGGTGGCGGAACCCTAGCGGCGGCGCCGTTGATGAAGAAGAGAGATGAACGGGGAGAGAGAGAGAGACAGAAGGGAGTTGATGTCTTTGAATTGTTTAAGGATGTTTCTTTAAGGTTTTGGGGTATAGTTACATTAGAATTGTAATAATAAATCCTGGCCGTTGGATTAAGGACAATGGATGGCCACGATTGCAGGGGAAAGGGGAAGCTGGGTCCGGGTAGGGAATTTTCGTCTGGGCTGGATGGGCGTTGGGCTGGGACTATCCGATTTGGGCCAATAGTTTTGGTGTTAATTGGCCCAATATTTTGCCTTTGTTATTTGCATTGTATTCTTTCCTTGTATTTTCCTCCACCTCTTTTTTTGTATTTTATTTTCTTTGTATTATATTTTTTTTTCTATTTTATTCTATTTTGTAATTATTTGAAACTTATTAAAAATTAAACTAATTACCTCTTTTTGACAATTTTCAATTTAAAAGCTAACTAATTTTTTGATTTTTCTTTAATTAAAAAAAAATGAATTAATTTCCTAAAGATGCAATTTTTTTTATATTTTCATTTATCACACGCAAATAACACGCAAACAACTAATCACAAAATTCACACAAAATTATAAAAATAGTGAAAAATCATTTATTTTGAATTTTATAGGAATAACTCATGTGTAGGGTAAAAATCACGTGCTCACAACTGCCCCTCTTTGCTCGGGGACACGAAGAGTTTCCGTGCAAAGATAAGTGAGCAACTATGAACGATTTTTACCCGTTCGAGTATTCCATTGTGAAGCATTTTGAAAAGCTTTGACCGCACCTTGCTTCAGAGATTGCCTACATATCCTGGGCTAAACAGGAATCAGGTCAGTGTAGTTCGGGAAGGTCTGGTAGCTGGGACTACCAAGGACTGTGATCTCACTGCTGTTGCTGTTGTTACTGCCGTCATTGCTGACTGACCCCTTATTACACCATGGTAAAAATAAAAGAAGCTAGTCTAAGCTACAACCTATGAATCACAAAAAATCTTATCTATGTCTTCCAACTTGTTTTTGTATTTTCTTGATCTTGTGTCTTGTATTCCTTGCAACGGCATTCTTGTTATTGCCTTCAACTTGTATCTTCGCTCCAATGGCATTCTTGCTATCGCCTTGAACATGTTCAACTTTTCACCGGCATTCCTGTTATTGCCTTGACTTGTTCAACCTCTTCAATATGAAATATTTCGTCCATTCTCCAGGTGAAATAAACAACCAAAGAAAGATTTTTTCTGCCCCAGTATGGTGACTGGACACATCATGTTATTGAATGTCGGAATTTCATCATTTTTTTTGTTTTTTTTTTCTTTTTTTTTCATTTTTCATTTTTTCTTTCTTCTCTTTTTTTTTCTTTTTAAATGCAGATATGTATGAGATGCAATGCAGAAAAATATTCCCGTGTTAGAAGGTGGGCGCCTAACAGAAATTAAACGTGCAATGCGAAATGTATTCCCGTATTAGAAGGTGGGCGCCTAACAGAAATTAAACGTGCAATGCGATGCAAAAAATATTCCCGTATTTGAAGGTGGGCACCTAACAGAAATTAAACGTGCAATGCGATGCAAACAATATTCCCGTATTTGAAGGTGGGCACCTAACAGAAATTAAACGTGCAATGCAGAAATGTAATCTCGTATTAGAAGGTGGGTACCTAACAGAAATTAAACGTGCAATGCAGAAATGTATTCCCATATTAGAAGGTGGGCGCCTAACAGAAATTAAAAATGCAATGCGATGCAAAAAATATTCCCGTATTAGAAGGTGGGCACCTAACAGGAAATTAAACGTGCAATGCGATGCAGAAAATATTCCCGTATTAGAAGGTGGGCACCTAACAGAAATTAAACGTGCAATGCAGAAATGTATTCCCGTATTAGAAGGTGGGCAACAACAACAACAACAACTACCCAAGTATGTTCCCACAAAGTGGGGTCCGGGGAGGGTAATACGTACACAGGCCTTACCCCTACCCGAAAGGGTAGAGAGGCTGTTTCCGGCCGACCCTCGGCTCGAAAAAGAGAGAGAAAATCAACAAACAAAACAAAACAAAACAAAACAATGTTAGTAAATCCGGGATAAATCAAATAAATAATTATCTAAACATAAAACCGAAGTAGAATGACATGCAATAATACCAATCGGTTACTACCATAAGAGGCACAACACAATACATTAATTAACTATAGAGATCGCTACCAAACCCCACTTAGCCCCTAACGAAGTACTAAGAATTCTAGAAGGCCCTACCCTACAACCCTAATACTAGACCTCCAAACTTTCCTATCAAGGGTCATGTCCTCGGAAATCCCCATTCTAGCCATATCCCGCCTAATCACCTCACCCCAATACCTCTTAGGCCTCCCTCTGCCTCGACTCGCGCCAACCACCGCCAGTCGCTCACAACTCCTCACCGGTGCATCAGGGCTTCTCCTCCGCACATGCCCAAACCACCTGAGTCTCGCTTCTCGCATCTTCTCATCCACCGGGGCCACCCCCACCTTCTCCCGAATAACTTCATTCTTAATCTTATCTAATCTGGTGAGCCCGCACATCCACCTGAGCATCCTCATCTCCGCAACTCTCATTCTCTGGACATGAGAGTTCTTCACGGGCCAACACTCCACCCCATACAACATGGCAGGTCTAACCACCGCTCTATAAAACTTCCCCTTGAGTTTCTGTGGAACTTTCTTGTCACACAAGACTCATGATGCGAGCCTCCACTTCAACCACCCCGCTCCTATACGATGAGTGACATCCCCGTCAATCTCTCCGTCCCCTTGAATCACTGATCCAAGATATCTGAAACTGTCCCTCTTGGCTATGACCTGAGATCCCAGCTTCACGTCCCAGCCTACTTCGCTCGACTCGGCGCTAAACTTGCACTCTAGATATTCCGTCTTAGACCTGCTTAGTTTAAAACCCTTAGACTCGAGGGTCTGTCTCCAGACCTCCAACCTCGCATTAACACCAGTCCTCGTCTCGTCTATCAAGACTATGTCGTCAGCAAAGAGCATACACCATGGCACATCCCCTCGAATATGGCGAGTTAGAGCATCCATTACCAAGGCAAATAAGAGAGGGCTTAACGCAGATCCTTGATGTAGCCCCATAACCACCGGAAAATGGTCCGAGTCGCCACCCACCGTCCTAACCCTAGTCTTGGCTCCATCATACATGTCTTTGATCACTCTGATGTAGGCTTCTGGCACGCTCTTCGCCTCCAAGCATCTCCACAAAACCTCTCTAGGGACCTTATCGTACGCCTTCTCCAAGTCGATAAACACCATATGCAGGTCCTTCCTCTTATCCCTGAACAGTTCCACCACCCTCCTCACAAGGTGGATAGCTTCTGTAGTAGAGCGACCCGGCATGAAACCAAACTGGTTCACGGATATAGATGACATCTCCCTCACCCTCGCCTCGATCACCCTCTCCCAGAACCTTCATGGTGTGACTTATTAATTTGATACCCCTATAGTTGTTGCAACACCGGATATCCCCTTTGTTTTTGTACAAGGGAACCACTGTACTCCATCTCCACTCCTCCGGCATCCTCTTGGTCCTAAAGATCACATTGAACAACCTGGACAACCACTCCACTCCCGACCTACCCATGCATTTCCAAAACTCCACCGGAATTTCGTCTGGCCCAGTCGCTCGACCCCTACTCATGATCCTACGCAATGCCCTCAAGACCTTCTCCTCCTTAATGCGCCTGCAGTGCCCGAGGTCTCTAGGACACTCTGAATGCCCCAGCTCCCCTAGCTCTAAGACTCGATCCCCCTCTTCGTTAAGCAGGTCTCGAAAGTATTCCCGCCATCTCCGCTTGACTTGCGACTCCCCCGTCAGAACCCTACCATCCTCGTCCTTGATGCACCTAACTTAGTCTAGATCCCGCGCCTTCCTCTCCCTCACCTTAGCCAACCGGAATAACTTTCTGTCCCCGCCTTTCTCCCCCAATTCCTCGTACATGCGCCCAAATGCTGCATTTTTAGCTTCCGTGACCGCTAGTTTCGCTTCCTTCCTCGCCACCTTGTAGTTCTCCTTGTTCGCTCTCCTCTCTTCTTCGCTTGAGCTCCCTGACAACTTAGCAAACGCCGCCTTCTTCGCCTCCACTTTTCCTTGGACTACCTCATTCCACCACCAGTCACCTTGGTGCCTGCCTGAATAGCCCTTGGCTACCCCAAGCACATCCCGCGCAGCCTCCCTAACCAGGTTCGCCGTCACTGACCACATTGCGTCCGCTTCCCCAGAGCTACTCCAAGCTCCCCCATCAACTAGCTTCCTCTCCAGCTCCCGGGCTTTCTCCTTAGTCAAAGTTCCCCATCTAATCCGCGGTCGGCCCCGAGAACCCCTCCTCTTCCTCTTCACCCGGAGACCTACATCCATCACTAGGAGTCTATGAAGAGTTGAAAGGGACTCTCCCGAAATAACCTTGCAATCCTTGCACAACCCTCTATCGCTCCTTCTGAGGAGGAGGTAATCAATCTGAGTCCTCGCCGTGGAACTTTTGAAAGTAACCAAGTGCTCCTCCCTCTTCTGAAATGACGAGTTTGCGATCAAAAGCTCCGAAGCCCTAGCGAAATCAAGCAGCGAAGTGCCCCTCCGTTCCTAACCCCAAAGCCAAAGCCGCCATGCACCTCACCGTAACCACCAGCCTCCGCCCCAATATGACCATTAAAGTCCCCTCCAATAACTAACTTCTCGGATTGGGGAATACTACTCACCAACTCATCCAAGCCCTCCCAAAAACGCCTTTTAACCTCCTCAGCTAGGCCTGCATGCGGCGCGTAAGCGCTAATGACATTGAGAACACTACCGCCAATAACCAGTTTAATAGTCATTAACCTATCATCCACTCGCCTAACCCCAACCACGGACTCCCTAAGATTCCTATCTACCAAGATACCTACTCCATTCTTACCCCTCTCAACCCCAGAGTACTACCACAACTTAAACTCATCTGCATCCCTCGCCTTCGTCCCTTTCCACCTAGTTTCTTGCACACATGCTATGTTGACCCTCCTCTTCTGGAGAATCTTTGCCAACTCAATGGACTTACCCGTTAGTGTGCCTACGTTCCACGACCCGATCCTCAATCTCCGAGCGTCCTTTAACCTCTCCCCACCCAAACCTCCCGCCCTACCCACAGGACCACTCCATGCCCCCCTGCTCACCTCCTCCCCCACCCCCCGAGGACATGACCTTACAGTACCATCCTCCGCCGCGGCCACTATCCCTCCAACAGACTACGGAAAAAGAGACGAACTTTAATAGAATTACGCAAAAGGATGCTTGCAAGATAACGATAGAGTGAACCACACACAAGGTGCTAGTTAAAATACGTAAAAGGACGTACATAATAAACAAGAGATCGGGAGGTACCAACTCCCGGTGGAAAAACCTGAAAGTAAGCTTTGATGCGCCCGGGTCAACTGCCGCCAAACCTACTCGTTTTGGCCGATGTAGCTTTGCTCCTCGCTTCCAAATGCCAAAGCTCGCCTCGTCCGCCGCCTCTAGTACCTGTTTGAAGGAAAAACAAAAAGCAAACTGGACCGAAAGCCGGGGGACAAGAGAGAGTCGGAAGAGAGAGAGAAGTAGGTGGACTTACGGGGGAAGTCGCTTTGAAGATCTGAAAGTGAAAAAGGGGTTGATTAGATGGCTGTGTATTTGGTCGGAGAAAGAGAAATTCCGAGGAGTTGGCACTGATAGCCGGATCTTCAAATTCGACGACAATCCAAACGGTCAACGATAGAAAGTTGCAACCAATCTCAAAAAGCTTTGAAGCAGAGGGGCTGTAACAAATAGCTGCCGAACAAGTTAAAGAAGAAAATCCAGCTGAGGACAAGAAAAATGAAGAGAACGCCGGTGAGATACAAAAGAAAGTGCAGAAGGGCTAGATGCGGAGAAGAAGCAAAGTGGACTGAAAACTAAACGTTGCAATTTTATCGGAAAGAAAAACAAAACAAAACAACCGGAATGGGTCGGATGTCAGATCTAAATCCTCCGGCAACCGGAAGTTCACCTCTGAGTGAGCTCGCCGGTGGTGAGACGGACGGAATGCAGCAGCTGAAAATGACGACGGCGGTTGATTCGGTAACTTAACGGAGTTTGGATGTGACGGATCTTGCATTTCTGTTAGAAGGTGGGCACCTAACAGAAATTAAACGTGCAATGCAGAAATGTATTCCCGTATTAGAAGGTGGGCGCCTAACATAAATTAAAAATGCAATGCGATGCAAAAAATATTCCCGTATTTGAAGGTGGGCACCTAACAGAAATTAAACGTGCAATGCGAATGCAGAAAATATTCCCGCAGCCTGAGGACTAGGGAGTGGATTTTAAAAGATGTTACCTTCCTCTTTTTGGTATTTTCTTTTACCAATTATCTCTTGCCTGTGAATTTCTCCACTTATTGGCGAACTTCCTCTTTTCGTTTTTTTTATTTTTTATTTTCCACATTGGTCACATTCATTTTAAAGTGATTAGTGACAATTTATTCCTGCATGAAACAAAATTTATTAGATATAAACTGCTGGCAACTGGCATCTGCCGTCCCTGCCTCTTATTGCCTTCCTTTTTTTTTTTTTTTTTTTTTTTTTTTTTTTTTTTTTTTCTGCTGTGTAACTTTTAACAGCTTGTCTCTTTATCTTAGGTGAAAAATTCATCAGACCAAGACTTTTATCTTGGGAGAAAGATTCAACAGACTAAGATTGTATATCACCGGACTATGTCCATTTCAATGTAATCTCAGGAGGATTATCCATCGGACTGAGTTTATGACTCCAGGAGATAACTCTTCGGACTGGGTCTATTCATTTGCATGGTCTCAGGAGGATTATCCATCGGACTGAGTTTATGACTCCAGGATATAACTCATCAGACTGGGTCCATTTGCAATTCAGACTTTCTTAAGTCTTTCATATTCAACAAACTTTTCTTTCTTTTCAACTTTTAACTTTCTTTATTTTCCAAACTTCCGTTTTTCCCTTTTGTTTTCAAATTGCACTATCCCTTTATCTTAGGTGAAAAATTCATCAGACTAAGATTTTCATTCTCACTGGACTATGTCCATTTCAATGTAATCTCAGGAGGATTATCCATCGGACTGAGTTTAAGACTCCAGGAGATAACTCTTCGGACTGGGTCTATTTTCTGCATGGTCTCAGGAGGATTATCCATCGGACTGAGATTATGACTCCAGGAGATAACTCTTCAGACTGGGTCTATTCATTTCGGACTTTCTTAAGTCTTTCAATTTCAAAAATCTTTCCTTTCTTTTCGGCTTTTGCCCCTTTTTTTTTCTTTTCCAACTTCTGATTTTACCTTTCAAATTATGCCTTTCCTTTTCGTTTCAAATTATGCCTTCATTCCCTTTTCCAACTTCTACTTTTATCTTAGGTGAAAAATTCATCAGACTAAGATTTTATCTTAGGAGAAAGTTTCAACAGACTAAGATTGTTTCCTTTCATCTTAGGTGAAAAATTCATCAGACCAAGACTTTTATCTTGGGAGAAAGATTCAACGGACTAAGACTTCATCTATTTATCTTAGGTGAAAAATTCATCGGACTAAGACTTTTGTCTTAGGAGAAAGTTTCAACAGACTAAGATTGTATCATTTTCCGATACTTGCTTCATTTACATTTCAACTTGAATTGTTCATCTTCAAAAACAATCGTATTCACCTTCATGCTCTTCGGATGACTATCCGATGACAGAAAATTTTTCCTGCCCCAATTTGACAATATCTTTGCTCCTGTTTCAAAGAAAAGAAAACTTTGTCAGTTTAAAAATGCGGTGGTTGGTTGTGGCCTTGAACTTGCTTTCCACTTGAATGCTTGGCATGTTCACCGACTATTCTTTTCATTCTTTCTTTGTTCGAAACCCGCCTTCCTTAAGGCATGTATGTTGTTCCTTTCTTGACGGTTCCCGCAATTCCGATCTTAAAGTCTATGATTTCTTCAATGATTTCACTGGACAACCTTGGGTGTTTCTTGATTGGCTCTTTCTTTTGTCAGAATACACTCCCATATTTCCATTTGTTATATTTTCCCCGGAGTTGGCACCTTGCCGAACTTTGCGTCTTGCATGAACCCCAAACATTTTTATTGTTGCCCGCTCCATTGCACATGTTGCTCTTTTGGCTTAAAGCACTGGCCTTGTCTTTTCCCGACTTACGACAATTGTCGTGTTGGCCAAATCCCATCTTGTGCAATTGGAAAGCTTGGTGGCAAATTTTGAAATCATTTCTATACTTGTTATGACCCGACGGACTCAATAAGAGGGAGGGTAAAACAAGGTACAAAGGATAGAAAGAAAGGAAAACATAATTCCTAACAAGAAACCTACGGAAGAATGACCTATCGGATTTTGAATACCGACTCTAGCGACCTTGACATGCACTTTTGGCCTTCTCTGTATAGCAAATTTGATGTTCAACTCTTGTTGCAAGCTCTGGCGTGAAACCGATCTTCAACACTTTATTTCTTTGATCTGATCCTTAGTCGACTTGTAGTGCCCATAGGGTTTTCACCATCAAGCCTCTCTCATTTGCTCTTTCTTTCTCTCGACTCACCGTCGCCTTACGGTGCCCGTGAGGGTTTTCACCGATAAGACTCTCTCATTTTGATTTCTCTCATCTTGGAGTCTCATGGTGGTTCTCATCATCTTGAATTCTTTATTCTCCTTTGTTCGGACTTGAGTGTTGCCCATTCACCTTTGCTCGTTTGACTCGGCATTTCTTGAAGATTGGTCGGAAGGTCTTCCTTTGGACCGTAATGCAGGCTTCTGGATGGGATATAGAAAAAAGGATATAAAGGCTCAAAAATATTTCATCGTGGGTTAAAATTACAACTTTCGGAATCTTATTTATTCGACAACCATAACTTCTGCCCCAGTTTCCTTGTTGGGGAATTTTTTAGATTTTTCCTTTATTGTGATTGAACCTCAGAGAGGCTGCCTACGTACCCTTTTGGGATCAAGTCAAACGTAGTTCAGACTACGTTCGTATTCATTGTTGCATCTTGACTTCTCCCGATTTTTTTTCTTTTCTTTTTCTTTTTCTCTTTTTTTTTCTTTTTTTTTAATTTTCTTCTTTCTTTTTGTTTCTCCATTTGATTTCCCCGCTCAATCCTCAATTTTTGTTGTTGATTCCGAAAGAGGGATATGAAAGAAAATATAATATGGCTCAAAGGGGTAGCAATGGACGAAGTGTTTGGATAGCCGAATAAAATGCCTTCGTCATTCCAATCTTCAAAACCTACCAAGTACAAACTACACAGTTAAACACCTTTGATTGATTCACATATTTGTCTTGACGACTCTCAGTGCCATTGGGCAACAATCCCGATACCACGAATGGTTCCTTTAGCTTTGGGGTACTTTTGCCTTTGGCTTTAAACCGATGATGCATTTCCAAGGCATTTCTTTATGTTCTGTTTTCCCCCAGTATTCACTTGATTCAGGTTTCACAATATTCCAATATGTTTCATTTCTTGCGAGTATCATTACATCTTCAACATTGCTTCATTGTTAAATTGACTTTTAAAATCAAGTCGAGAATTATGTGCATGTCATGTCACTAAAATCAGTATGAAAAGAACTGTAAAGTGATTAGAAATGGAATGACTAGAAGTGACGGGAAACGGAGAGTTGTATTAAACTGATGGATTGAAACAACAAAACGAACAACAAAACTAACAGACTAGACTAGAATTACAAACCTAGACAGCACTAAACAAATTTATTACTAAACAAAGCAAAGTGGAAAGATAGAAGGGTTTTGACTCTCAAGACAACGTCCGGATTACAACCCTGAAATAACCCGGGCAAAAGAGATGACACCAAAATATACCACCAAAACTCCAAGAGACGGAGCGCCTTCCCAATTGACAAGCATGGCATCCTAGCCACTGAATTCTGCATTAAGATCGCTTTCTATTTCAATGTCCTCGGCTTCCAAAGAAAAATCTCTTCACCCTCGTCATCGGGCATCGTCCCCACAAAATGCGCAACATCACATGCAGGTAGAGGATTCTGTGTAATGTCCAGGGTGCCAGTGTCTTGGACCGCAATCATTCCTGCCTGAATCATTCTTTCTATTTCCTTTTTCAAATTCCAACATCTTTCAACATCACGCCCCTGAGCATTGGAGTGGTATACACATCGTGCAGTAGGATCGAAGCTTCTTGCAAGAGGATTTGAAATACATCCGGCGAGCGGCTTAATCAAGCCAACATGATTCAATCTTTCGAACAAACTCGCATAAGATTCTCCGATAGGGGTGAAAGCCTTTTCTCGCTTCAGCAACCTTTCCTCCCTAAACACCTTGTTTGGCCTGAAACCTGACCCAGGGGGTTTCCGGTATGTTTGTTGGGGTTGGTAGGCTTTTTGTGGAATTGGGTACATGGAAGGTGAAGTACGATTTTGGGTGCCCCGGGAGAGTAGTGGGGTTGGGGATGGAAGTAGTGTTGGGAAAGCATAGCTGGGGGACGAGTAATTGAGCTACTCGAGTGGCTAGAAAGGCTGCGATAGGCAGGTATATTTGGCATCGGATTCAGTGTAAGGACCGGGTCCATGAAACTAGGTGGTGGTGGGGGTGGTGCTTTTCCATCCATCCATGCCCGATACATTTCAGCCACGTGTTGTCTTAATATTTTGACTTCTTCTACTAACATGTGGTTCCGTTCAACCAGCTGTTGTCGGGTACCGGTACCAACCCACTCAGTCTTGAGATTCTCTGCCATTGTCCTCCGACCTTGTATTATAGGGAAGAGTTATTTTGGAACCACAACCAACCACCTTTCTGAAAATGGACACAACAAAACGAAGCCAGCATGTCAGCATTAAGGTATCCCGCTTATTGATCATTCTTCTTTTTTTCTATTTTTCTTTTCTTTTTCCCTTTTTGTGGTTTTTTTTCATTTTTCCTCTTTTTTTTTCTTTTGTAGTTTTTTTTCATTTTTTTTTTTGTTATGGAAATGGTCGAATCCTCTGTGGATTGCCTACGTATCATGACCCCGCATGAATCAGACCGAGCGTAGTTCTTGCAAATTAATGCAAGAAATAAAGAGATGTTTATTTGTTTTTTTTTTGATTTTTTTTTCTTTGAAGGAAAATTATAGAAGTCGACTCCAACTACAAACTTGTGTAGGAGATTTCTACAAGAATAAGAATATTTTTTGGTGTCAATTATGACTATTTCTACAAAATTGGCCACATAATGGCTTATTTGACAAAACGACTATTTTTTTGCAAAATATATTTAAGAAAGATAAACTTGAATTTTTTTTTTTTTTATCCTGTGGCTCATGGGGGCATCGTTCGGCATCACCATAAACCAACACAAGACTATTTTTCATAGATTGACCATGTAATGGCTTATTTAGACAAAATGGCTCTTTTTGCAAAATTTACTTGAAATTTTTTTTTTTATCGTGTGGCTCATGGGGCATCGTTCAGCACCGACACAGGCCAACACAAGACTAAGGAAGTTAAAAAATGCAAAAATGTGGCTATTTCAGCAAAAACCCGGCCATGTAATGGCTTATTTGATAAAGTGATTATTTTATAAAGTTGAGTGATGACTCAAAACTTGATTTTGCGGATACGGCCTTTCGACATTTCCGCGAGGGAATATTTCAAGGCTATGCCCGCAAATTATTTAAAATGACTCAAAGTGGCTATTCTTGCAAAAACAGCCTTTCGGCGTCCTTTTGAGGGACATTCGGCTTATTTTAAGCAAGAATAGCATCACCCGATTTATTTATAACAAAATAATAAAAAAAAAAAATTTGACATTTTTTGGTTATTTTTGCAAAAGGGGTGTGAACCCGGACTTGATTTTGCGGCTATGGCCTTGCAACATTTCCACAAGGAATATTTCTAGGCTGTGCCCGCAAATTATTAAAAATGATTCAAAGTGGCTATTTTTGTAAAATCAGCCTTCCGGCGTCCTTTCGGAACATTCGGCTATTTTCAAAAACGGCATCACTTTCGATTTATTGAAAACTAAATACACATTTTTTTTGATTTTTTAAAGGGGTGGCCTTTCAACATTTCCATAAGGAATATTTCAAGGCCATTATTCAAAAGGAAAAGATTTCAAAGTGGCCATTTTTTGCAAAAACAGCATTCCGGCGTCCTTTCGGAACATTCGACTATTTTCAAAAAACAGCATCACTTTCGATTTATTGAAAACTAAATACACATTTTTTTTTTGATTTTTTAAAGGGGTGGTTGGACCCGATGAGGGTTGCCTACGTATCCCACCTAATGGCGAGAATCAAACCTGCGTAGTTCGGTCAGATTATTTGACCAATTATTTCAACAAAAATGTTTCACCTATTGTTTTCAAATTTTCAATTTTTCCGGATACCTATTTCCCACAAATCTTATTTTCCTTTCTCTCTTTTTTCTTCTTTTTCAACAATCTTCTAATCTCGGGATTTTCGCCGGTCCGCATAACGATCAAGGACAATAAAATGCAACACATAGGATGCTCGGTCTTTTCAATACCGGGTCACCTGTCCTAGACGGACCCAACCCCCGTGTTGAGTCCCCTAAGTCAAATATGATGCAAATAATCGTCCTAGACCTATGTTCAAAATTTTACGGTTTCATAGAGTGCTAGACCGTGTACCCGAGCGGACAACTCGAATCGAGGAGGGGGCTACGTACCGGTGACCCGCGGAGTCAATCGGCTTTGTAACTTATCCGGCCTCTGTTTTCTTAATTTAAGGTGACTTTAACGGAAAGGGGAGTCTCAACCAGTAAGCACATCCCCGGGGGTGAAGAGAGAAAGGTTTTCGGCACAATTTTATATACAATCCATATAATATCAAAGCGATAAAGCACATAGCATTTTGTTCAAATCTCATAATGAAGTCAAACAAAAACGCGAACGGCAGTTCTAAGGAGCTCGAGTTCTTAAACCCCGAAATCGAAATTCAGGGTTGGATCCCCAGCAGAGTCGCCAGAGCTGTCACACCTCCCTTTTTACTACCCCGATTACTTAAGGTGTATAAATACACTTGTAGGGTATACCCCGACGCTCGATTACCCAAGACGGATAAAATAACGTAAGGGAAGGAGTTTTTCCAATTAAAGGACAATCGGTTCGGGATTTTATTAGAGATTAATCAGAGTCGCCACTTGGGAATGACAATGGTGTCCCAAGTCACCGGTTAATCCCGAATCCGAGGAATTTTGACTCTTATAAATGTCCGCGAAGCAGAGATCCGGATAAGGAACTCTGTTAACCCGGGAGAAGGTGTTAGGCACTCCCGGATTCCGTGGTTTTAGCACGATCGCTCCACTGTCGTTCTTGACTCTTGTTTGACTCAATTATAGGTTTTAACAACATAATGTGCTTTTACGTTAAATATCATTTTTTAGGAACTTACGGTATCGCGAAAACATGCCTCGAGTCATACCACAACCAGTACGCCTATGACTTTTGGTGTATTTCAGCTTTACCGAGATTTGGATTTGAGTCGCACCAAGTGCACACTCGTAATTAGGAAGGTATTATTATTAACTAACGCGCCTAAAGTAATTTCGCGTTTATACTTTGCGAGGGCCATGAAATTTGCTAATGGCACGCCTCGAATTTACTCCACTAAATGAATTAAAGATATGCATATTTAAAGCTAACTCAAGACTTAATACCACAACTACGTTACGGAAACCATACCCGTAGCTATGACAATTTATTCAATTGCAACTAACACAACTAGTGATTATTAAGAAAGGTTGTTCAACTATTCGTGCTGCCAGGGGAAAAAATCATCGAAACCCAAAACTGCCTAAACTTCTTGCATAGGATCCTAATATTTCACTAAATTAATACATTGATTTCATGTACAATAAAGCTGGTTTTCGTTGGTGAGAAGTTATTCAAATTGCACTTATTATTTTAAACCCTTTTTTCTACTACTGCACAGCTATAATATAACCTAAAATTAGCAAACGAGTGGACAATATCTTTTGGTTTTTCGAATCACACGAATAAACTACATTAATCTGCCAGATTAGTCACTAGTGTCGCTTATATCGAATGACAATAATACTAATTCATTTCCAGTGCTTTGGCGTCTGCCACAAATTATAAATTACTAAATCATACAACCCAACAAGAACAAAATCTACTTCTAAAGAAGTTTTACAGCAAAATCATTTGACTAAAAAAAATAAAATTGCAGTAAAATCAAGCCATTTCTTCAATTCACTTTTCAATTTCACAAGTGCATCAGAATCCGAGTATATGTACCTGGAATCAAAGTAGACCCATTAGATCTATGAACAACAACAGCAACCGGATTCAACAGTGATTTGCAGCAGTAACAGTAAAGGAAATCCACAGCAGCAGTGAAATAAACAGCAAACCCAGGAGATGAATTTCGGGATTTCAAATTGTTTCAAAGCCAAATCTCACTCAAATAACAGTTTCCTACTGTTTTATGGTGAATTCTCTTATTGTTTTTGGATTTTTGGATGTGTATTTGAAAAGAAAAGAGAAGAAAATGAATCTGAAATATTAATTTCAGATCTGGAATTTAAGAATATTTTTTGGGATTTTTCTAGGGTTCATATGGTTCAAAAATTCTAAAGAAAGCTCTAAAAATCAGAAGGAACCCCCTTTATTCAAGCTAAAATCATCTATTTATAGGCATAAAAGAAAATCTGAATTTTTATTAAAAACCCTTCAAATCTTGACTTGTTGCACAAGTTAGTGCAATTATTTCATTGCATTCTACACTAAGACCTATTCTAGAATACTCTACTATGTTCTATTTCCCTTGGAATTCCTATTGTACCCTTGTTTTCCTTTAATATCTACCAAAATACCTTTTGTTATGTCCAAAATACCCTAAAAGCTCTATATTTATAACAACCATGCCAATTCCTATCCCAATTGTACCCTTTCCTCTTTTAAACTTATTACCACTATACCAATTCTTATTCCCCATTTACCCCTACTTCTTAATGCTAATTACTTTTCTAATTTCTGTATTTTACTCCTATTTTAACCCATTTTCAGATTATATTTATCAAATAGCCACAATTAAGTCAATATTACTCAATTAGCCAATTGGCCTCTTTAACTACTTTAAAAAAAAAATCAGATTAGTTCAATTAATTGGAACCACATTACATCAATAGCCAACCCTAGGTAATCTTACAAACATAGCCACTTTTGATCTATTACTCAATTAACAAGACTCGGGAAACAATTTGATAGATGGTGAGTCTTATTAATCGAAGTAACTAATCGCTTTTGAATCTATCAAGTAAAACACCTTAGGTGGATACTAATCATGTGATTGTAATTATCGACCTAACTTGAATCTAAAATAGTCTAAGGGACAATCTAATAGTCGAACTAACAGCTATAACCAATACATCCTAAATGTTATCAAATAGCAAATTACCAATCACAATTAAACTACCACAACACTTCCAACCATTAATCTACTCGAACTATCAAAACAAGATCGAATAACCAATAATACAATTAATTCCCGCTACTGTTAATACCCAAAAACTGTTAAAACAATACTAAAACAAAAATTAGAAATCCATGGTTCAACAGATATAAAAACGACCAATTCCCTGAAATCTAAAAATCCAAAAATTAACTGAAACTAACAAATTTTAACAAAAAATCTAACAATAGCAATGAATATCAAAACTAACAGGAAATACCACAAAATCTAAACATCCAAAAACTGCTAAACAATACTAATTAAGATCAAAACTAACATGAATCTAACAAAAATTAAACAATACTAATAGGAATCAAAACTGACAGAAAATCTAACCATTCGAATAAAAAAGTCTAACAAAATCTTAAAACTATCAGGAAACTTTAGCTAAACAGAATAACAAATCAAAAATCCTAATTATACCAATAAAGTCAAAACACGGCCGAAAACAGGAATTAACAACATTTATTTTAATTGAAGAGAAGCGTCATTTTGATTCAAAACAAGAACAGTGATTCTTTTATTTAATTTGATTTTAAACTTATTTGGCTAATTCTATAAGACGAGCCAAGAAACAAAACAAAATCAGAAAAAACAAGAATGGGATTCATATTAACAAACAACGAAATTAACAAATTCTTAAAAAGCAATGGTAACAGAAAGAGATGAAGAACATATTCAACAAAAGGAAATAGGATTAATTAAAAAAAAGAAAACTTAGCTTAATGCCGTTATTTTCTTTTTCTGTTTTTCTCTATTTTTTTCTTCTTTTTCTTCCGTTTTCTTTTTGTCTTCATTTTTGATTATTCACTTGCTTCTTCATTTGTTCTTGCATTAATCCGAGCCCTTTCTTGACAATCTTGATTTTCGGCGACAAATCCGGCCGCTTCTTGAAGACACGACAGCCTTATGAGGGGTGTTGGGGGATGGTGATATAAAGATTTGGGGTAGTTTTTGAGGCGGCGCCGCCATGGGAGGTGGTCGCGGCGCGAGCTAGGGTTTAAGATTTGAGGTGTTTCGTTGGTGTTTGAAGGAAACTAGCGGTGGGAGAGTGATAAGGAGAAGAAGGGGAGTATTTTGGCATTGGTTTTGTCAAGAAAAGTGGCCGGCCGCCGCCGTGGGTGGCGGAACCCTAGCGGCGGCGCCGTTGATGAAGAAGAGAGATGAACGGGGAGAGAGAGAGAGACAGAAGGGAGTTGATGTCTTTGAATTGTTTAAGGATGTTTCTTTAAGGTTTTGGGGTATAGTTACATTAGAATTGTAATAATAAATCCTGGCCGTTGGATTAAGGACAATGGATGGCCACGATTGCATGGGAAAGGGGAAGCTGGGTCCGGGTAGGGAATTTTCGTCTGGGCTGGATGGGCGTTGGGCTGGGACTATCCGAATTGGGCCAGTAGTTTTGGTGTTAATTGGCCCAATATTTTGCCTTTGTTATTTGCATTGTATTCTTTCCGTGTATTTTCCTCCACCTCTTTTTTTGTATTTTATTTTCTTTGTATTATATTTTTTTTTTCTATTTTATTCTATTTTGTAATTATTTGAAACTTATTAAAAATTAAACTAATTACCTCTTTTTGACAATTTTCAATTTAAAAGCTAACTAATTTTTTGATTTTTCTTTAATTAAAAAAAATGAATTAATTTCCTAAAGATGCAATTTTTTTTATATTTTCATTTATCACACGCAAATAACACGCAAACAACTAATCACAAAATTCACACAAAATTATAAAAATAGTGAAAAATCATTTATTTTGAATTTTATAGGAATAACTCATGTGTAGGGTAAAAATCACGTGCTCACAACAATGTCACCACGCCTGTCATAGAACGCGTGTCTCATCTCAATATAGCACTGTGAAGTGCTAGTACGGGGTTTCAAACCCTCGGTGCATTGTTTACTACTACCACTCACCTCGAACCGGTAGAAGCTTCAATCCGCCTTGCGCTTGCCTCGCAAATCAATCTCCTCGGGTGCCAAATCTGCTTAAAATCATAGAGAATGCATCAATATATGCTAATTTCACGAAATTCATTCGAAATAACCCAAATCATATCAAAACCCACAAGTTGTCAAAACCCGACTTTTGGTACACTTGTCGAAAAATTATAAAAGTTACATATTCGGAATCCTCATCTCGATACGAGTCTAGGCATATAAAATTTACCAAAATCGGACTCCATTTGCCCACTCAAATCAGTGTTTTTCTTTAATTTAGG
This sequence comes from Nicotiana noctiflora, assembly GCA_032618575.1. Lineage (NCBI taxonomy): Eukaryota > Viridiplantae > Streptophyta > Magnoliopsida > Solanales > Solanaceae > Nicotiana > Nicotiana noctiflora. Next base: position 65,097 of record JASVEL010013680.1, on the reverse strand, counting down.
CCTAGGGCTCAAACCCACCTTTAATCTTCCATTTACAGGGATTTAACCAGGGATTTCATGTTAAAATGATGAAATTAAGTCACAAAACTTACCTCCGACGAATCCCCGATGAATTACCAAGCAATTCCCGTGAGTTTCTCTCTCTAGAACTCAAAAATGGCGTTTTGGGTTAATGAACCCGTAGCCCTTCTGTTCTGTGATTAAATTCTCTGCCAGACCCATTTGCTCTACGCGATCGCAACTCCACTCACGCGATCGCGATGCTCAAACATTTCGCCCTCACGTGATCGCGATTCGCGATGTACAACCATCCGGCCTCACGCGATCGCGTCCCTATTCCTGCGATCGCGTAGCACATTTTTCCCTGGACCCCATTTCTCTTCTACGCGATCGCGTAGATGCTCATACGATCGCGATGACCACCCGGATAACACTACGCGATCGCGTCCGTGCTCCCGCGATCGCGTTGCTTCTGTTCTTGACCTTACGCGATCGCGTCCCTATCTCTGCGATCGCGAAGGGTAAAATTCTGCTGCACTAATGACAGCAAACCAGCTCTCTTCTTTGGCCAAGAATGGTCCGTTTGGACCCCCGGATTCATCCCGAGACCCCCGGACCCCAACGAAAACCACCAACATACTCCAAAACATGATACGAACTTGTTCCAATCATAAAAACACCACACTAAACATCAAAATCACCATCTCTACACGAATTCAAGCCTAAGTTTCTTCAAAACTTTCAAAACTAACATTCAATCCAAAACCCGATCAAACGATGTCCGAATGACCTGAAAATTTGCAGACACATCCAAAATCACATAACGAAGCTACAGAAATTGTCGGAATTCCATTCCGACCCCCGGATCAAAATATCACCTACCATCCGGATTTCGCTAAAATTCAACCTTCGCCAATTCAAGCCTAAAACTACACCGGACCTCCGAATTCAATTCCGATTGTTCTCCTAAGTGATAAATGATCCCCCGGAACTAGTCGAATCATCAGAATCTGGTTCCGAGCATTCTAACTCAACAGTCAACTCTTGGTTGACTTTCCATATTCAAGTTTTCTTCAAACATGCTATTTGTTTCATTTTCAATCCAAATCACTCCTAACTCACCCGATATACTCTAATACAGTTATAAAAGCATAAGATATGTAATTGCAAGGTAACGGGGTGGAAATTCCCGTAACGACAGGCCGGGTCGTTACATTCTCCCCAACTTAAACAAACGCTCATCCTCGAGCGGGTCAAGAAACATACCTGAAGTCTCAAATAGCTGAGGGTATCTGCTCCGCATCTCCTGCTCAACCTCCCAAGTAGCCTCCTCTACGGGTCGACCTCTCCACTGAACCTTAACTGACGCAATCTCCTTCGACCTCAACTTTCTTACTTGGCGACCCAAAATAGCAATAGGCTCCACGTCATAGGATAGATCACCATCAAGCTGAATGGTACTGAAGTCTAATACATGGGACGGATCTCCGATGTACTTCCGAAGCATAGACACATGGAATACTGGATGTACGCTGGATAAGCTGGGTGGCAAGGCTAACTCATATGCCACCTCTCCTACTCTCCTGAGTATTTCAAAAGGACCAATGTACCTGGGACTCAGCTTCCCCTTCTTCCCGAACCGCATGACACCCTTCATGGGTGAAACCTTTAGCAATACCCTATCACCAACCACGAAAGACAACTCTCGAACCCTACGGTCCGCATAACTCTTTTGGCGTGGCTGTGCTTTGCGAAGCCTCTCCTGAATCAACTTCACTCTATCCAGAGCATCCTGAAATAATACAAGTTCTATCAATCTATCCTCACCGAGCTCAAACCATCCGACGGGAGATCTACACCGTCTGCCATACAATGCCTCGTACGGGGCCATCTGAATACTCGACTGGTAGCTGTTATTGTAGGCAAACTCAGCAAGTGGTAAGAATTCATCCCACGAACCACCAAAGTCAATCACACATGCTCTCAACATATCCTCCAGGATCTGAATAGTACGCTCAAACTGCCCGTCTGTCTGGGGGTGAAATGCGGTGCTCAACTCAACCCGCGTACCCATCTCTCATTGAAATGCTCTCCAAAACTGAGAAGTGAACTGAGTGCCTCTGTCAGATATAATAGACACACTGGGACCCCATGCAACCTGACAATCTCCCGAATAAAGATCGATGCCAACCGCTCCGATGAGTAAGTAGTACTAACCGGGATGAAATGTGCGGACTTAGTCAGCCGATCAACAATCACCCATACAGAATCAAACTTCCTCGCTGTCCGAGGGAGCCCAGTAACAAAATCCATGGTGATCCTCTCCCATTTCCACTCGGGAATAACTATACGCTGAAGAACACCGCCCGGTCTTTGATGCTCATATTTGACCTGCTGGCAATTGAGGCACTTAGCTACATGCCTAACAATATCCATCTTCATTCTCCTCCACCAGTAGTGTTGTCTCAAGTCTTGGTACATCTTTGCGGCACCTGGGTGAATAGAGTACCGCGAACCGTGTGCCTCCTCAAGTATCAACTCCCGCAAATCGTCTACATTAGGCACGCATATACGGCCCTGCATCCTCAGAACACCATCACCGTCGATAGTCACATCTCTAACATCATTATGCTGCACTCTGTCCTTAAGGACAAGCAAATGTGGGTCATCATACTGTCGCTCCCTGATGCGATCATATAAGGAAGATCGAGAAACAACACAAGCCAACACCCGACTCGACTCCGAAATATCTAATCTTACTAGCCGATTGGCTAGAGCCTGAACATCATAAGCAAATGTCCTCTCCCCAACTGGGATGAAAGCTAAGCTGCCCATACTAACCGCCTTCCGACTCAAGGCATCGGCCACCATATTGGCCTTCCCCGGATGATACAAAATAGTGATGTCATAATCTTTAAGCAACTCCAACCACCTCCGCTGTCTCAAATTAAGGTCCTTCTGTCTGAATAAGTGCTGAAGGCTGCGATGATCCGTGTACACCTCACATGAGACACCATACAGGTAATGCCTCCAAATCTTCAAAGCGTGAACTATGGCTGCTAGCTCCAAATCATGAACAGGGTAGTTCTTCTCGTGGGGCTTCAACCGACGAGAAGCATAAGCAATGACCCTACCCTCCTGCATCAACACACAACCAATGCCAACTCCTGAGGCATCACAATACACAGTATAAGGATCTAAAGCTGACGGCAGAATCAAGACTGGTGCTGTGGTCAGTGTTGTCTTGAGCTTCCGAAAGCTCTCCTCGCACTCCTCGGACCATAAGAAAGGAACACCCTTCCGAGTCAATCTAGTCAAGGGTGAAGCAATAGAAGAGAACCCCTGAACGAATCGGCGATAATACCCTGCCAATCCCGGAAAGCTACGGATCTCAGTAACTGAGGTCGGTCTGGGCCAACTCTGCACTGCCTCGACCTTCCTCGGATCTACCTGAATACCATCACAGGACACCACGTGCCCTAAGAATGCCACGAACTCAAGCCAGAACTCACATTTGGAGAACTTAGCATATAGCTTCTCCTCCCTCAATCTCTCCAACACAATACTCAAATGCTGAGCATTCTCCTCCTGACTACGGGAGTAGACTAGAATGTCATCAATGAACACAATCACAAATGAATCCAAATAAGGCCTGAACACACTGTTCATCAGATGCATAAATGCTGCTGGGGCATTGGTCGGCCCAAACGACATCACAAGGAACTCATAATGACCATATCGGGTCCAGAATGCAGTCTTCATAATGTCAGACTCTCTAATCTTCAGCTGATGGTAGCCTGAACGAAGATCAATCTTCGAGAACACCCTAGCTCCCTAGGGAGCTGATCAAATAAATCATCAATACGAGGCAGAGGATACTTATTCTTCACTGTTACTTTGTTTAGCCGCCTATAGTCAATACACATTCTCATAGAGCCATCTTTCCTCTTAACAAATAGGACCGGCGCACCCCACGGTGACACACTCGGCCGAATGAACCCCTTATCTAGGAGTTCCTGGAGCTGCTCCTTCAATTCCTTCAACTCAGCTGGTGCCATACGATACGGAGGAATAGAAATAGGTTGAGTGCCTGGCACCAAATCGATACCAAAATCAATATCCCTGTCCGACGGCATGCTCGGCAGGTCTGAGGGAAACACATCAGGAAAGTCTCGCACAATGGGAACAGAATCAATACTGGGAGTCTGGGCCTCGACCTCCCGCACAAATGCTAAATAAGAGAGACATCCCTTCCCAACCATTCGTCGGGCCTTGAGGAAAGATATTACCCTGCTAGGTACATACTCAGTCGTGCCTCGCCACTCGATCCTCTGAATGCCCGGCATAGCCAAAGTGACTGTCTTAGCATGACAGTCCAGAATAGCATGACATGGAGATAGCCAGTCCATGCCCAATATAACGTCAAAATCAATCATGCTGAGAAGCAACAGGTCTACTCGGGTCTCCAGACCTCCAATAGTGACCAAACAGGACCGGTATACGTGGTCCACAACAATAGTATCCCCTACCGGGGTAGATACATGCACTGGCAGCTCAAGACTTCCTCGGGTCGTGCCCAAATGAGGAGCAAAATATGTAGACACATAAGAATAAGTAGAACCGGGATCAAACAATACTGAGGCATCTCTGTGGCAGACTGAAATAATACCTGTAATGACAGCATCAGAAGCAACGGCCTCAGATCGGCCCTGAAAAGCATAGCATCTAGCTTGTCCGCCTGATCGGCCTCCCCCTCGAGAGCGACCCCTAGCTGTCTGACCCTCACCCCTAGCTGGCGGGGCGGGTGCTGAAGTAGAAGGACCAGATGACGAGGGCTGCCCCCTCTGCTGATAAGATCTGGAAACAAGACGAGGACACTCCCTACGGTGGTGCCCAAACTCTCCGCACTCGTAGCAACTCCCCGGTGCTGGGGACTAAGACTGATAAGGACCTCTGGCGCTGGAGTGGCCAGCTGATGAACTAGGCCGAGATGAACCCTGAGCAGATGGGGCCTGGGAAGAACTCTGAGCTGGCATGGCACCGAGAGATGGCTGGCTCTGGTACGAACCCTGATAACCCTGTCTAGAAGACCATCTGCGACGATCTGAGCGACCCGACTGCGAAGATATGAAAGAGCGACCTCGGCTCTGCTGACTCTGGCCTCTGGTCTGAGTGCCACTGGAACTAGCTGCACCTCGAGGCCTCTTGGCCTCCCTCTCATCCCGCTCTCTGCGACGATCTGTCTCTATGTCGCGAGCAATATCCACAGCATCCTCAAATGTACGACTCAAAACCCTCTCTCGAGTCATCAGAATACGAATGGGATAAATGAGGCCGTCCACGAAGCGCCCAATCCTCTCTCTGTCGGAATGAACCAACCACGGTGCATATCCGGACAACTCTGTAAACCTGATCTCATACTCTGACACTGACATGTCCCCCTGACGGAGACCCTCAAACTGCGTACGCATCTCCTCTCTCCGAGATCGAGGCACCCATTTCTCCAAGAACATAGCGGAGAACTCCGGCCATGATAGTGGTGTTGCTCCGGCTGGCCGCGGCGCTCATAAGCCTCCCACCAAGCGAAGGCTGGCCCCTGAAACTGAAAGGTAGTGAAAGATACCCCACCGGACTCCAATATCCCCGCCGTACAAAGCATCCGACGACACTTATCCGGAAAACCTCGGGCGTCCTCGCCGGAGCACCAAGTGAACACCGGAGGAGATAACCCGGTGAACCTCTCGAGACGACGCTCGCTCATCGTCCGTCATAGCCGGGACCCCGTCCCCCCGAATCCGATCCGTCGGCCGAACCGGAACCACGAGCTCGAACCGGGAGGAGCCTCTCGGTGTCCGTAAGCCCCGCACCGCCGGCTCCGGAGTGCGCATCGCGGGGGTCCGACGACCACCCCCGATCCCCGATGCAGCTGCCGCAGTAGTAACTGAAACCGCCCGTGCTAGGCCAGTGCAGACTGCTAGTATCCGAGCTAGGGTCTCCCGTAGACCCGGATGACAACGGGCACACCGGTGCTCGATCCGGTGCTCGCCGGCACCTCCGCAATCGGGGGCCGTGGGTCGGCTCGGCACCGCTCGCCGCTCCTAACTCCGCCACGACCACGGCCACGTCCTCGGCCTCTAGCAGGTGGTAGTGGTGGTCGTCCTCCACGTCCGGATGATCGGGTTCTCCCCATCTGCGAGAGAATAGAATGTCAAAGTTCACTTCAAGTCAAAAGTAATCGCACGACAAGAATTCCAAGAATTGAAACTTTTCCTAAAAGCTTTGCAGCCTCCCGAGGATAAGTACAGGCGTCCCCGTAACGATCCACGAGACTCTACTAAACCGGCTCATGACTCGCGAGACCTGTTAACCTAGGCTCTGATACCAACTTGTCACGACCCAAACCCTGGTCGTGATGGCGCCCAACACAATGCTAGGCAAGCCCGACCATATTATCCCTTAAACCAGCCAGTTATTAATCAAATTAAACTTAAACAAGTAAATGATCATATCAGGTGATAACCGAAACGTAAAACATACAAAATACGGTCCCAAACATATCGTGGTGTCACGAGACCGAGCCTCTACAGAATAGCATCCTAATACAATCAAGTCTAGGCAAGTAGGAAATCAACAAGATGATAGAGAAGGAGAAAACAAGCTCTGCGGACGCTGGCAGCTACCTCGTAATCTCCGCAAGAGTAGACAAGGATCAGCAGCTACAATATCTCAACTGCTCTCGGGCACCTGTGGATCTGCACAAAAAGTGCAGGAGAGTGGGGTGAGTATATTTCAACTCAGTGAGTAACAATAATAAATAATAACTGAAGGTAAGAAATCCCGTGCTATCACTTAGCAGTTCTAAGGCAACCCTCACAGGTACGTCATCACTATAGTAGTACTCTAACCTCCAATCTACGTTTATCTCTACAAGATTCCACACTGAACCAACCCTCACTCGTACCCCCTACGGTGTACGGCCATCTCAACATATAAAGACACATACCTACGTCTATAATGCATAAGTATTTAAGTAGATGATAGGATATGATTAAGTAAAATGCTGCGGCGTGCAGCCCGCTCCAATACATATACCGCTGCGGCGCGCTGCCCACTCCATTTAACGTCGACGGCGCTCACTGGGGGTGTATACAGACTTCGGAGGGGCTCCCTAGGCCCAAGCACTATTATACCGCGGCGTGCAGCCCGATCCACACATGTATTACTGCGGCGTGCAGTCCGATCCAATATTTATATGTATATATATTTATACTGCTGCGGCGCGCAGCCCGATCCCATAATATACACCAGTGCTCACTGGTGCAGACTCAGACTCCGAAGGGGCTCCTACAGCCCAAGCGCAATAATACTGCGGCGTGCAGTCCGTCCCACATGTATATTACATGTATATTACATGCATACTACTGCGGCGTGCAGTCCGATCCAATATATATACTGCTGCGGCGTGCAGCCCGATCCAATATAGGTATATATATAATACCTCATAATGGGTCCTCGACCCTATCCCAGTCAGTATGTACTTGGCCTCTCAGGCCCAATATAATGTATATCACAGTGGGTCCTAGACCCTGTCTCAGTCAATATAGACTTGGCCTTTCAGGCCCACTCAGCTAGAACATGGAATTCCACCCTAGATAATCTCTCTCAATGTACACATCTAGTACGGGCTCATATTATGCTATACAACTAGAGCTACGGCTGAGTGTATGTTTCCAACATGATATAAGGGTCACCTAGCTCTATAGGTTCCCTAATGCTCTACAGATCGGCACAAGGCCCCAAACATGGCTATTAGCCCAATTGTACAGCTATAGTCTCAGTAACAGTCATACAACACAGTATTCTATTAGCCGGGAAGGACTAAGTCCGAACCCCCAATCACAATGTCACCACGCCCGTCATAGAACGTGTGTCTCATCTCAATATAGCACTGTAAAGTGCTAGTACGGGGTTTCAAACCCTCAATGCATTGTTTACTACTACCACTCACCTCGAACCGGTAGAAGCTTCAATCCGCCTTGCGCTTGCCTCGCAAATCAATCTCCTCGGGTGCCAAATCTGCTCAAAATCATAGAGAATGCATCAATATATGCTAATTTCACGAAATTCATTCGAAATAACCCAAATCATATCAAAACCCACAAGTTGTCAAAACCCGACTTTTGGTACACTTGTTGAAAAATTATAAAAGTTACATATTCGGAATCCTCATCTCGATACGAGTCTAGGCATATAAAATTTACCAAAATCGGACTCCATTTGCCTACTCAAATCGGTGTTTTTCTTCAATTTAGGCCTAGGGCTCAAACCCACCTTTAATCTTCCATTTACAGGGATTTAACCAAGGATTTCATGTTAAAATGATGTAATTAAGCCACAAAACTTACCTCCGACGAATCCCCGATGAATTACTTGCAATTCCCATGAGTTTCTCTCTCTAGAACTCAAAAATGGCGTTTTGGGTTAATGAACCCGTAGCCCTTCTGTTCTGTGATTAAATTCTCTGCCAGACCCATTTGCTCTACGCGATCGCGACTCCACTCACGCGATCGCGATGCTCAAACATTTAGCCCTCACGCGATCGCGATTCTCCTCACGCGATCGCGATGTACAACCATCCGGCCTCACGCGATCGCGTCCCTATTCCTACGATCGCGTAGCACATTTTTCCCTGGACCCCATTTCTCTTCTACGCGATCGCGTAGATGCTCATACGATCGCGATGACCACCCGGATAACACTACGCGATCGCGTCCGTGCTCCCGCGATCGCGTTGCTTCTGTTCTTGACCTTACGCGATCGCGTCCCTATCTCTGCGATCGCGAAGGGTAAAATTCTGCTGCACTTATGACAGCAAACGAGCTCTCTTCTTTGGCCAAGAATGGTCCGTTTGGACCCCCGGATTCATCCCGAGACCCTCCGGACCCCAACAAAAACCACCAACATACTCCAAAACATGATACGAACTTGTTCCAATCATAAAAACACCACACTAAACATCAAAATCACCATCTCTACACGAATTCAAGCCTAAGTTTCTTCAAAACTTTCAAAACTAACATTCAATCCAAAACCCGATCAAACGATGTCCGAATGACCTGAAAATTTGCAGAACACATCCAAAATCACATAACGAAGCTACAGAAATTGTCGGAATTCCATTCCGACCCCTGGATCAAAATATCACCTACCATCCGGATTCGCTAAAATTCAACCTTTGCCAATTCAAGCCTAAAACTACACCGGACCTCCGAATTCAATTCCGATTGTTCTCCTAAGTCATAAATGATCCCCGGAACTAGTCGAATCATCAGAATCCGGTTCCGAGCATTCTAACTTAATAGTCAACTCTTGGTTGACTTTCCATATTCAAGTTTTCTTCAAACATGCTATTTATTTTATTTTCAATCCAAATCACTCCTAACTCACCCGATATACTCTAATACAGTTATAAAAGCATAAGATATGTAATTGCAAGGTAACGGGGTGGAAATTCCCGTAACGACATGCCGGGTCGTTACACTTTCCCAAGCATTGCATGGATAGTAAATAGAATCTAACTGCTGGCCAGACAATTAAACAATTAAACACAGAATTGAAGAAACAACCATATTTGAATGAATTATAATCAAGGTTAAGTTAATATCGAACGACAATATTCATGGCTAAATCACAACCCCAAAACAATGATTTTTAGCTACTCATGCTAGTGTGCATTATAATTAGGTTCAATTTCATCACAAAATAACAAACACTAAGCGAAGAAAAGAAGAGCTTGATAGTCCAAACTCCTCTTTTCCTCTTGCCTCTTGATTTCTTGCACTAAACTATGAAAACCTTGATGATGTGACCTTGGGTGAGCTTGACTTTATATAGGTTAAGTGGGTTTCTCTCTAGATTTCTAATTTTACCCCCAACTAGATCTTTTCCGGACCGGCACTGCGCGAACTCGCGCGTCTCTTCGCGCACCTTTCTTCCTCGACTTGTAGTGCGCGCGAACTACCGCGCAACTTTGCGCGTCCTTCGCGCTCCTGGGGCTTGAATTCTTCTTATTTTTTGTCTTCTCCTGGCACGCACTCAACTCCGAGGGGTCATTTTTGCTCATAAATCATTCCAATAGCCTCTTGAAAGCATCATATAAGCTCCTCACTATGCACTGTATAAAAATCACAATTAGAGCTTATCTTTTCATTAGTTAACCATATTATGTCATTGAAATGTAATTAAGCTGAAACATAAATAATAGCTAAATCATCTAGATTTTGCCTATTATCAGATTGCCCTTTTTCTTTGGTACTGGGTGACTTAGAGTTAGTATTGTATATGTTCCGGGATGGATCTTCCCTGGGCCGGATGGCCATATACAGTACCGAGTGGTTGAGCACTTGAGAGTGGGAGCACATGGTGTATTTCAAATAGTGTATGCATTGGCATGTCGAGATAGCTAAGTTGTATACCTTACATTGTTCAGACCTGTATTTATTTTATTGCCTTGAGTTGTCTATTTAACTTGAAAGCATGTCTACGTTTTTGCACATTTATTTATGTTATATATGTTGCGGTTGAGTTCGTCACTACATTTTAGTCCAAAGTTTGGACTTGTTACTTACTGAGTTGGAGTACTCATGTTACTCGCTGCACCTCGTGTGCAGATTCAGGTGACTCTATTCACAGCGGCAGTTGTTGATCGAGACCTTTGAGTTTGGAGACTATCAAGGTCGCTGCACAGCGTTCATGGGCCTTGACTCTCCTTGTTTATCCTTTTATGTATTTTCAATTGTTTTCTTTAGACCCTGTAATGGATTTTATTTCGAATAGATGCTCATGTACTCACTGACGCCCCAATTTTGGGCTGGATTGTATCACACTTTGAGATTTATTATATTTCCAAAAGAGTTTCTTTAATGTTAACTATTTTTGTCATTATTTTAAGGTTATTTTACTGCGTTGGATTTTTGAATCGAGGCTGGCCATCATAACGAATGATCTTGGGTCGTGATAGTTATGGTACAGTATGGGGGTGGCGACCCATATCACCTAGGGGACGCACTCAACATCGTATCCTTACTAGCTGTATCACACCTTTAGTTTAGGATGGTTATGAGGTTGGTAGGTAAGTCACTTGTTATCCACACCCTTTCTTCTCGATTACCTGCCTTATTAGATTTAAAGAGAAAAGATTTTGGGTTTTGTGACATTAGTGAGCGGCATTAGTTATATATCTAGAGGAGACTAAAAGTTTAGCTAAGAAATCCCAATAAATGACAATATAATGGCACTCATATAATTAAGAGAAATAATTAATCAGCAAGAGGTGAAACATAAGAACCTTCAACCTGATAATGATTAACCGACAAACCTTCAAACGATGGGAGATTCCTCGGTTCTGATGAGAATCTTAGTGAAAAGTAAAGTCTAATATTGAATGAAGAATGAATCTTTTTCAAAGTGTTGTTCTTACAAATGAATGTCACATGCCTCTATTCTCACTATTTTTCCTATTTATATATGAGTCATATTCATAGTAAAGCCTAATAGTACATGTACAGAGAATATCCACGAAATATTTTCCGTAACACCGTATTTCAAAAAGTAATCGTTATAGCTTTATTGACGACGCTTGACCTCGACCATGATTGGCACCTTGACCTCAACTCATGTTGACTCTTTGGCCTCGGCAAACGACGACTTGAAAACCTTTCGTTAGTATTTCAAATATTTTAGAACAAATTTTGGCCCATACAATTTGGTTTTATATCTGCAAAATATTTAAAAAAGAAGAGAAAAGTTAAATACTTCCAACCAAAAGGGACACTCGATGCAAATTCAGATTTGGATGAAAACAGTTCCCTGGCACAACATCAGAATGCAATTTTATCACGAGTTTAAATTTTACTGACTTCTTAGTCATGGTTGTTAATTGATACCTTTATGCTTCCTAATTAATTACAGAAAATGGCCAATAAAGTTACTCTCAATTATACCATTCGATCGAATATACCTCTTCTCTCTAACTATTGATCAAATATACCCTTAATTTGATGAGGAGGTCACGTGGAAGGATTGTGATCCATTCTATGCCCGAATCCATTACGCTGCTCAATACTCGACACCAAAACTCATAACTCATACTCTCTCTTTCTCTGGGTTAGATTCAACTGTGTACATCAATTACTTGCCACCTACTCTTGATGATGATGATCAATGTGTGCTCTCTTTTTGGTACCATTGTGATGGTTAAAGTTACAAAATACCTTCTAAGTGATTTGAGTAAAGGTTATGAATTAGTTAAGTATGCAGATATTCAACAAGCTAGCATGAATGGAGAGTTACAGGTTCTTCGAAGGCAACAAATTCTTGGAACCATTGCTTCAAAATTTTAATCCAACCTCAACCGAAGCTCCTCCAATCAATCTAATTTTTTAACCAAAGACTCTCAACCAAAATTTGAACGAAGCCCAGTGATAATTCAAGGAAGCTCAGGTTGTTGGGTTCACAGAGTCAACTCTAATTTGTCCGATCTAACTTAACCAAAACTTCACAAAATGCTCTCAGATTTTACCTACAACTTATGCACAAAGATACGAATAAGATCCAACAAAGAATTTGAGCAATAAGAGATGAGGTCAAGAAACTCAGTGCATCTTCTCCACATATTAGGCTTCAAAATATTTCAATCAAGTTCCTGTTAAACCAGATCCAAATGCATTCAGATTTTGGATTCAGCTTCTATCAAGCTTTTATAATAGATTCAAAACACACCAGTAGATGTTGATTTAAAAACTTCATATCTAAAGTTTTGTACCAAGCTCAAACCTGAGTCAATAGTGGTCGAAACTCCTTTCTTCCCCTCATTTTTTCCAATAATGTTTAATCACGGATTTCAGCTCTCAATAATGATATTCGGCAATAACATTCAACGATTTTCACAAATTTGAACTCATATTTTCACTTTTAGAAAAGGAATTCTAAGTCATATATTAAGAACATAAAAAAAGAAGAAAAAAGAGCATTTTTTTTTAATTTTTGGAAAGTTTTCGATGAAAGGAATTTGTTCAATTATTTAGTTGTTGGGAAGGGTCGAGTTGTGAGTATTGGTTGTCAGGTAATGGGTTGGGGCATAAGATGGATCAGAAGCCTTCCACGTGGCCTTCTCGTCAAATTAATGGTATATTTGATCAATAGTTAGACGGTAAAGGTATATTTGTTCGAATAGAGGGTAACTTTAAACAATATTTAATAGTAAATAAATATATTTACCTTTTTCTGAATTAATAATGGCAATGAAGCTCCAGAAATAGAAAATTACTGAAGTTGGCTCAAATTAAACTGCAGACTGATAAAATTGTTGCTCATACATCAGTCTAAATTAAATTAATTAATCATTAAGAGTCCATATCAAAGCATGATTATACATAATATTTAGATTTTAGTGCCTTAGAAAGCACTTATACACAGTATAGGTGTCAGCTTTTGAGTGATTAGTCAATTAATTATTAATTAAATTAAACCTACAACATGAGAAGCACGAGATGCTGGTTAGGGTATTTGACTGATAAGATGTATGCAAAATAATGGATGGTTTTCAATGTATTTTTTTCCCTTCACATCGCCAACAATGAAGTATAAGACTTTCTCCAGCCCGACGTTATTTTTGACGCCAAACGTTATTTTAGTTCAGATTTAATGTTTTGGTGCTCCAACCCAACTTGTGATATTATGATTTTAATTTTAACTAACCATTAAGTTGCTCCGTCGGACAAATAATTATTCAAGAGATTTGATTTTAATTTGTAGTTCGCTATAAAATGTATTTTAGTTATATGATCTTTTGATAGGAGATCAGCAAAAATACAATACAAAAAACTTTGTAAAATTATTTCTATTTATTGAAGTTGTTAGGGGGCATTAGAGATCATTTATTCTGATAAGGTATTCTATTGCGAGGATTTATGCATGTGTTAGTGTATGCTAGAGCATGATATATAGATATATTTTTTTTAAAAAGATAGATTATATGGTGGAGAATGTTGGTTGGGGGTTAGTAATTGATTAAGACACGAGGTGTTAATAAAGTCAAAAATGCACCATTTAGAACCGTACCTAACGGTGGCACTACTACGAAACAACAAGTGTCAAACATATTTTATGGATAATTATAATGAAGTCATCAAATTGGGCACTTTAGACCTTTAGTTATCACTTTATGTATTATTGATACAGATGTAAAGGAGAGTCATGATCGATGACGGAAGTGGCGCCTGCATCATTCATCCGAGAGTCCTCTCACATATGGGACTCAAGGATAGGATAGCACCCCATTGTATAACTCTAACTGATTTTAACAATACAGTGGAACATACATCAGGAGAAGTGACTTTGCCCATCCTCGCGGGGGGAGTCACATTAGAGACAACTTTCCACGTAATGAACCAAGAAACGACGTACAATGTTATCATCGGACGCCCATGAATACATGTCATGCGAGCGGTCCCCTCAAGTTTATACCAAGTGGTTAAGTTCCCTACCCCTTGGGGGATATTCAACATCAAAGGAGAACCATGCACAGCGCAAGAATATTATAAGATAACACAAGATTGCGCCCACACCCGACAGTTGAACGGGGCAAGCGCAGAGGCATAGAAATCAACCATGTTGGGGATCAAAATGGACCCGACGACCGACGCCATCAGCGACCCTGACAGTGGAAGCCTGTAAGGCCACAATCGAGGCTCGATCGCCACAACCCCAAAAAGAAAGCATACATCGGCCACGGGCTCACCAACCCAGGTGAGTACCATGAATTTTTGACTGACCATGCAAACACATTTGCTTTTTCCCATTCAGACATGCCGGGAATCTCGCCAGACATCGCTACCCACAAGCTCAACATCGACCCACTGCATCCGGCAGTACGAAAAATCAGAAGAAAGTTCAACGCCGCGATCAATGAGGCAGTCCGTGAAGAAATGGACAAATTACTCGCCAACAGCTCTATCGGAGACTCAAAATACCTGCAGTGGGTCGCCAATGTAGTGATGATAAAAAAAAAGAACGAAAAATGGAGAATGTGTGTAGACTTCACCGACCTGAACAAGGCATGCCCCAAGGATTCCTTCCCCCTCCCGCATATCGACCAACTGATCGATGCCACTGCCGGACATGAACTACTAAGCTTCTTGGATGCATATTCTGGTTATAACCAAATCTTAATGGCCGAAGAAGATAAAAAAAAGACCACGTTCATTACACACCAGGGAACCTACTGCTACAAGGTGATGCTCTTTGGGCTCAAGAACGCAGGGGCCGCATATCAAAGATTGGTCACTAAGATGTTCAAGGAATAACTCGGCAAAACCATGAAGGTTTACATCGACGACATGCTTGTGAAGTCCGCCAGAAAGGAAGATCACATCGACCACTTGCAGGAGGCCTTCGAAATACTGAAAATGTATGGGATGAAACTAAACCCCGAGAAATGTGCCTTTGGCATGGCGTCGGGAAATTTTTTAGGCTTTCTCGTACCCAAAGAGGCATCGAAGTCAACCCTGACCAAATCAAAGCGATCGCCTCAATACCCGAAATGCTCAACAACAAGAAACAAGTCTATAAATTGACAGGTCGGATAGCCGCCCTCTCCCGTTTCATCTCCCGATCCTCGACAGGTGCCACAAATTCTTCAGCATCCTGAGAAAAGAACACGGATTCCACTGGAATGACGAATGTGTCAATGCCCTGCAAGGGCTAAAAGCGTACCTATCATCACCACCGGTGCTGTCAAAAGCGAAGCCAGGTGAGCCTTTACTGACATACTTAGCCGTGTCGGAAGTCGTAGTCAGTGCAGCATTGGTTCGTGAAGAAAAAGGTACGCAGTCACCTATCAATTACATTAGCAAAACCCTAGTAGACATCGAAACATGATACCCACACCTCGAAAATTTGGCTCTGGCACTAGTCACGGCTTCGAGAAAGCTGAGACCTATTTCCAATGCCATCCCATCAAAGTGGTGACCACTTTTCCTTTGAGGAGCATCATGCACAAGCCCAAACTATCGGGTTGGCTCGCCAGATGGGCCATAGAGCTCAGCAAGCATGATATCACATATATTCCTAGGACCTCCATCAAGTCGCAAGTCCTCACCGACTTTGTGGCCGATTTCAGCGTCAAAATATTGCTAGAGGCATAAAAGGAAGCCCTACATGCCGCCTCTAGCATCGATCCCTGGACTGTCTACACCGATAGGGCCGCAAAACGCCTCGGGATCCAGACTGGGACTCGTCCTTGAAGTCCCTACGGGTGAAATTATTTGCCAGTCCATATGATTCCCCGATATGACTAACAACGAGGCAGAATATGAAGTCGTTATTGCAGGTATAAAATTAAGAGCTCACCGACTCATCCTGCACCGCGACTCACAACTCATGGTAAATCAAGTTACCGGGACTTATCATTTCAAGGAACAAAGGTTGCAGAAATATCAAGCGGAAATCCACAAGCTGATGGCACAGCTCGTCGAGTGCCGCTTCGAACAAATTCCTAGAGCGCGTAATGCCGAAGCAGACGGACTGGCCAAGCTGGCTGCGGCCGTTACAAGCCTAAACAAAGAAAACATTATCACCCTCCTTCACTCAGCAATTGACCATACTGAGGTACTCTCCCTACATCTAACTTGGGACTGGTGCAACCAATTTGTATCGTGTTTGCAGGACGGAAATTACCGCCCGACAAAATGGAAGCAAAAAAGCTTCGCATGCAGGCAACAAGGTACTGCATGATAAATAATGACCTCTATAAGAAGACTTTTGGAGGACCCCTGGCCAAGTGCCTAGGCCCCAACCAGACAACGCCAGTACTAGAGGAGGTTCACGAAGGCCATTGCGGCGCTCATACAGGCAATCGAGCACTCGTGCGATGCCTGGTACGGGCTGGATACTACTGGCCCACCATGAAAAAAGATGCGGCGGAGTACGCCCGCCAGTGCGAGAAGTGTCAAAAGTTCTCCCCTTTGATACACCAACCAGGGGAACCCCTCCATTCAGTCACCTCGCCATGGCTTTTCATCAAGTAGGGAATGGATATAACCGGACCACTACCCACCAGACGAGGAAATGTACGATTTTTACTAGTTTTAACTAACTATTTCTCCAATGGGTGGAAGCAGGTGCCTACGCCTAGATTCGCGAGTAAGAGGTCATCGCCTTCATCTGGAAAAATATCATATGTCGCTACGGCATGCCCAGAGAAATAACCTGCGACAATGGACGACAGTTCGTAGGGAAAAATATAACTGATTTCTTCGATAAATGGCGCATCAAAAGAATACTCTCAACGTCGTATCATCATGCCGCCAACGGTCAGACACAGTCATCCAACAAAACCATTTGAATATATTAAAAAAGAAGCTCGAAGACTCCAAAGGACTATGGCCTGAGTTATTGCCGGAAGTACTATGGGCACACATGACTACCCCCAAATCCTCCACAGGAGAAACTCCTTATTCACTAGTCTACGGAACTGATGTTGTCATACCAGTCGAAGTCGGTGATCCAAGTTTAAGGTACTCACATACGAGTGGAGAGGAGAATGACATAAACCGACTCCAAGACCTTGATGAAGCTGAAGTGTCACGACCCGGATTTTCCCCCAACATCGGGATTGTGATGGCGCCTACTCGTGGTAGCTAGGCAAGCCACTGTATTCATACTATCCTGTTTTTAACATAATTTTAATTAAATAAATGCGGAATACTTTATCGAAATGGAAATAACAAATCACAAGGTACAAATCATACTGAAATCATCTACCCAAGATGTGGAGTCACCAACTCACGAACTACTATGGAATACTACACATAAAAGTCTGAAGGAAATATAACATAATTCTGTTTGTCTCGGAACAAAGAGACTACAACTAATAACATAAATAAAGAAAGAGACGCCGGGCCTGCGGACGTCTGCAAGCTACCTCGGTCTCAAATATGATCAACTCCCACGCAATCTATTTACTCCTGCTGCTGCTCCTGATCGTAACCTGGACCTGTGCAAAAACGCACAGAAGTGTAGCATCAGCACAACCGACCCCATGTGCCGGTAAGTGCCTGGCCTATCCCGGCGAAGTAGTGACAAGCCTAGGACCAGACACCCACATAAACCTGTGCAATTCAATATATATGTATGTACCACAAAATAACAAGAAATAATCAAGTAATAACACAATAAGGAATATCTTAAAGAATTCAACAATTAACCACAGTTAATTATTTCACAAAGAAAACAAAGTATAATGTAAACACGAATAATATTACTTCAAGAAATAGCAAGCAATTGCACGGCATCACCCTTCGTGCTTTTACTCTCATCCTCACCAAATAAACAAATAAAGTACACGCATCACCCTTCGTGCTTTTACTCTCATCCTCACCAAACAAACAAATAAAGTACACGGCATCACCCTTCGTGCTTTTACTCTCATCCTCACATCCATAGTACGGCATGATCCTTCGTACACGGTTCAATAACAGGGCACGGCATGATCCTTCGTGCATAATCAATAACAGGGCACGACATGATCCTTTGTGCATAATCAATAAATAAACATGGCACGGCATTAACCTTCGTGCATAAATAAATAAACATGGCACGGCATCACCCTTCGTGCATTATCACTCTTCCTCACCCAAATAACAATCACACTTAAGGGCAGAGAGAAAGAAACATCAATTCATAAATCGTCCCATCAAGGGCAATCAATAATTATCTTCACAACAAGTCCCAACAAGGGAGAACAATAACAATTCACCTGTAATATATCTCAAAATATCATTTTCCAACGACTCACGGTCATACTAGACGCCAGTGTATGGATGCTCGTCACCACAGCCCATACACCGCACTCGATCACACAACACATAACACATAATCCTATTCCCTCAAGCTAGGATAGAACAAACACTTACCTCGAATGCTTATGAACAATTCAATCCGTGGAAATGTCTTTTTCTTTCAACTTGGCTCCAATCCAACCGTATCTATACACAATTGATTTAATATCATCAATTCTACTCAACAAACTAATTCTTAATACCAAATACAACTTTTACAACATTCTACCATGAATAGTGAATTTCAACCCCGGCCCACATGGTCGGAATTCGGGGTTAGAACCAAAATCCGGTTACCCATTCCCCCACGAGTTCATATATATAATTTGTTTCAAAATCGGACCTCAATTCGAGGTCCAATTCCCAATTTATGAAAAACCCTATTTTCTAACAAAAACAAGAATTTTACCATGAAAATCATTGATTTCTTATGAAATACATGTTTAATGATGTTAGGAATTGAAAGAATTAAGTAAAAAGTGACTTACAATCGTTTTGATGAAGAAGAATTCCTTGAAGAATCACAAATGGGTGTTTTGGTTTTGTAAAATGTGAAGAAATGACTGAAATTCGTGTTTTTCAGGTCTCTGTGTTCGCATTTGCGAACATGGGTTCGCAATTGCGAACCCCGACCAATTTCCGGAGTTTGAAAAATAAGCTAAGGGTGGGAAGTTCGCATTTGCGAACATTTGTTCGCATTTGCGAACATCTCGCCTGTATAAGGCAGTGTTCGCATTTGCGAACAATGGTTCGCATTTGCGAACCAAGGCATAATGGGGAATGTTCGCATTTGCGAACTTTTGTTCGCATTTGCGAACATAGGCAGGCACTGGGGACCTTCGCAAATGCGAACAATTGTTCGCATTTGCGAACAAGGCTGGGCCAAAGGGGGCTTCGCATTTGCGATGAATGTTCGCATTTGCGAGCCTGTCCCCTTCGCAATTGCGAGAAAACTTCGCAATTGCGAAGCCAACAGCTGGGTGAAAAACCAGCAGTTCAAAAATTCAGAGTTTCATCCAACGGCCTATCAAATCTTTACCCGAGCCCCCCGGGCTCCAAAGCAAACATGTACACAACCTCAAAAATACATTATGGACTTGTTCGTGCGATCATATCGCCAATAGCACTTCGTTTTAATCAAATCAAGCCTCAAACTCATGATTTTCATACTTTTGATTTTCAAAACTTCTTAACATTGGAACTCAAGGTCCAAAACATCTCAAACGGCATCCAAATGTCACCAAACTTTACAGAAAATCACATATATAATATTTAAGACTTGTACCGGGCGTCGGAACCAAAATACGAGCCCGATACCAAGGTCAATTAATTTATTTCCTTTAATAATTACATCAAAAACAATTTCACATAAAAATTCATAACTTGGGCTCTAGGCCTCGGAATTCGACTCCGGACACATGTCCAAGTCCCATATTTTCCTACGGACCTCTCGGGACCATCCAATCTCGGGTCCGGATCCGTTTACCAAAAATATTGACCGAAGTCAACCATATCAATATTAATATCATTTTTATCCAAATTTCTCATAGAATTCATATTTTCTATCACGAAATCTTTTCGGCTACATGCTCGGATCGTGCACGTAAATCGAGGCAACATAGAATGAGGTTTTCAAGGTCTCAGAAGCTCGAAATGATTAATTAAATAAGTGATGACCCTTTGGGTCGTCACATGAAGAAAGAAGAGAAATGGCCCATGTGAGCACATGATTTTTGCCCTACATGAGAATCACTCCCAAAAAATTCAAAATAAAAGAGTTTTTGTGTTGATTGCAATATTTGTGGATTTTGTGTTGTTTTCTCTTATTGTTTGCGTTTGTGTGTGTGTGTGTGTTTATTTGTTAAATTAATAAAAATACAAAAATAAGTCACATTCACATTTGGAATCCAATTTTTACATTTAGGAGTAATTAAGTTTGTTCTACTAAAAAAGGAAAATCACAAAAATAGGTACTTTGCATTTTTAGCATTCAATGTTTAGTTGTGTGATTTTTTGGTGCTTTAATTGTGTGTGCGGTAGTTATTATTAAGAATTGATTTGTATTTGTAAAGATAATTTTGGTTTATAATTTAATCTAGTATTTTGAAATACTAGATTTTTAAATTAGGAGTTATAAAAAAATTAAATAATAATAATAATAGAAAACAAAGAAAGAATAAAAGAAATGAGAGGCGGATTTGGGCCAAAAGTCCCAGGCCCAAACGAGAACCCACCCCAAGCCAGTTAAATCCGGACGAAACCAGGCCCAAAACACTGCCTTACCCGGTCCAACCCATACCGTACCCGGTCTACCCGATCCCAAACGACCCAGTGTTATTAAACATCTGATCTGGGCCATTGGATTTTCGTGATCCAACGGACGAAATTAATTATTTCATTTTAACTACCCAAAAAACCCCCAAAACCCCTTACCCTCGCCTCATTCACCAAACAGTCTCACCCCGTTCGTCTCACTCAACCACGAAAAACCCTAGCCGCCGGACCTCCCCCACACCCAAAACCCGGCGGCGACGCCACAATCCACCACCAAACTTACACCAATGGAACCCTCTCCATCTCCTCTTCCCAAAACCACAACCCTTGTCCCTCGAATCACCTTGGGCCGCCTCGAATCTTCATTTGAAGATTCGAGCGAAGGGTGAACCCACTCCAATCAAGTCCAAATTCACCCTCTGTCACCTCTTGACCGCCCTCATAGCCAAACGAACATTGGTTCCCTTCGAATTAAAGCCGAACCACTCGAACCCCAAATCGAGCCCCAAGAACCCTAATTTTAGAGGGTTAAAATTGAATAGAAATTGAGGCCCAATGGACCTTAATTTAGGTGTTCTCAACCGAGAACACCTCAATTAAGACCCGTTTGGCTTCAATAATCCGAGTGCGAGTTCGAGCCTGGGTCGCCTACAATTATAAGGTATTTGTTCTTCTTCTTTTTGTTTTATTTATTGTTATATTTGTTGTTTAGTATTAGTGTTTGTGTGTTTCAAATTTTCGTTCGCTTCTTCTCAAATGACCCTTTATTCGGTCAATTCATTATTTTTCTGGTCTGTCCGATTGAATTGTGTTTGGTATAATCGCTTCGTATGATTCATTCACTTAAGGTCGTCAATTAGTTAATTAGGATAAATAACTTCTTGAAATCTGCCCGTTAAAGCTATAATTGATTAAATTCGTAAGTCGATCAGTTGTTATCGATCATATATATTATGGTCGAATAACAGACGTCGTTGTTTAATTTTGCGAGTTTTGTTGTTTGAAAGCCCGGGCAGCGGGTTATCACTGTTTTGAATTGTGTTGATTTGGCAATTTTTCGGATTTTTATTGTTGATTGATTTTGATTCTGTTAGTTACTAAATTGGATATAACTATTTTAGTTTTTAATTTAAAAATTGAAAGCCAACAGCCAGTTGTCTAAGAGGTGCATTGCACATGGGAACCATTTCAAAGGTTTTCAACAGAAAAACAGGCTGCCAATACACCTTTTTTGGTTTTAGACAATAAGTAATGGACTGGACAGAGAATGATGGCAGCAATTAATTTATTAAACTCTTTTGAATGCTCTTAAGAGCTGGAAAATCAGAACAAACATGGGGGGGGGTGATTAAAAGGGGTAATTGGGCACATGTGCAAGGAGGAAGAATGCAGAAAGTTTAAACATTTGAGGTAAGAGGTCTGTCTGGGAGTTCTATAAAAGAGGAGTTTAAGGAGAGATTTTAAGCAAGAAGGAATTCTGAAAACAGGGGGTAGTCGAAGAGAGGTGAGCTGGAGAAAAACAGGAAGAGTTTCTTTGAGAAGGGGGGATAATTCTGAAAAACAGACACAAGAGAGATAGATTTTAAGCAATAGGCATTCTGAAAGAGGGAATAGACAAATAAAATGGAGTTAGAGTCCAGCTTTTAAAGAAAAAGAAAGACCCCTGCTTTTCATTGACATTTTCGGGGTTCTTGATTCACTGCACAATTTGCCGGTGGTTGCTGTTATTGCTGTTTGTTGTTTCTGAGTATTATATGATTGCAATTGTTACTAATTACCTAGTTTAAAAGCTAGTAGATTCAGTATTTGGTTAAGCTTCTTTCTTCTTGGGCATTTGGATATGGTTTGATCTTAAACTTGGCTTTATTCGTTAATGCTGACTGTCAACCTGTTGTGTGGACTGCTGTGTTACTGCTGAACTGCTTTGCTGGTCTGCCTCTGTTGATCCTCATCTTTACTTTGTTTTTTGATTCCAGGTATTCTTTGATTCCATTAGAGATGAGATACAAGTATAAGAGTTGTATTTACTTAAAGATTTCATTAGTAAATTACTTAATCTACTGCTTTCTTTAAATCCTCAATGTCAATTATTTACTTAGAATTCTTGAAGCTAGCGATGAAGTATAATAGTATTCAGTCTCGCATGTTGTCTTGATATAACAGTAGTATTTGTTAAGAAATTCCTGCTGCCTTTTGTTTTGTTCGAAACTGATAATTTGATAGAGTTCGATCGAGGTCGTCTCAGGTTTGAGCCTCACTGTTGGTTCAGTTCCATCTATTATTGATTATTTCCATTTTTCTTTTCTGAATTCATTTGTGTTCTTGGGAGATATGTACTTCTTTCATGAATTCCTTTGAAATTAACAGGGCAGTAAATTTTGTTTAGCTTCGAATGTTGTAAGTTGATTCGTTATATTTGGATTAGTTTTGGTTTTGCACTTTTCAGGGCATGAATCTTGTAATAACATTAAACTTGGAATGGTTTGTGAAATCACTGTTTGTTTACCTTTGAAAATTATCCATCTCTTTTCAATTAGATGATGTTTTTGTTTACTTGGTATTCTAGAATATCCGTTCCCATTTTGCAGTGTAGTATGACAGTGTAATCTCCAGCATAGTTTATTGTTTTGTTTAGTTCACTTCTTTAGTACCCTGCTGTGTAATGCCTGTTGAGTATTAAAATTTCCAAAATCCATAATTTCTTTGTTCACGTTTGAGTCCATAGAAAAGTTATTAAGATTGTTTTTTTTGGTTAATTTTGGCTTCGTTGACCAGTTTATTTTATTATTCCGTATTTATACAATAATTTCAAAGTAGTTTAAAAACAGTAATATTATATGGTTGATTTGCTTAAGATATGTTATTCTGTTTGAAGTTTGGATAAGTTTTCTATAGGACAGATCATTTGAGGGCACATTTAGAAGAAAACAGTAATACATCTGTTGTAATTTCCTATTATGTTCGCGTGACATTTTAAGCCCTTAGAAGTCGAGGTGTCCCATTAGTTGAATTTTTTATGGCCCTCGCAAAGATAATAAACACGTAGTTGCTTTAAGCACATATTTAATAATTTTACATCCCTAAACTCGGGTGTACATTTATGTGACCCAAATCCAAATCTCAACGAAATCGAAATGTGTTAAAGGTCACTAGCGTACTGGTACGATGTGGTCCGAAATACATTTTCACGACGTTGTAATTCTTGTAAAAATAATAATAAAAGCGGTAAAAGAATCTTAATTTGCATTAAGTACATAACTATAAAAATCAGATAATTTGGCCAAATATAACAGTTGAGCGACCGCGCTAGAACCACGGAACTCGGGAATGCCTAACACCTTCTCTCGGATTAACAGAATTCCTTAGCCGGATTTCTGGTTCGCGGACTGTTAAATAGAGTCAAACATTTCCTCAATTCGGGATTCAAACCGGTGACTTGGGACACCATAAATCTCCCAAGTGGCGACTCTAAATCTCTTAATAAATGAATCCCATTTTGATTGTCCTTTAATTGAAAAAATTCCTTACTCCCTCGCGCCCTCACGGGTTGGCGAAAAAAGGAGGTGCGACAGCCCATATTAGGCTGGTGGCCCAAAAATAGCAGATCAAAAGATACTACAATAGGAGGGCAAAAATTCGACCGCTCAAAGTAGGCGACTACGTGCGAAAAGCCAAGACATTAGCATCCAAAGATCCTAACGAAGGAGAGTTGGGCACCAATTGGGACAGACCCTACAAAATCACTGCAGCAGCAGACAAGGGTTCTTTACAGCAGCCACACCAAAGCAATTCCACCATTCGTAAAACCGCCTTGGAATAATAGAATTTGAAACTTCTGGACTATATTTCACGAACCAAGTGTGAGTGGTTGGTCGTAAAAATAGAAAGTTAAACCAGATATTTCGGTAGTCATACTAATTATAGGTTTGAGGATTAAATTTCCTCGAAAAGTTGATCGGGGTCTGTAAATGGTCTACCTGCCAGTTAAAAGGAGAAACAATCTTTTTTATAGTAAACTTGGAGTAGGCTATGCTCTCTGGATCTGTTTTATCACTCAGCTCATGTTCTATTTCTATAGAACCTGTATCTATTAATATAAATTCAAAAAACTTTCTAGTTTTTAAGGCATTATCAGTGTCTACATAATTTCTATTACTATAGAGAGGTTTTAAAAGATGTTTAATCTCGAAGTTTTCATACTCCTTATCTAAGGCGAAGATAGGAGAAGTCTGTAAAGAGACTTAATCAAATTTTTCTTTTTCTTTTCCTATTTTTTGTAAAGGTGTGGCAGCTGGGGATACTGCATCTACAAAACTTTCAGGTGTCTTCATAGCATATGAATCACTGGTTAATTTCTGGGAAAATCTGAGTTTTCCAGAAGGAGAAATAGAACTGGGTTCTGGGTCCTTTTGAAAGGGTTTCTTTGAAGAGCTACTTGAAGGTAGCATAGGAAAAGTGTCTGGGTTTATTGGTGGTAATTGGGCTAGGGCAGAATAGCGATTTTGCCCCATATCAGGTTTTATCGGGAATAGGCATAAATTAGGCCTTATGGAAAATGGGCCTAAAGGAGGATTATGGGTTGGTCCACTTGTTGTGGGCCGATTTCCTGAGGGCCTTGCTCCTTGGCGAGATCCTATCATTGCTTTCCCTGCAAAAATTCTCTGGTTAGAAAGTCTGGGATAGAATTTTCTTCTCCCTTGAGATGTTCTATTATTAAATCAAAACTTGATAATAAAGCTTGTCATCTAGCAAATATTTGTTTAGAGACGAGGTTTTTAACATCCTTTAGTAGGATATCCTTGGCAGATTTACAATCTACTATAATTAGAAATTCTTTGTTAATAAGATCATCCTAAAACTTTGTAACACAAAGAACTATTGCCAGGACTTCCTTTTTAATAGTGTTGTAATTGTTTTGAGCGGAGTTCCAGACTCCAGAAGTATAACGAACTAATTGTTCTGGACTTTTAGAGTCCTTTCTCTGTTTAAGAACACCTCCATAACCAAGTTCAGAGGCATCAGTTTCAACTATCATACAGAAATCTGGGTTGGAGATACCTAGACAGGGTAAATTCTTGACTAGTCTTTTTACTTCTAAGACTGTAGAGGTTTGTTTGTCTCCCCATGGTACAGGGGTCTTCTTTAACCTATCATACAAAGGTTTACAGATTTGATGGATTTTTGGAATAAAATCCGCAACATAGTTGAGACTTCCTAAGAATCTCTGTAATTGAGTTTTGTCACTTATGATATTAGGAAATTTATCAGAGAACTCAATGGCTCAGCAAATGGGCTTATAAGTCCCTAGGTATAAGTCATGACCCAGAAATCGTATTTGAGTTTGAAAAAGTTTAATCTTTTTAGCACTAACGACTAAACCATTGTGCTTAATAATTTGAAAGAAAATATTTAAATGTTTGAAATGAGAATCTATATCTTCTGAAAATATTAAGACATCATCAATATAAACTATTGAAAAATGGCTAATATGATTGAAAATATCGTTCATGATGTTTTGAAATTCTGAAGGGGCATTTTTAACCCAAAAGGCATAACGTTTCATTCGTACTGTCCAAATGGCACATTCAAAAGAAGTTTTATATTTGTCCTTTTTGGAAATCTAAATTTGCCAAAAGCCTGATTTCATATCAAACTTACTGTAAATATTGCCTTTGAACGTTCTCTTTAAAAGATCACGTTTGTTAGGAATAGGATATCTAATCCATTTCAAAGCCTTGTTAAGATGTTTATAATTAATAACAAGACGAGGGGCTCCTCTTTCTTGCTCGGATGCATTGTTAACATAAAAGGCCGAACAACTCCAAGAAGATTTTGAAAGTCTAATTAATTTATTAGACAAGAGAGTATCGATTTCCTTTTTGTAAAATTCCATTAAAACATGGTTCATTTGAATGGGCCTGGCCTTAGTGGTAATGGCCTTTTCATCAAAACCATCAATATACGGAAGGTCAATAGTGTGGGCTTTTCTGGCCCAAAAAGCATTTGGAAAATCTGAGCAAATTTCTTTTTCAAAAATTTTCTGCTGGTTAGCAATCTTAGTTACTATCCCCGGGGTTTTTAAAATTTGCTCAATTTGCTTGATTTTGATATCTTCTTTTAGAAAATTTATTTGTTGGGAAATAAGACTTATTTTGAAAGTTGTTTTCTTATGCAAAAAATCACTCTCTTCTTTAGAAAGAGTTTTAATAAAAGGAAAGGAAATATCTTTTCCTAAAATAGGTGTTTTGATAGCATCAAAATCAGTAAGATAAGGTTTTATTTGGGTAATAAAGGTTATTCCTAAAATTATTTCTTCATTTATATTTTTTGTAATAACAAAATCATTTGTTAAACAAATTCCATTATTACAGATATGCGCACCAGATAATTTATAATCAATTAAAATACGCTCACCAGTGGTGCTGTAGAGCTTCGTAGATCCCTTTTGGAGATACTTAGTAGGGATTAATCCTTCAATAATGCAATTTCTATCTGCACCACTGTCTAATAAAGCAATTTTGTTCAAGACAAAATTATCATTGATAACAAGCTTAATCAGAATATGAGAACTCTGTGGCCTGATTTTAGTAGTTAGATCAATACCGGCAGCTCTACTAGTAGATGCTATGTCTTCATTAGAGACATACTTAAGAGATAAATTATCTGAATCATAGGTTAATCCTACATCTTGAATACTTATGTTCTTCTTCCTAGAATCTTGGGTTGTTCTAAGGACTTGCTCAGTAAGAGCATCAATTTCTATTTTATGAAGTCTAGATTTGATCTCTCTGACTTCTTCTTTGAGAAGCTTAATTTCGCTTCTAAGCTCATTGATTGAAGGTTCTTCCTTCTTGGAGTCAAAACGACTCATGATTTGCTTCATGCTGAAAGGCTCAACTTGGGGCCTTTCAAACATTTGTCTGGAGACAAGTTTTTGAAGTTCTAAAAGGTAATTCCTTTTAGCATCATCGTCATTGATATGCTCAATTGTGGCAAACGGAGTTTCAACAGTTTGTTCTAAGAGTACTTTGATGGATTTGGCCTCGCAAAGGCAGAATGTTCCAGTGCAATCACAGGATTCACTATCTTCTGAGTCTTGAGCGACATTGATAAATTCATCGTCGCTTTCTTCAGATCCAGAATCTGAGAAGCTTGATTCGGACTCGGTTTCTTCTTCTTACAGAAGTGCAATTTATATCGTATGCGCAGGACGAAAATTTACTGCCCGACAAAAAGGAAGCAAAAAAGCTTCGCATGCAGGCGACAAGGTACTGCATGATAAATAATGACCTGTATAAGAGGACTTTTGGAGGACCCCTGGTCAAGTGCCTAGGCCCCAACCACACAACGCCGGTACTAGAGGAGGTTCACGAAGGCCATTGCGGCGCTCATACAAGCAATCGAGCACTCGTGCGATGCCTGGTACGGGCTGGATACTACTGGCCCACCATGAAAAAAGATGCGGCAGAGTACGCCCGCCAGTGCGAGAAATGCCAAAAGTTCTCCCCTTTGATACACCAACCAGGAGAACCCCTCCATTCAGTCACCTCGCCATGGCTTTTCATCAAGTAGGGAATGGATATAACTCGACCACTACCTGCCAGATGAGGAAATGTATGATTTTTACTAGTTTTAACTGACTATTTCTCAAAGTGGGTGGAAGCAGGTGCCTACGCCCAGATTCGCGAGCAAGAGGTCATCGCCTTCATCTGGAAAAATATCATATGTCGCTTTGGCATCCCCAGAGAAATAACCTACGACAATGGATGACAGTTCGTAGGGAAAAAAGTAATTGATTTCTTCGACAAATGGCGCATCAAAATAATACTCTCAACGCCGTATCATCATGCCGCCAACGGTAAGGCACAGTCATCCAACAAAACCATTTGAATATATTAAAAAAGAAGCTCGAAGACACCAAAGGGCTATGGCCTGAGTTATTGCCGGAAGTACTATGGGCACACATGACTACCCCCAAATCCTCCACAGGAGAAACTCCTTATTCACTAGTCTACGGAACTGATGCCGTCATACCAGTCGAAGTCGGTGAGCCAAGTCTAAGGTACTCACATACGAGCGAAGAGGAGAATGACATAAACCAACTCCAAGACCTTGATGAAGCTGAAGAAAGAAGAGAAATGGCCCATATTAGGCTGGTGGCCCAAAAACAGCAGATCGAAAGATACTACAACAGGAGGGCAAAAATTCGACCGCTCAAAGTAGGCGACTACGTGCGAAAAGCCAAGACATTAGCATCCAAAGATTCTGACGAAGGAAAGTTGGGCACCAATTGGGACAGACCCTACAAAATCACTGCAACAGCAGACAAGGGTTCTTTCCGACTAGAGACCATAAACGGGAAAACGCTCCAAAACAACTGGAACATCTTCCACCTCAAGTATTTCCATTTCTAGAAAGAGTATCCCCCAAGTGGTACTTTTTTTCCCGCATCCGAGTTTTGTCCCAATTAGGTTTTCTCGGAAAAGGTTTTAACGAGGTGATGAAGGGGATTTTCGGGAGTGCTTAGGAGGTTAATCTGATATACCAAGCGTACCGACAATCGGCATGAATGGTATATCATAGGGACTAAGGCTTAGGCCATCTCCAATGTATGAAAGGCTACGACCATCTCCAATGTATGAAAGGCTACGACCATCTCCAATGTATCAAAGGCTACGGTCATCTCCAATGTATGAAAGGTTATGGTTATCTCCAATGTATGAAAGGATATAACCATCTCCAATGTATGAAAGGCCACGACCATCTCCAATGTATGAAAGGCTACGACCATCTCCAATGTATGAAAGGCTACGGCCATCTCCAATGTATGAAAGGCTACGACCATCTCCAATGTATGAAAGTCTACAGCCATTTCCAATGTATGAAAGGCTACGGCCATTTCCAATGTATGCAAGGATACGGCCATCCATAAACGCAAAAGGCTAAGGCCCCTAATAGTGTATGAGAAGGCTACGGCCATCTCCAATAAACAAAAGGCTACGACCATCCATAACTGCAGAAGGCTAAGGCCCCTAATAGCGTATGAGAAGGCTACAGCCATCTCCAATAAACAAAAGGCTACGGCCATCTATAAACGTAAAAGTCTAAGGCCCCTAATAGCGTATGAGAAGGTTACGACCATCTCTAATAAACAAAAGGCTACGGCCATCCATAAACGTAAAAGGCTAAGGCCACTAATAGCGTATGAGAAGGCTACGGTCATCTCCAATAAACAAAGGCTACGACCATCCGTAAACGCAAAAGGCTAAGACCCCTAATAGCGTATGAGAAGGCTACGGTCATGTCCAATAAATGAAAGGCTACGACGGTCTATAAACATAAGAGGCCACGTCCACCCTGAATGCGTAAACGGCCAAGGCCAATGTCGAAACAACCAACTCGACTCAACCCGATATAATCGGAGCCAAGGTAAAGATAATAGCCGCTTAAATATACACAAGAAGTTGGGACTAGAGTCAATTCGACCTAACTATGACGAGTTAACTCAATAAAAGACGATACCATGCAATGAGTACGCAAGACGGAAATTGTGAAAGAAGATATAAAAACATAACAATATGCATGTATTACTGCAAATCATTTACAGATTACAACGTCTCTTCGACTACAAAATCGGAATAAGAATTTAACCTAACTACCCTGGCCTCCCCCCCCCCCCCCCCCCCCGCTGCACCAGCCGCACCGTCACCACGATCATCATCGCCCTCAGTCCGAATTGCCAAAAAAATCCAGGACCCCATGCCCAATTGATTCACATCCGTAAAGGTATACCCCGCCGGGTCCGGGGAGTCAGAATTGTACCCACAAGCTTCGCGTGCAACCCTAACCAGGCGACACTGGTCTTCAACCTCCGCCTCGGTGGCCCTACCGATGGCCCGTAGTTCCTCAAATATTGTCCACCTTACATCGGCGTACACCCACATGTCATGTGCTTCACGAGACACATCGCCAACAGGACCGACCACTGCCACCTACTGAGGAGCGTCCATCTCGGCCATTTTGGCCCCAAGTTTGGCTGTTAAGGTGCTAACTCTGGCACGCAACTCAGCTGCCTCTGCCATCACCACACGGCCCATTTCCAACTCCTCCTCCTTCTGTCTAAGGAGACTCTCCAACTCAGTGTTTCGAGTCACAGTAGCCATCAAATCTGCATCTACCTTTTCTAACTGGGTCGTGCGCTCTCGCAGTTGACCCTCTACCTACTCCATCCCCTCACAGAAAATTTGAAATTGCGAGTCCTAGGTATAAAGGTCCGCCAGCATCTTATGTTTACCTCTGACCTCCCTTTACTTCTTCATCGCCTTCCTAAGGGCGGCGCTCTTTTTCTGCTCACGATGGCCTCGCTCCACTTCTAAAATAAGGGTCTGAAAGAAAAACAAAGAAGAAACAAAATTCAAAACGACACAAGCCTCAGGGCTTATGATAGAACAACAAAAAACAACGACACAATTTTACCTGCAAAGCAGCGCCAGCGACTCGACGAGACAAGTCCCTGTTGCTTACATCCTTTAAAAATTTGGTCTCGGCAGCCGCGCACAATAAGGACATGTCCGTTGCGGCCTGCTCACTGTCCAGCAATAGGTTGTATCCCGTAGGGATCATAAGCCGACGGGTAGGCCCCATCGTCACCATATCCACCCGAGCGTAGTCCACTCGTGGCACGTCCGCAAAAACTAGAACTCGTTCAGAAGCTGCTCCTTCCTCATCAGCATCCAGCTCAGTGATAGCCGGCGCGCTACCTCCTTCGACGTGAGGGAAGCAGCATCGCCTGCAATTTCCCTTAAGAGGGCCGCCCCTCTCTGGTCGAATACCAACCTCGATTTAGGACGTCGAATAACTGTCACACCTCCTTTTTCCGCCAACACGCGAGGGAGCGAGGGAGTTTTCCCAATTAAAGGATAATCGAAACGGGATTTATTTAATTAATTCAGAGTCGCCACTTAGGAGATTTATGGTGTCCCAAGTCACCGGTTTGAATCCCGAATCGAGGAAAAGATTGACTCTGTTAAACAGTCTGCGTACCAGAAATCCGGATAAGGAATTCTGTTAACCCGGAGAAGGTGTTAGGCATTCCCGAGTTCCGTAGTTCTAGCATGGTCGCTCAACTGTCGTATTTGGCTAAATTATCTGATTTTTTATAACATGTTTTTAATTTATGTGCAAATTTTAATTTTTAACCACTTGTGATTATTGTTGTTTTTTATGAGAATTGCGGCGTCGTGAAAACATACTTTGGACCACACCATACCGGTACGCCTGTGGCTTTAATATATTTCAGTTTCGTCGAGAGTAAGATTTGGGTCACATAAATGCGCACCCGTGATTAGGAAAGTATTATTGTTAACTAAAGCGCCTAAAGTAATTTCGCATTTGTACTTTGCGGAGGGCCATGAAATTTGCTAATGGCCCGCCTCGAATTTACTCCACTAAATGAATTAAAGATATGCATATTTAAAGCTAATTCGAAACTTAATATCACAACTACGTCACGGGAACCATACCCGTAGCCGTGATAATTTAATTATGTGCTCGTATTCTTTTCTACTATATTTACACCTTCATCAATCTATAAGCCCAAATATTTCCACGACCGAATCATATCCTTAAGTAAAAAAAACAAACGCATCAATAGAATGGCACATAATGATAAGGATAAAACCCCATCCCTTTGAAGATGAGCTAAATTGAAGGTTATGTTATTAATAAAGAAAATGACAAAGGGGTTAATCGGGGCCAAACAAGAAGAGGAATAATGCATTTGATTGATAACAAAAGCAGCAGTGACATTCGGCTATGATCACTTTCCACATCCATAGTGTAACAACTACCAAGAAGAACCATAACATAAATTTCCTCAAATAGAGAAATAACATTTGTTGAGGTGAATATCTACAAAGTGTACAAGAGATCAAAAATTTCACGTGGTCATGATTTGCTTCTTTTTCGTGTAATAATTCTTGGTTGTCATGTGCGAATTGCTTAGTAAACCATGAAGATTAACAATGAAGAAAATACAGTCTCATCCTTATGAAATCACTGCAATTAATGATACTAAAAGATTAATCTAAAGCTGAACACATCTAAACTTGCAAATTCGAACTTCATTTTTTCATTCAACAGGATTTACATTGATAGGAATGTGTACCTGAAATCAAAGTAGATCCATTAGATCTATAATAACAGCAATAGGACAGGATTCAGCAAGCAATTTCAGCAGTAAACAATCAACAACAGCAGTCCATGTATTTCAACAGTAGCACTTGAAATCAACAGCTAACCCAGGAAGATTTTTCAGAAAGAAAACCAGAATGTTCCAATTCAGACAGCTCAAAATAACTTTCAACAAATGAAACACCGGAAATCCACAAAATTAACGGACAGAAGCTGAACTAAAGATGTCACTTGATGATTTAAAAATGAAGTTCTACTCTTCGAGGTTCAATGGAACAGTAGGTTCTATAGTTCAACA
The DNA here is from genome assembly GCA_032618575.1 of Nicotiana noctiflora. Classification (NCBI taxonomy): domain Eukaryota; kingdom Viridiplantae; phylum Streptophyta; class Magnoliopsida; order Solanales; family Solanaceae; genus Nicotiana; species Nicotiana noctiflora. The sequence goes on along the minus strand of JASVEL010013680.1, from coordinate 31,434 downwards.
CACTGGTATCTCTCAAGTGTTTTTCAAAATTATCTCTCAGTGTCTGTTTTCTTTTTTCGTCCCCCATTCTGCCTCTAAGCTCCTCCTACTTATGCCCATTAAGATCCCTTCTGTTTTACAACTCATAAGAGAATTAAGACTCATTTAATTAACCATTTTCCCCCATCATCTCCACTACCATATGTTTTGTTTCCCATTACCATATGTCCCACTCTATTAATTAATTCCTAGCATGGGTAACATATTTAATTACTTCTTTTAACATCTTCCAAAACCACTATGTCTTGTTCCTCACTAAGTATTAAACAATACCCTATTTTAATATTATTAGTGCTTAGTGGATAAAATACTTTAACGTAAATAATTCTTTAAGTTTTCAATTTTCATATTACCCCTAAAACTACTGAAATTACTATTCTTCCCCCAAACCTTCATTTGTAACAACACTAACAACTGACCAAAATTAATTCCTAATTTAAACACCAAATCACTATAGCTATAACCAAGCTCCTAATAAAATTGAACCAATAAATTCCATGAACTCAAATTGAATCATACAGCATCAGATCAAAGTGAATAAGATAACCATATTCGGAACCAATCCTGGTTAACTTAGACACAAATGAATGAGCAGGAATCCCATAGTATGATGAATCAACAAGTTGAAACAGTATGAATCACAATTAACCGAATCGAAATGTAAACCGAATTCATATGAGGAACAACCAAGAAAAGCAAAACAAACAATACCCCAAGTGAAACCATTTGAACCAAAACGACCCAAACCATTACAGGTATACCCAAAACATAATCATTGATTAATATCAACTCTGGAAATCTAGCAATTTAATTATCTAGTTTTCCAATTATCAAATACACACAAATGGATGAACATCCTGCCTATCACCACAAAAATCAAGCAAAGAGTTGAACAGAGAATCGATACTTCACTTCCGAATCATAACAACAATGGCTACAAGGGTTTTCATTTAATGTAGGAACACAAATTCAGTTCACAACAACTAGGAATTCAATCAAAATTCAATCAAACAGACCTAATAGAAAAGAGAAACAATTGAACAGGGGTAACGGACCTCAAACATTACTGAAATAGCTTTAACAATTGAATTGCAAAATAAATACCTCTTAAGTTTAAACACCAGCAACAACAGGATTTCAAACGAGGCCGCGAATTAGAACACACACGGCACGACTTGAACTCAACAACATCAAACCAGAATCTCAGCCCGGAATGAAAAATAGAAGCAATAGGAGATTACAACGCAAACCTCGAACGAATACTTCAACTCGATTTTTTTTAAAATTTCTGACGAGATTTCGTTCGTGTTCTCTATTGTGTGTGCGTGCTCATGGAAGATGGGGAACTAGGAGGCCATTCATGACTGGAGATGACAGTGAACGCAGTGGTCGTTCATGGCTGCGGATGACAGTGAGGTCTAGCGATAGAGCCGACTGGTTATGGCTGCTGGATTCGGCGATTTGGGTTCCGTTCAAAATGAATGAGGGTTCATTTGGACGTGAGAGAGGCAGTAGGAGTGGTGGAATGAGGAAGCAGTGGTGGTCATTTGGTGGCTGCTGTGAACGAGATGGGAGGCGAGGGGGGCCAGGTGACTTGGAGGAGATGAAGAGGGAGCCGCTGTTTTGGGTCTCTAGGTTTAGGCCAATGAAAATGAAAAATGAGAGGGGGTCGTTTGGTTTAGGGGCCTACCGGGTCGGGTTGTGGGTTGGACCGGGTGTGAATTAAATTGGGCTTAGCTTTGGCTGGATTGGAGATGACCCAAATTGGGTCTTTAACTAAGAAGACACACTTTTTTTTTTCATTCTCTCTTCAATTTTATTTTTACTTAATAATTAAAATTAAAACCTAAATAACATCTTAATCCCCAATTATCTTACCCAATTAATTAAACTCTAAGTATTTATCATCACGATTAATTAAATGTCAAATTAAAAGAAAATCAGACAATTTGACATTAAACACTAAAACATGCAAGAAATACATATTTTTTGTAATTTTTTTTTTATTTTCGTAAAACAAACTTAATTGCTCTAAATTGCAAACATGAATTTTATATACAAATGCAATATATATATATATGTTTATTTATTTATATTTTTAGATAAATTAGCCATATAAACACAAACGCACAAATACAGATAATAAAAGAAAAATAACACAAAAAATCCACACTAATTGCAAACGACACAAGAATTATTTTTATTTTGAATTTTTGGGAGTAATTCTCATATAGGGCAAAAATCACGTGCTCACAGCTGCCCCTCTTTGCGCGGAAACATGAAGAGTTTTCGTGCAAAGATAAGTGAGCGGATACGAACGATTTTTTGCCCGTTTGAGCACTCCGTATGAAGCATTGTTTGGAAAAGTTTGACCGAACCTTTGTTTCAGCAGGTCTCCTACATATCCCTGGCTAAAAGGGAATTAGGTCAATGTAGTTCGGGAAGTTTTGGTAGCTGGGTCTACCATGACTGCTGTGATCTTGCTGTTACTGCTGTTGCTGCTGTCTCCACTGCTTAACTGATCTCCTTATTACATCGTGCTAAACGAAAAATAAGAAGCTAGACTAAGTTACAGCATTGTGAAATCTTATCTATCTCTTCATCTTGACTTTCCCATGTTCCTTGCTATTCTGTCGGACTTGATGTTCCTTCTGATGCTTCTTCTCTTCTGACAATTGTTATTTCGGCCTATCTTGATTGCCGAACTCCGACCATTGGTCTCTTCCTTGTGATCTTCGAACTATTCTGCTTCGAAAGTCTGAATCTATCTTTCTGATCCTTGTTGTCTTCCTTCCGATTATGAACTTGGATTCATGCCGGGGATTTTCGTTATACTCTACCGCTTTCCTCAACCAACTTCGAAATTAAATCGCCACTCCATTCTTCAGGCGGGCTCCCTGACTTCAACTCTAACTTCAAAAGTAAATCGCCACTTCATTCTTCAGGCGGGCTCCCTGACTTCAATTACAAACTTTGAAAATAAATTGCCACTCCATTCTTCAGGCGGGCTCCCTGACTTCAACTACAACTTCAAAATAAGATCGCCTTCCTTTACTTCTTGTACCATTTTATTCTTGCTGCATCGACTCTTGAACCATCATTTCTCCTAAATTTCCTTGTTTCGGAATTGCTTTCTTCCTGGGTCGTGTTGCTTTCCCTCCTGACTGCTGGGGATATCTTTAGAATTTGTTTACTTGCCTGCTGAGGATAATGATGCTGGGAAAATTTTCCTTCATTCTCTCCCTTCCTTTGACTCATGCGCTTGAATTTGCGTCGGGAACTCTTGTTGTAATTCTCTGCTTTATGGTGAGTTATTGGTTTCAAGACCTGTAATGTAAAGACTGAAGACATGCCTCTTGTTATACAGGTAGGCGCCCGTTTTTGTTAGCAACTTTTGAAAAATGCATTCTGGCAATAATTTACGAAATATGCATAGGATAATGTAAGATAAAACAAACGTAAAATATCCTATTCGAGGGCGAATAGTCCCATCGTATTCTATTCGAGGGCGAATACTCCCATCGTATCCTATTCGAGGGCGGATACTCCCATCATATCCTATTCGAGGGCGGATACTCCCCTCTGTATCCTATTCGAGGGCGAATACTCCCATTGTATCCTATTCGAGGGCGAATACTCCCATTGTATCCTGTTCGAGGGCGAATACTCCCATTGTATCCTATTCGAGGGCGAATACTCCCATTGTATCCTATTCGAGGGCGAACACTCCCATTGTATCCTATTCGAGGGCGAATACTCCCGTTGTATCCTATTCGAGGGCGAACACTCCCATTGTATCCTATTCGAGGGCGAATACTCCCATTGTATCCTATTCGAGGGCGAATACTCCCATTGTATCCTATTCGAGGGCGAATACTCCCATCGTATCCTATTCGAGGGCGGATACTCCCATTATATCCTATTCGATGGCGGATACTCCCATGATTTCAAAAAGTGAACAAACCTGAGATGTCCTGTTCGAAGGTGGACAAACCTGAAACATCCTATTTGAAGGTGGACAAACCTGACATGTCATCTTGAATGCATTCCTCGTTTCTCCGAGAAAATTTTCAACAACGGCAGAAAATTTTCTGCCCCAGTATTGGTGTTCTTCCTTGTGGCATGACTTTCTGCTATCAATAGCACTTTCTTTCCCTGTTTCAAATCAAAGAAAATTTGTTAGTTCAAAACATTGTGAGCGGTTGTGCCGCTCCTGTGTGGTGGTTTTTTTTTCCTTTTCTCCTTTCCCTCACTCGGGGTTCCCAAAACTTGTTGGGGAATGATTTCATTTGCTGGAGACGATATTCCTGTTGGGGATGGGTTTTCCATTTATCCCTTCCCCGTTCTGTGTTTCTCAACTTGCTGAGGGTTATTTTGTTGAAGATGGGCTTTCCTTTCTTCCTTTACCACTCTGTGTTGTCCGACCACCTCGGAACTTGCTGTAGATAGCATTGATGGGGATACTGATCTCCTCAAAATTGGTGTTTCATTCTTCTTGAAGGCTGTTGAGGATGACACTAGTTCGAAGACCATTGCTCTTAAGACTTTCCTTCATCCCCAAGTGGGTATTGACTTCCAGAAAATTTTCAAACTGAAAAGAAAATTTTCTGCCCCAGTTTAATAATCTTCTTTACACCATACTTCTCTGCCGTCAATGGCATTTCCTTGCCTTGCATAATAATTGGAAAGTTGGTGGCAACTTTTGAAGTCATTTCTCGCTATGTTTTGACTAGACTGACTTTGATGGAGAATTTTGACAAAAGGAGAAAGATAAAAAGAAACAACAAATAGAAGACAAAAGGAGAACTGACTCTCTAACAAGAAACACTATAAAAACTTATCAAACGCGGATACCAACTCTACTGGTCATGAGATGCACATATGGCCTATCCTCCGTCGTTAATTTCCTTTCACGATTTCTGTCTCGTGATTTCCATCCGATTATCACCTTTATTCGACTTGTAGTGCCCGAAGGGTTTTCACTTTCAAGCCTCTCTCATTTTGATTTTCTCTCGGCTTTCGTCGCTTTATGGTGCCTGTGAAGGTTTTCACCGGTAAGACTCTCTCGTTTGTATCACTTTTAGCCGGGGATTGGGGTGTCACTGCTAAGACTCTCTCGTATTTCCTTTCTGCTGGGAATCAGAGTCTTTTCTGCTGAGAATCAACGTGTTATATTATGATAGGACTCTATCCCTCGCCTGACGCGGCATCTTTTGAAGACTGATCGGAAGGTCTTTCTTTGGACCGTAATGTGGGATTTGGAAAGGGCTAGAAAGAAAGGGTATTGAAGGCTCAAAACAAAATCAATTTTGGGTTCAAAATTTACAACCTTCGGACCTAAATTTATTTATAATCAACACAATTTTTCTTTGCCCCAGTTTCTTACTTGGGGATTTTTCTTTCTTTATTTACACTATAACCGAGCTGTGAAGCGCCTACGTATCCTCTTTAAGGAATCAGGTCAAACGTAGTTCCCAATTCCTCTTTTTCAAATTTCTTTTTTCACACATTTTTCTTTTTCTTTTCTTTTCTTTATCTCCTTTTGTTGTTTTCTTTTCTTCCCTTTTTTCTCTTGTCTTTCAAACCTGTGTTTCTAGTCTTTGCAACTAACTCCGAAGGAGGGGTATGAAAGAATTTAAATTAAGGCTCAAAGGGTTGACGATGGATAAAGTGTTTGGATAGCAGAACAAAATGCCTTCGTCATTCTAATCTTCAAAACATGCCAAGTTCAAATAACATATTCACGACATCTTCTGTTTGTGCCCTGATTGATAACCATATCGTTCATTCGCCTTTTCATCTGTCATTTTAAAGTATTGCTGGATGACACTTTCATTTCAGTATCACAATCAAACCCCGTCTTAGCCTAGCCAATTTTCCTTTAAGGGTTTCTTCATGTTTTACCTGCCCCAGTCTCACATGATTCGGGCTCCCAATAATCTCAAATCATTTTTATTTCTTTTTAAAATGACATGATTATCTTCCAATTGCTTCATGATTAACCCTTAATATTAGGCCAAAATTATGTGCAATGCCATGTCATTAGAGTTGGCGTTCGAACAAATGACAAATTTAAAGATAGAAAAACTAAACAAAAGGACGAACTGGGTAATAAAAGAACAAAAGTTTCACTAAACGGAGAATTGGTTCAAATACAAACAAGCAAACCGAAAATACAAACCCGAAACGAGACTTGATAAGACTAGGCAAACTGAAATGACCCAAAAATGGAAAGATAAGAGAGTTTCACTATAAGACAAAATCTATGTCACAACCCTAGAAACAACTCGGACAAAAGAAATGACAACAAAAACAAACCACCGAAAACTCCTCCCGATTACCAAGCATAACTTCTCATATACCAACTTCCGCCGATTGGTTTTGCTTTGGAATACAGATCGGGCTTTTTAATTTTCCCTTCCCTTGTGTATCAATTTGATCATATGGGTTTAAGGGTGAGCTGGCAATGGATTCTGATTAATGTTGGGTGCCTCCGGTGTCTGAACCTCGATCTTATTGGTGTCAATAAGATTTTGCACTGCATGTTTCAGTTTCCAACATTTCTCGGTATCATGTCCAGGAGCTCCTGAACAATACTCACAGCTTACTGAGCGATCCACATTTGGGGGTAGGGGATTTGGCAATCTTGTCTCAACAGGACTTAACAAACCTATCTGCTTCAATTTGTGGAACAGAGCAGTATAAGTTTCTCCCAACTCAGTGAAGGTTCTTTGTGCCTTTTCCTTTCTGAAAGCATGATTCCCATGGAAGTCTGGTCCTGGAGGATTATTGTAAGCCCTTGGTGGTGGATATGTGTTTCGGGGAGGGTGATTAGGGTGATTTGGGTGGTAGGGTCCGGCTTGGTAATGAGGTGAAGGACCTTTCGATCTGGACCAAGTACCCTCCTCTACCGTTGCAACTTCTTCTCTTCTCTTCTTCCCGAATGCAACCCCTGTGCCATTCTGAATAGCTTGAGTTGTTGCTTTTAACGCGGAATAGCTCAAGATCTTATTGGACTTAAGTCCCTCTTCTATCATTCCGCCCATTTTGACCACCTCATTGAAATATTTACCAATCGATGTCACCAGGTGACTAAAGTAAGTTGGCTACAGTGTCTGCAAGAAGTAATCTACCATCTCGTTCTCTCTCATCGGTGGATCTACCCTTGCTGCCTGTTCCCTCCAGCGGAACCCAAATTCTCTGAAGCTTTCGGCGGGTTTCTTCTCTAGCTTTAGCAATGATAAGCGATCGGGGATTATTTCAAGATTATATTGAAACTGGCCGATGAATGCTTGGGCCAGGTCATCCCATGTAAACCATCTGTTGGGATCCTGCCTGGTGTACCACTCTAGTGCAGACCCTCCCAAACTCTGACCGAAGTAAGCTATCAGAATTTCATCTCGCCCTCCGGCTCCTCGCATTTTGCTGCAGAAACCTCGGAGATGGGCTACTGGGTCACCATGCCCCTCGTATAGATCAAACTTGGGCATTTTGAACCCAGCGGGCAACCGGACATCTGGAAATGGGCACAGATCTTTGTAAGCAACGCTGACTTGGTTGCCTAAACCATGCATATTCCTGAAGGATTGCTCCAGGCTTTTGACTTTCCGAATAACTTCCTCATGCTCCAAACTTTTGAAGTGCTTTTCCGGTTCTGCAGGGTTATCCCAGTGAGGGGTGTGTGAATGCGGTTCAGGAGCCTTAAAGGTAGGCTCGGGATCATAACAATGATTGTCATGTATTTGAAAAAGCGGTTCACCGGACGACTTCTGTAAAGTAGCAGGTGGAGGTGCCACGAAAACAGGGGTGACCGGAGGAGGGGTATTTTGTCTAGCTGGTGGAACCTGGGATGTATAAGGGTTTTCCCCTTGATAATATGGATAGATTGGTGCACTTGTCGAGGGATCAATAGGCGAACGCTCTGGAGCTGGTGTAAGAGTAGGAAGGTTTGGTGGTGACTGTCCCCTAGCCCAGCTAGGTGCATCTCTGTTATTTGCTGTCTCAACCGATCCACCTCATCTTTCATTATCCGTATCTCTGTTTTCTCTCCATCGAGACTTTTGCCGGAACTAGACATGCTTGCTAGAATTGGCCCTTTTGATCTAGTATGGTAATGGTGATTGGCCAGAATATTCTGTCAAGCCAACCGCTAAACTTTCTGGAAATGCAACAAACTTATAAGCTCACAGAGTTTAACAGATATGTTATCACACATTGGATGTAATGCACCTAGTCAGTTAACCATATATGTATTCGCTACATGCATCATTCCAGCTTTTCCTTTTCCATTATCCTCGAAAACCTCTCTTGTTATTAACTTCCATTTTTTTATAAATATATATATACATATACAGTTGTGGTCGAATCTTACGGAGATTGCCTACGTATCACGACCCCGCATGAATCAGACCGAGCGTAGTTCTTGCAAATTAATGCAAGAAAATAAAGAGATGTTTATTTGATTTTATTATATTTTTTTTTATTTTTCTTTGAAGGAAAATTATAGAAGCCGACTCCAACTACAAACTTGTGTAGGAGATTTCTACAAGAATAAGAAAATTTTTGGTGTCAATTATGACTACTTCTACAAAATTGGCCACATAATGGCTTAATTGACAAAATGACTATTTTTGTAAAATTTATTTAAGAAAGATAAACTTGAAAATTTTTCATCCTGTGGCTCATGGGGGAATCGTTCGGCATTGCCATAAACCAACACAAGACTGAGAAGTTTTTAATATCAATTGACTATTTTTTACAAAATTGGCCATGTAATGGCTTATTTGACAAAGCGGATATTTTTGCAAAATTTTATTTGAGAGACTACAAATTCAAAATTTTTCATCTTGGGGCCCATGGGGCATCGTTCAGCAGACACATGCCAACACAAGACTGAGAAAGTTTAAAGGCCAAATGTGGTTATTTCGGCAAAACCGGCCATGTAATGGCTTATTTGATAAAGTGGTTATTTTTGTAAAGTTGAGTGATGACTCAAACTTGATTTCGCGGATACGGCCTTTCGACATTCCTGCGAGGAAATATTTCAGGGTTGTGCCCAAAATTATTTACAAAGACTCAAAGTGGCTATTCTTGCAAAATAGTCTTCCGGCGTCCTTTTGGGGAACATTCGACTTATTTTAAACAAGAATAGCATCACCCGATTTATTTATAACAAAAATAAAAAATTTGACATTTTTTGGGTTTTTTTTTTTTTTTTGCAAAAGGGGTGTGAACCCGGACTTGATTTTGCGGCTATGACCTTGCAACGTTTCCACAAGGAATATTTCAAGGCTCTGGCTGCAAATTATTAAAAATGATTCAAAGTGGCTATTTTTGCAAAAAAATAGCCTTCCGGCGTCCTTTCGAAACATTTGGCTATTTTCAAAAACAGTGTCACTTCGATTTAGTGAAAACTAAAATTTAACATTTTTGATTTTTTTGAAAAAAAAGTGGTAACCCAAACTTGATTTTGCGGCTACGACCTTTCAACATTTCCGCGAGGGAATATTTCAAGGTTGTGCCCACAAATTTTTAAAAATGATTCAAAAGTGGCTATTTTTGCAAAAACAGCCTTCCGGCGTCCTTTCGGAACATTCGGCTATTTTCCAAAAATGGCGTTACTTTGATTTTATTGAAAACTAAAACTTCGATATTTTTTTTTTAATTTTTTTTTATTTTTTAAAGGGGTGGTTGGACCCGATGAGGGTTGCCTACGTATCCCACCTAATGGGGAGAATCAAACCTGCGTAGTTCGGTCAGATTATTTTATGACCAATTATTTCAACAAAATTGCTCTTCCCATTTTTCAAATTTTTCTTTTCAAATTTTCGACTGCGTTTTGTCAATATTTTAATACTTTTCTGTTCCAAATTTCTTTCTTTTTGTTTTCAGGAATTTAACCAATCAGCATAATAATACAAGACAAATAAATGTAACATATAATATGCTCGGTCTTTGATTACCGGGTCACCTGTCCTAGACGGACCCAACCCCTGTGTTGAGTCCCCTAAGTCAAATGCAACATGATGCAAATAAGTGTTCCTACTAGGGATCCGGCATGAAGTCACGTTATTCTAAGTTCAAAACCCGGGTATGTGTTCTAGACTGTGTACCCAAGCGGACAACTCGGGCTGAGGAAGGAGCTCCTTTCCGGGAACCAAAAGGCCAGCCGGCTTAGAAACTTTCCGAGCCTCTTTATTATTTCTGGGTATGACACTAACAGAATAAGGAGTCTCAACCAGTGAGCACATCCCCGGGGGTGAAAGAAAGAAAGGATTCGACGCAGTTTGTATATACAGTTCAGATAATATCAAAGCGGTAAACATATAGCAGTTTGTATATATAGTTCAGATAGTATCAAAACGGTAAACATATAGCAGTTTGTATATACAGTGCAACTAGTATCAAAGCGGTAGACATATAGCACATTAATTAAACATATAATAAAATCAAAGCGGTAGACATATAGCACATTAATTAAACATATAATAAAATGAGATATAGACAAAAACAACAATTTAACGGAGCTCGAATTCTTAAACCCTGAACCGAAGTTCTGGGTTAATTAGTCCCCAGCAGAGTCGCCAGAGCTGTCACACCTCCTTTTTCCGCCAACCCGCGAGGGAGCGAGGGAGTTTTCCCAATTAAAGGATAATCGAAACGGGATTTATTTAATTAATTCAGAGTCGCCACTTAGGAGATTTATGGTGTCCCAAGTCACCGGTTTGAATCCCGAATCGAGGAAAAGATTGACTCTGTTAAACAGTCTGCGTACCAGAAATCCGGATAAGGAATTCTGGTAACCCGGGAGAAGGTGTTAGGCATTCCCGAGTTCCGTGGTTCTAGCATGGTCGCTCAACTGTCGTATTTGGCTAAATTATCTGATTTTTTATAACATGTTTTTAATTTATGTGCAAATTTTAATTTTTAACCACTTGTGATTATTGTTGTTTTTTATGAGAATTGCGGCGTCGTGAAAACATACTTTGGACCACACCATACCGGTACGCCTGTGGCTTTAATATATTTCAGTTTCGTCGAGAGTAAGATTTGGGTCACATAAATGCGCACCCGTGATTAGGAAAGTATTATTGTTAACTAAAGCGCCTAAAGTAATTTCGCGTTTGTACTTTGCGGGGGGCCATGAAATTTGCTAATGGCCCGCCTCGAATTTACTCCACTAAATGAATTAAAGATATGCATATTTAAAGCTAATTCGAAACTTAATATCACAACTACGTCACGGGAACCATACCCGTAGCCGTGATAATTTAATTATGTGCTCGTATTCTTTTCTACTATATTTACACCTTCATCAATCTATAAGCCCAAATATTTGCACGACCGAATCATATCCTTAAGTAAAAAAAACAAACGCATCAATAGAATGGCACATAGTGATAAGGATAAAACCCCATCCCCTTGAAGGTGAGCTAAGTTGAAGGTTATGTTATTAATAAAGAAAATGACAAAGGGGTTAATCGGGGCCAAACAAGAAGAGGAATAATGCATTTGATTGATAGCAAAAGCAGCAGTGACATTCGGCTATGATCACTTTCCACATCCATAGTGTAACAACTACCAAGAAGAACCATAACATAAATTTCCTCAAATAGAAAAATAGCATTTGTTGAGGTGAATATCTACAAAGTGTACAAGAGATCAAAAATTTCACGTGGTCATGATTTGCTTCTTTTTCGTGTAATAATTCTTGGTTGTCATGTGCGAATTACTTAGTAAACCATGAAGATTAACAATGAAGAAAATACAGTCTCATCCTTATGAAATCACTGCAATTAATGATACTAAAAGATTAATCTAAAGCTGAACACATCTAAACTTGCAAATTCGAACTTCATTTTTTCATTCAACAGGATTTACATTGATAGGAATGTGTACCTGAAATCAAAGTAGATCCATTAGATCTATAATAACAGCAATAGGACAGGATTCAGCAAGCAATTTCAGCAGTAAACAATCAACAACAGCAGTCCATGTATTTCAACAGTAGCACTTGAAATCAACAGCTAACCCAGGAAGATTTTTCAGAAAGAAAACCAGAATGTTCCAATTCAGACAGCTCAAAATAACTTTCAACAAATGAAACACCGGAAATCCACAAAATTAACGGACAGAAGCTGAACTAAAGATGTCACTTGATGATTTAAAAATGAAGTTCTACTCTTCGAGGTTCAATGGAACAGTAGGTTCTATAGTTCAACACACTGGTATCTCTCAAGTGTTTTTCAGAATTATCTCTCAGTGTCTGTTTTCTTTTTTCGTCCCCCATTTTGCCTCTAAGCTCCTCCTACTTATGCCCATTAAGATCCCCTCTGTTTTACAGCTCATAAGAGCATTAAGACTCATTTAATTAACCATTTTTCCCCCATCATCTCCACTACCATATGTTTTGTTTCCCATTACCATTTGTCCCACTCTATTAATTAATTCCTAGCATGTGTAACATATTTAATTACTTCTTTTAACATCTTCCAAAACCACTATGTCTTGTTCCTCACTAAGTATTAAACAATACCCTATTTTAATATTATTAGTGATTAGGGGATAAAATACTTTAACGTAAATAATTCTTTAAGTTTTCAATTTTCATATTACTCCTAAAACTACTGAAATTACTATTCTTCCCCCAAACCTTCATTTGTAACAACACTAACAACTGACCAAAATTAATTCCTAATTTAAACACCAAATCACTATAGCTATAACCAAGCTCCTAATAAAATTGAACCAATAAATTCCATGAACTCAAATTGAATCATACAGCATCAGATCAAAGTGAATAAGATAACCATATTCGGAACCAATCCTGGTTAACTTAGACACAAATGAATGAGCAGGAATCCCATAGTATGATGAATCAACAAGTTGAAACAGTATGAATCACAATTAACCGAATCGAAATGTAAACCGAATTCATATGAGGAACAACAAAGAAAAGCAAAACAAACAATACCCCAAGTGAAACCATTTGAACCAAAACGACCCAAACCATTACAGGTATACCCAAAACATAATCATTGATTAATATCAACTCTGGAAATCTAGCAATTTAATTATCTAGTTTTCCAATTATCAAATACACACAAATGGATGAACATCCTGCCTATCACCACAAAAATCAAGCAAAGAGTTGAACAGAGAATTGATACTTCACTTCCGAATTATAACAACAATGGCTACAAGGGTTTTCATTTAATGTAGGAACACAAATTCAGTTCACAACAACTAGGAATTCAATCAAACAGACCTAATAGAAAAGAGAAACAATTGAACAGGGGTAACGGACCTCAAACATTACTGAAATAGCTTTAACAATTGAATTGCAAAATAAATACCTCTTAAGTTTAAACACCAGCAACAACAGGATTTCAAACGAGGCCGCGAATTAGAACACACACGGCACGACTTGAACTCAACAACATCAAACCAGAATCTCAGCCCGGAATGAAAAATAGAAGCAATAGGAGATTACAACGCAAACCTCGAACGAATACTTCAACTCGATTTTTTTTAAATTTCTGACGAGATTTCGTTCGTGTTCTCTATTATGTGTGCGTGCTCATGGAAGATGGGGAACTAGGAGGCCATTCATGACTGGAGATGACAGTGAACGCAGTGGTCGTTCATGGCTGCGGATGACAGTGAGGTCTAGCGATAGAGCCAACTGGTTATGGCTGCTGGATTCGGCGATTTGGGTTCCGTTCGAAATGAATGAGGGTTCATTTGGACGTGAGAGAGGCAGTAGGAGTGGTGGAATGAGGAAGCAGTGGTGGTCATTTGGTGGCTGCTGTGAAGGAGATGGGAGGCGAGGGGGGCCAGGTGACTTGGAGGAGATGAAGAGGGAGCCGCTGTTTTGGGTCTCTAGGGTTAGGCCAATGAAAATGAAAAATGAGAGGGGGTCGTTTGGTTTAGGGGCCTACCGGGTCGGGTTGTGGGTTGGACCGGGTGTGAATTAAATTGGGCTTAGCTTTGGCTGGATTGGAGATGACCCAAATTGGGTCTTTAACTAAGAAGACACACTTTTTTTTTCATTCTCTCTTCAATTTTATTTTTACTTAATAATTAAAATTAAAACCTAAATCACATCTTAATCCCCAATTATCTTACCCAATTAATTAAACTCTAAGTATTTATCATCACGATTAATTAAATGTCAAATTAAAGGAAAATCAGACAATTTGACATTAAACACTAAAACATGCAAGAAATACATATTTTTTGTAATTTTTTTTTATTTTCATAAAACGAACTTAATTGCTCTAAATTGCAAACATGAATTTTATATACAAATGCAATATATATATATATGTTTATTTATTTATATTTTTAGATAAATTAGCCATATAAACACAAACGCACAAATACAGATAATAAAAGAAAAATAACACAAAAAATCCACACTAATTGCAAACGACACAAGAATTATTTTTATTTTGAATTTTTGGGAGTAATTCTCATATAGGGCAAAAATCACGTGCTCACAATAACCGCTTTCCTACATTCCAAGGCAACACCTTTACCAAAAAGTAATCGGCGCCTTTTCCGCTCCGGCGGCTCATCGTCTTCGGAACCCTCCTCTTCGACAAGAGGAGATGGAGGCGAGGGACCCTCTCCAACAGTCGATTCCATTACCGACTCAACTATGGGACGAGTAGTCTCAGGAACGTACTCGGAAGTGGGCTCCCGAATCACGGCCTCTCCCTCGGAGCGAACAGCATCAGAAGCGTCCTCACTGGACGCCTCCATATCTGCATGGTCGCCCTCAGGTCGAGTTGCCTCAGGAACGTCCCCACTTACACGAGCTACGTGCTCGAAATTAGAGTCCGCTGATGAGGAAGCAGCAGCTCGACGTCTTCTCCTTTGTGGTACGCTCCGGGCTGCCAACACATTAACCAAGGGAAAGGTGCGTCATAAAATGCAACATCAAAGAACATGGTCGCCAAACCAAAATCTAGTGCAATACCTGGAAGGCCATATCTCGTGGTAAACGCCACCCACATCCTGCATTCTTCGATGAACGACATTAACCGCCCTACCCACGCTTTGATGTCCGGCACGGACTGAGGCGTGTGCGCCCTTGCTGCAACAACAACAACAACAACAACAACTACCCAGTATAGTCCCACAAAGTGGGGTCTGGGGAGGGTAATATGTAGACAAGCCTTACCCCTACCCAAAAGGGTAGAGAGGCTGTTTCCAATCGACCCTCGGCTTAGAGAAAGAAAGGGAAAGCAACAACAAAAACAAAAACAAAAGAGCATTAGTAATTCCGGCAGAAATCGCATAAATAGTTATCTAAATATTAAAAATTATACATAAAATGACATGCAATACTATCAAACAGTAGCTACCATAAATAACTACCATAAGGGGACACAATCCAATGCACGAATCATCTATGAGTCGCCCTGACAAGCCTCACCCAACCCCGGGAAAGGAGTACAAAAAATTCTAGGAGCCCCTATCCTACAACCCTGATACTAGACCTCCAGACTTTTCTATCAAGGGCCATGTCCTCGGAAATATGCATCCTAGCTATGTCATGCCTAATCACCTCTCCCCAATACCTCTTAGGCCTCCCTCTGCCTCTCCTCACGCCGACCACCGCCAGTCGCTCAATACTTCTCATCGGGGCATCAGGACTTCTCCTCCGTACATGCCCGAACCACCTGAGCCTCGCTTCACGCATCTTCTCATCCACCGAGGCGTCAAGCAAGCATAAATGATTAAGGGATAAATGATTAAGGGATAAATGATTAAGGGATATGAAACAATAGCTATATTCGGGATTCCATGCTTCAGGGAATCCAGCGGGGTTCGACACCAAGTCCGAGGTTCAAATAAAGAAAAACTTCAACCAAAACTGGCAATTGATCTTGTCATCCGTTTTGACGACCAAGCCCTTCATCCCGCCGTTTGTCAGTTGTAGCATCGTCCCACTCATGAATCCAGGACTAAATAATTGTAGCAGGTGGTATACTGTGACGTCCAGTCCGTCCCTCTCGGCGTAAGTCAACAGAATATGACATATTTTTCATGTATAGGGAGTAAGTTAGGCCGGACATACGTTGTAAAACCTGCACAGCTCTGCTGCCAACGGGTAGATAGGAAGACCACACCCTATTATGAAGGGGTACTCGTAGAAGGAACAGAACCCCGTTCTGTGCACGTTGGCAAAATCCCCCTAGGTCGTTTGCATAACTATCGTCTCCGGAATCTGACAAGTAGCACGGAGATCGTCCAAATGTGACATGGTGAATTTAGATCTCTCCCATGCAGGGGCAGTAAATGTACAATTCACGAGGAAGTACGTTATCTACGGAAAGAGGGACAAGAGGCTTTCGGACTTTCTTTCCACCTTCAAAAGGCGGAGGAATCCTGGAAGTGGCCTCATCCTTATTTTCCCCACGACGACGACTACCTTTAGCCATAATCAGCTTTTTGATCAAAGTTAAAGCACGTCAACAAGCTAGTAAAGTCGCAGAACAAACTCTGAAAGTCAAAACGTAAAGTTGCTATGAAAAATAACAAATGTAGAAAGAACTTTTTAAAGAGATCCGAAGAATAGAAAAGCTTGAAATCCCTTCCTATTTATAGTGTCCCAGTACACAGGATTCGAAGAGGCGGGTGTCAGAGAAGGAGGCGGGAAACCGAAACGTCAGATCACCTCCTGACCTGCCTCGGGAGCAGTTGTAATCATGACGCATGTCATCAGCAAACGACGGTTCAAAAAATAAGCCACGTGTCCATATACAGATAGCACCAAGGCGAGTCGATCTTTTCCACGTATTGCAGATGTATGTCGAATACATCTCCAACAGGCGGAGGGACTAACTGTATGGGGTCGAATCAGACATAACTAATAAAAGTCGAGTACGTCTCCTTTCACAACCACTAAAGCCTAGTATACCGCTCCCACACCCATATAACGCGGGGGAGTACGCCTCTAACAACAAAGGCGTAATGCTAACTCGCCCATATGTGTACTCCACCCCCTCCGCCCGTTTATATTTTTGGGACGATAGCAGCCCTTGAATAAGTGATACTTTGACGAGGGAACTCTCCTTCTATATAAGGAAGGGCCTCCCTTATTGTAAGGCGAGGTGTTATTTTTATTAATAATACAACTTCTGACTATCTCTCTGGCTATCATTCTCTCTCTATTTACTTCTCTCTTAGTGATTTGTATCGATTATCCATATATTCTCGTTACAATCTCATCAGCACAAATAACATACAAATTATAGATCTGTCCTCGGGATTTATTATGGTTAATTACGATTTACCTCCACATAATCTTCGATTGTCCCTAGCTTATAAAGCAATCGGAAGCTTTTAGGTCAAACAATTATAATATCTGAATTCCTTTGTTTAACTTCTGTGTAGGGGTGTACAAATCGAATCGAAAAATTATACCAAATCGAAAAATCAAACCAAAACGATTAAATAGCCTGACTAGATTTGGTTTGGTTTGATATTGAATAAAAACATTGAACCAAACCGACCTATAAATATATAATTTCTATATATACTTTTAAGATTATATAGAATTTTCTTTAAAACGCTATTTAGAAATATTTGAGATTCTATTGTGGAATATAATATTTAATAGTATATGAAGTGCTTCATATTTTTAACCTTAAATAATGGGTTGTAAGATCACTTTCTCATTAAGTATTCCTAAAATACGACAATCTCTTTGGTTTTACATATTCATATCATATGTTAAGATCTACTATTAAATTATTATATCTTTTCATATGTGAAGTTATCATTATTATTTAGATATCATATTGATTTTTATGTTTAAAAGTGTGCATGAGCGAAATATTATTGTGAGACGACTAAAGTAATTGTTAATATGTGTTACTAAGAAAATTCTCTCATAAGAATATTTTAATAGATAATATATTTATGAAGCTTTTATATTTTTACTAAACTTGTATTTACAACAACAACAACAACAACAACAACAACCCAGTATAATCCCACTTAGTGGGGTCTGGGAGGGTAATGTGTACGCAGACCTTACCCCTACCCTGGGGTAGAGAGGCTGTTTCCAAATAGACCCCCGACATCCTTCCCTCCAAGAACTTCCCACCTTGCTCTTGGGGAGACTCGAACTCACAACCTCTCGGTTGGAAGTGGGGGTTGCTTACCATCAGAGCAACCCCTCTTGGTAAGTAAACTTGTATTTATTTACCAAAAATTAAACAAAGTAAGATTAATAATATTTAAGTAACAAAAAATCCGAAAAATCTAACAAAAAACCTCTACTTACGTGTATATACTGGATATATGGCAAAAATCCACCATCAGCCGACAAAAAAAAAAGAAATTGGAACTTGATGGAAATAGATATCGATCCATTTGTATGTGCTTCCCCTTATTACTTACTGTTATGGCTGCCGTCTTCCTCGTTAAATTATTAAGGCATAACTAGTTAAAACATTTGGAAAGTGATTTATTTTTAAATTGGGACATAATCATGTGGGAAATGAAAAACATTGGGAGGAAGCTTTTTATTTATCTTTTATATCCTCACATCTACAGGCACACAGCACATCAATCATGATACTATATTTAGCAGAATGAATTGACTTTAAGTCTGAGTTTGGTGCATTTTTTCAAAAACATTTTTAGAGGCTATTTGGCTAAGAGTATAAGCTAGTCAAACTGATTTATATAAACATTTTTTAATTTATCTATGCATTTGATAAAATTAAAAGTACTTATAAATTAAGTGCTTATAAGCTAAAAATAAGTCAAAAATCATAAATTGGTCTCCCCCAACTTATCAAATTTTAGCTTATAAGCACTTTAGATTTGACCAAATTATTTTCTATTCTATCCCTAAAATACTTCTTCTTAAAATAAAACTCTTTGTATACCCAATTTTTTAGCTGCTTATTATTAAGAATTTCAGCATTTTTATCCAAACACATAAAATCGCTTATTTTTTAAATCAACTTCAGTACTTAAAAGTATTAAGTACTTTTCAGCACTTATATTTATCAGCTACTCTAAATCAAGTAAGTCAAACGAGATCTTACTCGTCTTTTCTTTTGAGACTGAGCTACCACAACTCTTAAGTGATTAAATTTGTTGGAAACAAGGTTATGAGTTATCGCTCCTCTCTAGCTAATGATCTTTTGTACATGTAGAACTACCGTATGTAGCAACAAACATAAAGTTCGGTAGCAAATCACTTTTATTGTTACTTTCTTTGAAATTAAAACATTGTAGAAGAAGGAGGAGAAACCCAAGAAATTATATGAAAATTCTGAGAGAATGAACTTGTATTTATAGCCAACGTTAGACTGAAAATTGAAGAGATGCAATTCTTCAGACTATTCCGGAAATTGAAGAGGGAGATTTAATTTCAGTTACACAACTGTAAACTGAAATCCCAACAAATATCTCTTTCACTCACAACATTACAAGTCTTTTTCAAATAAAATGTATATTCAAATATAATTTTAACATTTAAATATTATTTTTCACTATAACTTCAATAATTTTATTTTCAAGTTACATTCAAATTTATGTCCAAATGCTAATTAAACGTGGAGTAAAAAATAGTGCCAAACATACTGTAGTGGTTCTGTTCGGCCTACTAAGAAAAGGAAATAGTATTAGAAAGGAGCCCACATGAAATGATAATGATGAAAAAGTCCAAATTGATCGTATATAAAATTGATGGGCACGAATGAAATGTACAAAAAGATCCAACTTTTGGTGACCCCTATATCACTTTTAGCTTTTAGCTTTTGGTTTATTGGGGCAGTAGGGCTAATCCGTTGAATTATGTGCTAAATTACTAAGAAAAAGAAAAAGGATGGTATGTTCTTTTAAGGAATAATAAAAAAACCTCAATTAGCGGAAGAACTATTGATTTATTTTTTCTTTTTCCACAAGGCTCCACACATTAAATACAAAGTGTTACAAAGCATAGAATATGGTCACGCATGATGTTTTTTCCCATTTTTTGAACCTTATCCTTTTGTTCTTTTCCTACAACAAAAAGTCTCCTACCTCCATGCAACGGATTCAACTTATTGAATTTTGATTCCTGGGAACTCAATAGCTTTTATATATATCATATTAAAAAAATTATTAAATATTTAATTGTGAATCAAATTATTAATTATATATTTACTTAAGATTATTATAAAAATTCATAAACTTTAAATCTTGAATTTTATGTCTCAAGAGAGGAAAGTCATTTGAAGGATGAACGTCATAGTTTTGACGAGAAATATCAAGGGACAACACTTGGGCTACATTTTCCTTTCTCGTTATACACTTTTTTCCGTCCATATTTAATGAAAACGGCTGTTTTAAGATACCTCTTCTAATGTTCAAAAGGGACTGTCTAAAAAATACAAATCCCACCATTGAATTTAGTAGATTTGTCTGCAACAAAAGAAGAATTGCGTCTCAAGTGTTAGCATTCAACATTACCATTAATGACAAGCTATAGTTACCGAAATCTATGAGTATCATATCTAAAATTATACTCTCTCTATCTCATATTAATAGTTATGGTTACTAAAAATAGTTATTTTGTTATAAATAGAATTTTATT
This sequence comes from Nicotiana noctiflora, assembly GCA_032618575.1. NCBI lineage: Eukaryota > Viridiplantae > Streptophyta > Magnoliopsida > Solanales > Solanaceae > Nicotiana > Nicotiana noctiflora. The sequence continues at coordinate 10,787 of JASVEL010013680.1, read as the reverse complement.
TATGGTAAATATTTATATTTAGAGTGATTCTAGGGTTTATTACTTGGTGGCTAAGTCACTATTCCCTATAAATAGAGTGTTCCATTCCATTGTAAATTATCAAATATCAATAAGAATTCCCTCCCTCTCTCTTTCTCTGCAATATTGTTCTTGTTCTTTTATTATTTCATAACACGTTATCAGCATCAATTGAGTAAAAGCTTTGGGATTGAGCATAATGATTGTCAATAGTTCCATGAACTTCCTTCATGATTAAATTCTTGATTTAAGGTAGGTATTTTATCGTATTTTTCTCTTTTATTCTATAATTTAATTTTATATACAAGCAAATATCAAAGTTTGATTATAACTCTAATGGAGCTTGTAAGAAATTATAACTATCTGAAGTGGTAAAATTTCTATGCCTTGCCATGATTAAATTCATGTATAAGTGTAGACAAAGAATTGAAAACTCGTCCCATTAAATTTGCTCCATTCTCATTCCCTTTAGAGAATGTGATAGCAGTATGTAATAAGTCTGAAAGAAGAGAAAATTATTTCCATGAATAATCAATGGATATGGACGTGGCAATAGACAAAAGTATAACGTTATCATTGTGATAATGAGAACAATAAGCATTCTCAAAATAATCCTTCACTCTGTGAATGTAATATTTGTCATCGATTTGACATGAGATTTTATAAAGCACATATAGATGATTATGGTCCATTCATGATGTGAATGTGACAACATCTTACTTATGAATACATATTCATTCTTCAGAGAAAATGAACGTGCTAATGGTAGTGAATATACCACACTCACCTCTAGAAGAAGGTTTGAGATTATACCATAAATAATGTCATTATTATGGCATGAATGGTCATTGGTCACGTACCTATTGCACGCCAAAATATTTTGGCAATGTGATTATTAAAGGACAACAATAATGCAAGAAACATATCTTGCATATAATTTTGGCCATGACCATAATGGTATAAGTTTCTCTTTGAAAGAGATATTCACCATATAGGTGTTGATAATTATGTGGTACTATCAATTAATTGAGAGCTCTGGAAGAGCCAATTACCACTATTTTTGGAGAAACTCAATTAATTACCAATAAGGTATTGTATTGTAGTACGTCTCAAAGAAACTTATTCAGTTTCCAAAGTATACGCGAAAGCGGTTGATTTTAGTCACGCTATAAATAAAGGAAAGATTTAATATCTTCTATTACTACAACTTGTAGCAGGGTAATATGTATGTCAAAAGCTACCCACTTTATTTTTTAATTTGTACTACATAAACAAAGAATACCACAATGAAGTGGATATTGATATAAAAACACATATCATAATAAACTTGGAATTTATTCATAATTGCACAAATCATGGTGTAAACCTGAAGTTTATCAATATTGATAATTTATTCAGTTGGCATAATTAATTTACACATATCAATTTAAGTATGATGTGCAAAAAATAAAGAGAATTCACATGGGTAAATATTAAAGAACTAGAAAGTTTTTTACGAATTCTCTTACATTACTTGTTCTCATTAATTAATTGACCAACTAAAATTGGGATTGAATCCCATGAATGCTGGAAATATCAAAGGTGAATATGGGCTCATTCATCTGCCATGTATACCACATAAGATGCATCTATGAGATTGTTACATATGTAATTATTATTAACCCGCAACCTGGCCGGTATGTGCGACGTAACTTGCTCATTAATTTAATTTCGAGCATAATTTTCATATTTCCTATTCAAAATAGTTTATCTTGATAAGTTGGTTTACATCACAGTTGGTTTAGCAATATAATCTATTGAGTGTCTCCACTTAATAGCTAAACTATTGTTTATGAGAACAAAGTTTATATATATCAGTTCGATATGCGTTATATACGAAAGTATATTATTTTCTCCCCTAACAAGTGGTTCAGGGTCAGGAACCAAATAATTCCATCTTATTATTATTATTGACGTGCGGTTTTTATTTTGATTAACACCATAATGCACATAGATGAGTTCTCAAAGTTGAGGAAACAACTTAGTTTTTCTAACATGAGGGGGAGACAAGATACAACAGTTGAGAAAACGTTACATGGAATGAATTATCATTTATACATCTTGATCCTCGAATAAAATAATATGAACTTGAAGTTCATAAAAGGATAATCCATGTGCAATTTATCGCAAAGCATGCCAGACGCAATTGCTGACCCAAAGAAAGTAACTATATTCTCATTGCAAATACTCATATTATAATCTAGAAGGACAAAGTCTGTGGTAAGCTTACAACATATAGACAAATCAATTTCATATAAACTTCTTGACAAAGAAGATGAGCAAATGATCAAAACGATCATAATAAAGGAGGCAAGTGATCTAAAAGATCACATGACATAACACTTCATAATATCTCATGAGAGATTTATGTACCTGAATATATGAATGAAGAGATTTCTATGTTATGTCATTATTGAAAATACATTGAAACTTATATAAAATCTTTGTCGACGTCAGCCTTTAAGAAGGTAGTGTACAAGATCGGGATGCAAAGGCTTAAGGGTGTGAATTGATGCTCTCATCAAGGGGAGTTAATGCATGTTGCACTCTTTTTCCCTTACAAGGTTTTGTCCCATTGGGTTTTCCTTGCAAGGTTTTTAACGAGGCAACCAAAAGACGTATTATTAGATATGTGTACTCTTTTTCCTTTTCTAGAATTTTTTTCCCATTGGGTTTTATTTTAATTAAGATTTTAACGAGGCACGTTGTCTGTTGAATAGACATTCAAAGGGGAGTGTTATAAATAGAATTCTATTTATGGTGAATGTCTATATTTAGAGTGATTCTAGGGTTTATTACTTGGTGGCTAAGTCACTATCTCCCTATAAATATAGTGTTCTATTCCATTGTAAATCATCAAATATCAATAAGAATTCCCTCTCTCTCCCTCTCTTTCTCTGCAATATTGTTCTTGTTCTTTTATTATTTCATAATATATCTCAAATTATTTATCATTTTAGAAGTTTGTTTGGCTCAAAAGTTAAATGTTACTTTACAAGCTTAAAACAATCAAAAAAAATAGAGAACAGGTAAATCGTAACCAAATATTTTAAACATAGATGTGAGATCGATATAGTTATAACTTATAAGGTATTGCAAAATGAAGAACTTTAAGAATAGCTACTTGTCAAAGTTAAGAAATAGAGAGAAAATGAGAGAGATGTATTATTAAAAAATAACACTTAATCATTTACAATGGGTAGGCCCCTTTATATAGAAAAGGGCCTCCTTTAGAATAATAATAAAAATATTAGAGCGTAGTCGACGTCCTCTTAGTGGAGACGTCTAATCGTGAGTGATGTTGTCCATGTCCCTACATCTAAACTGTACCCCTGTTATAAGAGGTATATGGAGGAGGTCGTACCCTCCGGTCGTAAAGACACGAAGGGTCACATTTGGCCCCATACAAAGTTCAAGACAAAACTAATTGTTTCTGTCGCTTTACCCTTAGTAATAATTATTCTTAAAGATAGAGATAACACATAAATGGATAAATATTTAATGAAGAGAGATTATACAAGGGCGGCTCAAGAGTATATGGGCCTAAGGCAAAAGTTTAATATGAGACCTTATTTTTTACTGTTTGTCAAAAATTTGTCAAGAGCTCCTCTTTGAGATTTTATTAAATTTTCAACTTTCTTTTCTTTTGTATTTTTGAATAACCAGATGCATATTTTCTTATAGACATATTTATATTCTAAAAAAATTAAACAATATGTACAGAGTAATTAATACAATAATGAATAACAAAAAAATAATACTAGAAAGTTAGAATGATATTACCCAATGACTGATTGTTTCAAAAAGTTTGTAGACTTTGATTCTAAAATATCTAGTTGTTGGCTTGTTGGAGTCTTGGAGAAAGAAAGAAATCTAGTAGAAAGAATTAAGAAATGAACATGAATCATGAATAAAGAGAAAGGAAGAAGATATGTCTTCTGGAATATGATGAATGAATAGATACTAGCACTAGAATCTAAACGTTGGCTAGTGATTACTTGGAAGAATATAAAGTAGAATTGCGAAATGAAATCAAAGGGACAATTATTTTCATGCTATTTTAGACTTTAATTTATTAATATATCTAAAATTTTCTTTCTTTTTATTTAAAAAGTACAAAAGTACTATATATATAAATTTGTGTTTTAAAAGAAAAACCTATAAACCTATAAAATATACTCCTTATTCCTAAAAAATGGGGCCCCCCAAAATTGGGTGCTTAAGACACTTGTCTTACCCCATTCTACGTTAGAGCCGGTCGTGAGGTTATATCTAAGACATAAATAAGTGTAGAATAGTTTAATCTCTTTCCTAATTAATATTTTTTAAACGACATAAAAAGAGAAATACGACACATAATATGAGACAATGGAGTAATTTCTTACAATTTTTTTTTTAATTTTCACACCACGTTAGAATTAGATGAAACAAAAGAAATACTCCCTCTGTTCCAGTTTATGTGAATCTATTTTCCTTTTGGTCCGTTTAAGCATCTTTCTTAATTTAGAAATAATTTAGTTTAAACTTACAATTATATCCTTAATAAGAAATTTTTATAATCACACAAATATTCTAGATCTTTTTTCACTTATTTAGGACCATAAATTAAAAAAAAATATTTTTTCTTAAACTTCGTATTTATGAATTATGCAAAGATGGGAGTTTTATCCATGAATGATCAAGAAAATAGCATGTGGCAGACACGCTCCTGTGTGCAGATACCAACTGTGAAACGCACTAAGAGGTCCATTGATTGATTGGAGTGGTGAGCCAATGGCTATAGGTCGGTGTTTCCTGTTGGAGGCCAACTTTTTGTATTAAAAAAAGGCAAAAGAAATTATATCCTCTAATACTACTAATCTAATGATATTAGCTCCCTCGAGTTCAATTTAAGTGATTTTTTTAATTTTTTCGCGCATATTAAAAAGTTAACTTTATTCATTAAAAATATAACGAATTATTCATAAACTCTTTAGCCTGAGGGCAATATTGAAAAGAATAATCTTTTTTTTGATATTTGAGAAAAAAAATCAAATACTATTCTGAATCATACAAAAAAAAATCAAATAAAGTGGGTATTATAAAATTCCAAAAGATAGTAGTACAAATTAGTGCACAAATATGGGACAAATTTGTAAACCTACTACCATCATTCCGTTGATTTTATTCTCTGCACCTCTCAATTATTCTATTTCGAGTTGGCTCTTCTTCTTCTTCTTCTTCTTCCTCCAGTGAGGACACAGATTTTACAATATTTACTCTTTGCACTTGTTCTGGTCTATAAACCGACTCTTAGCCTGCAAGTAAGGACTAACCTCATGAGCTATTTCTTTGGTTCATCAAATGAACTTCATTTCTTGATTCCACTCTTTTGACTTGTTCTTTTTATCCAAGTATTCTCTGTTGGTTTGTCTGGATTTTGATTCGCTGTTTACTGTACTTAGTCTGACTTATGAAAGTGAAAATAGAAGGTTAAAGATTGTAGCTTTATTAATCTTTCTTTGATGTCTGATTTAAGTTTAACACTTGTGGAGAAATTAAAAAGATTGTAGCTTTATGGGTTCTGTTTATTTCCAGGATCAGACTTGCTACTTTAAGCTATTTCTCCTTCTGGGAATCTGAGCTTTTAACTGTTTCTTTCTGGTGAGTTGTGTTTTTTTTTTCTCCCCACTCTTTTGGTTTTTCTCAGTTTGCCATGAATAAATCTTACGTAATTCGTTTTTAAGTTGGGATAATTGCTCTTGGTATAACAGTATCTAGTGTTCTAATTTTGGTATCTTAATCAGTTCTGGCTGTTTTTTGCTCATTCTCTGCAATGTTATTCGTCTTTTTAAAATTAACATGGAGCTCCACCATTCTCGATCTTTATCCCTTATTTACTGGTCTAGATATGGTTCTGATTTAGGTTTATGAGTTTATTGGTTAAGGTTTTCAAATTAAATACAGCTGCTAATCATTGGCGACGCCACAAAACTCAATAAGGGTGATCAAAGTGGGCTATGCAAGGGTGGTCAAACTCTATTTTTAATCTATAACAAGTAATAGTTTACTTTATACGTATTATAATTCGGGTGTTCAGTTGGCCTTTCGCCCCTAATGCTAATTCTTATTTGATGGTAATACCTGATATTGAAGCTATCCTTCAAATTTCTTAGGTACTATTTGTGGTCAGCTTCATGGATTCTCCACAATCTGTTGTATCACCATTTAAGGGTTCCTCTGTTTTTGTCGACTCCGAGAAGCAAAGTAGTGAATTTTTCATCAAGAATCCTTCTGGACTATCCGAGGGAATTTCTGCTCGCAGAGACGAGGCTGATGCCCGCAACTTGGACGATACCATTGGTGTTCTCGATGTTTATGTACATCAGGCTAGAGATATCCACAACATCTGCATTTACCATAAGCAAGATGTTTATGCAAAACTTTGCCTTACTAGTGATCCTGAAAATGCAGTCTCAACTCAGATCATTAATGGCGGCGGACAATCTCCAGTCTTCAATGAGAATCTAAGGCTCAAAGTTCGTACGATAAAATGCTCGGTTAAATGTGAGATATGGATGATGAGCAGAGTGAGGAATTATTTGGAAGACCAACTGCTAGGATTTGCGCTAGTCCCCCTTTCTGAAATCCTTATAAAAAATGGAAAGCTAGAAAAAGAGTTCTCTCTTTCGTCGACCGATCTCTATCACTCCCCAGCAGGATTTGTACAGTTGTCCGTTTCTTACAATGGAACTTCACCTGAAGTGCTTGAAATTCCTTCATTGCCTGTATCTGTGGACACTGATGCATCTCGGCATCTAGACAGCGAGACACCGGAGTCGTTGCTTAACGAGTTTGATAAAATTGAGTTCCCAGATCCTAAGATTGTAAATGAAAATAATCTTATGGTCTCTGAGTACTTTAATATACCAGGCACTAATCTGGACTCTCAAAGCTCAGATAGCTTTGTCTCTTCTGATACTGAAAATCAGCTCGGTTCAGATGTAGATGTCCATATGGAAAATTTTCCAAGTGGAGTTGCTAATTTCCACCAATATCCTAAGCGTGATTCCCCTCCTAGCAGCATATCAACCATCGACTCTCCATCCGCTTTGCACCCTGCAACCTCTCAGTCCTCTGATACCCAAGGAGCTTCAAAATCTCCGGGGGAAGAATATGCTTCCGCTCCTAAAGCCAGTGGAGATGCTGAGAGTAACATATCGGAAACCAAGCCTAGCGGTGCATTTCCAAAGCCAATGGTAGCAGTGAACATTGAGCCAGAGCAAAAGGTTGTGCAACAGGATATCGTGGATATGTACATGAAAAGTATGCAGCAATTTACCGAGTCCTTGGCAAAGATGAAGCTTCCATTGGACATGGAAACTAGGCCAACAACTTCTGGTAATTCTAGTTCTGATCAGACATCGCAAACACCCAAGAGCACTGGCTCACGGGTGTTCTATGGCAGCAGAGCTTTTTTCTGAGCTTTTGCGAATTGTTCTCAAATGACCTATAGCGATTAGGACCAAGTCTAAAAGGATAAATGAACACTAAGGTTTTTATGAATGTGGTGTTTTATCCATTTTATGATTTTATCCCATGGATACTTAAAATGCTCTGAACTAATAGACTTGTGTCTGTTGAAGACTTGTTTTACTTCTGTACCTTGTTAATTAGAACTCTGTACTTAATTTATGCTCAGCATTTCCCTTGAAATAATCTGATTCATCATCATCATGTGATGTGCTGTTTCATCATCATCACCCTCAATATACTAAGATTCTTATCAGCAATCATAGATGTTATAATGTATTTAGTATGCTACAAGGCACCATTCTGCGACAACATGCAGTCACCACTGGCCTTGCCTGCCATTGTATAGCAACAAAATACCCAGTAAAATTTCACTAGTGGGATCTGGGAGAGTAGGGATCTGGGAGAGTAGATTGTAGGCAAACATTACCCCTACCCCTAAAAGGGTAGAGGTTGTTTCCGGGACTCTTGGCTCAATCAAGAGCCTTGCCTGCCGTTGTCTGATATTATTTCTGTAACAAACATAATCAGCTTAAATTCGATAAAGAATGAATTTGCATCAGGCTAATGTCAACATTAAAGTACTATTAAGGATAAAGGAGAAGAATCTTTGTTTATTGAAGATGGTGTCTTAAGTAAGAACACTGTTCTTTAAAAGATGAATACTTCTTTAAAGGAAGAAACTTATGTGGAAAGTGTTTCTTCTTTCATCCATTCTCTTTGAATCTTTCACACAACTAGCACCACATTTCAGAAAAACAACTTGAAAGAGCCTAGTAAGAGTTCAACATCTTATGAAAAACCTAGTGCAACAGCCAATTTATGCAGATAATGTCGCGTACATACAACAACAACATATCCCAGTAATATATCATACCGTGAGGTCTGGGGAGTGTAGTGTGTACGCGGACCTTACCCCTACCTTGTGAGGATAGAGAGGCTGTTTCCAATAGACCCTCGGCTTAGAACATGTCACATACATACAGAAAGCAGAAAAGCCCTCAATCTAAAAGGCTTACAGATGCTTCATTGAACCAGGGATGGATTCCAAAGAAGTCATAGAAGAAGGAGAGATGTCTTCTTGATCATTCACAACTTCCTCAATTATCTCCAAAACCTCTGTCATTGTAGGCCGCTCCTCTGGCAAACGCTCCGCACACTTGAGTGCTACATTTAATAGAGGGAAAGCATACATTTCAAAGCAGGCAACTTCACTATCAAACACCTCTCCTGTCCACTCTTCCCTCACTATAGATTTCACCCACTCGACAAGGTCTAATCCAGTTTTCTCCACAACTTTACCTGTCAGCACTTCCAGCAGAATCACCCCAAAGCTATAGGCATCAGCTTCTTCTGTCAAGTTCTTCTCAGGGGCTGTGTAACCATTGTCATTGTAGAAGCAACTTTTGTTTGGGTCTAGAAACTTGCAATATCCATACTCACTTATTAATGGCTCCTCATTTTCATTTAACAGAATATTTGATGGCTTAATGTTGCCATGGGGAATGACATTGCCTTTCTTGAAACTTCTGTATATGAAAGCCAATCCCCTTGCCATTCCAACTGCAATTGACAGCCTTAGTTTCCATGGGAAATTCCTTTTCCCCTCTACATAATCTGCAAGTGAAAAGAATAACAATATGATCAAACAACAACAACCCAGTAAAATTTCACCAGTGACGTCTGGGGAGGGTACATCGTACGCAGACCTTACCCCTACCCCGGAGGGGTAGAGATGTTTCCGAAAGACCCTCGGCTCAAGAAGAAGGAAATAAACAATAGACAATAGATCAGTGACAGCAACATAAGCCAGAAAAATAATATCAGTATCGGAAGAGATATGATCAAATACTGAAAATTGTAAAATCTCGGACACTGTAATTAGTTCTAAACTTAATTCACTTACTTTCAAAAAGGGTAAGTAGACTTCCATTGTCCTGGTATTTGTAGATAAGCAATTTTTCTTCATTGCTAGAGTAATAAGCAACAAGTGGAAGTACATTTTGATGTTTCAAATTCCCTATTCTTTTCATTGTTTGGGAAAATTCCATGAACTCCACTTGAAGTTTCTTCAGTCTCTTGACAGCAAAAACACCACTGCCACTTATATGGACTTTGTAAAGGCTGCTACAAAGGCCTTGTTTTCTCAAATTAGCAGTTGCTTCAAGAAGATCATCCATTGTAAATTTTTCCACATCTTCCATAAAAAAGAATAGTTCTGAGCTTTTTTCATCAGTGTTACATACTCCATCCACAACCTCAGCTGAGGGAGTTTTTCGAGGAGACGAGTATATAGCTACTTCTATTACAACCTCCTTGTCCTTAGTTGATCTAAGACATTTCGTGTACAAGAATACTAAAACCACTAAGACAAGAACAATTGCAGCAAATATGAGTAACCAAACCATCAAGTTTATATGATGCTTTGTTTTTGTCTTCTCACTTTCTCTAGTTGAAGATGGAGCTATAAACATATATGTAGATTCTTTAATTGTTACACCTCGTAGACTCGTCGAAGGTTGTGAGAAAGTGAAATTGTTGTTAGAAACTTTCAGTTTCTTAAGATTCTTGATCATTGTCAAAGACTGCAGTAGAAATGATGAATTTCCATTGAGAAAATTGCTGCTTAGATCAAGAACAGTTAAACTTTTACACCTTGATATAGATTCAGGAATTGTCCCTTGAATTTTATTCTTTGTTAAGCTAAGAACTTGCAATTTTGAGAGTTTGCAGAGCGATTCTGCATCAATTATCCCACTAAGATTCATGTTTTCAAGCCTTATTTCTATGATTTTACCGGTAAGTAAATTGCACTTAACACCTTGTAATTTGTAGGAGCAAGGGCTATAAGTCACTGAAGAATTCCACTTAAATTCCTAGTACATTGTTTGGATCAATAGCAAGAATAAAATTGAGAAAGGATTTGGATTCAATTAACTCACCTCCATTACAGAATCTGATAAAAAGAAGAGAAGCTAAAACTCTTAGAATCAACTTGAGAAGATTATCCATATATTTAGCTAGAAGAAATATTGTTGCCTTGACATATTCTCACAAGTTGTACATGGTTACTGAATGTGTTAACATAATTTTGTGACTTCATTTCTTCGATGCAAACAATTTAGTCACAGTTTCCAAAGTTTCCATGTTATGACTTGACCTCTATTTTCCAAAGTTTCCGGGTTGCTCTGATGGGAAGCAATCTTCACTTTCAACCA